>CAXAMN010008779.1:0-41622 GCA_963970005.1 Durusdinium trenchii
CAGGTCTTCGTATTCAAAGTAGATTAATCAGAGAGAGAGAGAGAGAGCGGGAGGAGGAGAACAAGCTGATGTTGCATGATTTTGTAGGTTTTTGTTCAATTGGTTGGATGTCTCAGCCGCTAGGCACTCATACTCAAGAAGTTCGATGACAAGATTGCGAGCCTGAGGCCGCTTGTCGACCGTTCCATGTTTGGAGCCGGTAGGTAGGTTCGGAGTACCAGCTGAAGTCGCCTATTGAGTTTGGCCATCGGCTTTGAACTTTGAGCCTTTTGTTTTTGGATTGTTTGATGCAATTTGATGGCCAGTGAGTCAAGGTGGCTACCGATTTGGACATACATGACTTAATGCATGGCTTGCTGTTCACCTGCATATATATATAATAATGCACTACGTAATCCTAAATTAAGAGGTAATTGGACCCCACGCTGGGCATTGTCCTTGGCACTTCACATTTGCCAGGATGCTGTTGTTCACCTCCTAAGTCAGTGCGATGTCCTCCTTGTGCTTCAGAAATAAGTCAGAAAATTTGGTCTCAGATATCATTCTTTGCACTTGATCCGTTCAGCTCAGCCGAGGCAGTTGTTGCTCCAAGATACTCTCATGAGCTCGGAAGAGTCACTCCCGGAGATGACGATGGAAGAGAAGCTTCAAAGAAGCACCATCATGTCAGTGCCCGCCTCCGCCGCTTTGAGCGCGGAAGGTTTGGTTTTTGCTTTTTGCGGGGCAGAATGGACCCGAGGAGGGGCTCGTTCAACATCTCCCAAATCGGATGAATTTGGAACACCTGCACTCCTGCTAGATCGTCGATCTTCATGTGTCTAAGATTTGTTGGTCGATGCTGCTGTTTTCTAGACGCTTTCGTGGGAACGGGTCTCTTGTTTTCTATTCATTCCAAGAAGCTGGGCAACATACCAGGACCCTCCAAGCTGTTTCTGGTGCCCTGTCCGGGACACGACCGACCGGAGGACCGGTCGAAGAGTGGCAGCATGGTACCACTGGTACCACATGCAACATGGTACCCATCAGTCATTCCATCTGATTCCCAATGTAGGATGCAGTTTCGTCATCTCCCTTGCACTGCGAACTCGTGGTGCACCATTTTGGTCGTCCATGTCGACAGCTTTGCTTGTTGCTCCGGACGGCTCTCCCGGACCGACTTCGTCGTTGGAACCAGTCCGACCTCCGCACCTCACAGCTCAGTTGGTTCAAACTGAGTTGATCAGTTTGTTCGGTCCAATCTGAGCTTTCACTTTCGGTCAGACTGGACTTGAGGAGAACTGACCGACCTCGACGACGGGAAAGGCACCCGAGAATCGGAAGCGACGGTTTCGCAACGAGGCCTGGGTGGCGCCCAGTGTTGAGGTGCCGACGAGGAGCACGAACGCCTCAATGCCAGGAGCGATGGAAACCCAGTGAAAACTGGGAGGTTTGGGTGGGTTGAAGGAGTTGAAGAGGGGCTATAGACGTTATATTTCAAAGTATAGTAGATGTCAGTTCAATGACCGAGTGTTTTGGTTTCTGATGAGGGTGCGGGAGTTTACTTATGGTGATGAACATGCTCAGGAAGGCTGTTCTGTTCATTTCCGATGTTCACCAGCTGCACGTGGGTGTGGCCGGGTGCACCAGTGGCCGTGCGCCAGGACTTGTGAACGAAGACAAGGTTGAGGCCTTCGGTTTTTCTTCTTCCAGCGGCCGTTCGGGTGGCTGCTATGTTTGGAAGGGTGCACCACTTAAAGCGAATGAGGGCCTTGGGAGGGGGACCTTTTTGGTGCCCTATTTCAGGTGGTATTATAAATTCGGATTTAAGTTTGACCTGTGGCACATTCCCACGCCACTCTGTAGAAGCCCGTCCTTTCCATTTATACGACTTCACTTCTCCTACGGCGCAGCGCGAAAGCAGCGCGTGGGCCAGGTCTTCAGTAGCTTACCCACAGTGGCCGAGCGCCGGAAGAAGCACATGGCCTGGATCCACAAGAGCCAACCAGAGGCCCCCAAGAGCGAAGAGGACCCCTTCGTCCCTCGTGTCCCCTTCGTCTTCGTCCTTCGCGTGACGCGGCGTGGTGAGCGAATCGACCAACGAACTCTTGAGGTGAACGGTCGGCTTCGTCTCGCGCAGGTCGTGTCGTTCGGATGGCTGCAGTGCAGGATGGGGTCATGATAGGAGATGGGACCCAAGAACCCGTCATGGTCCACCAAAACGCCGCTCACGGCGGCCTTGGGATGCTCTTCTGGTTTTGGGGGTTGTGTGAAGAGTCGGGGGCTTGTTGTGATCTACGGTTTTTTTGTGGACTCAGAAGTTGAAAGATGGACACGGACACATCAGCAGCTAGCTCGAGAGTGCTAGCGCGTAACACGTGAGGGGCCAATCTCCGCGTGACACCCGGTAGTTCTAAAATGTACTAAAATGCTGCAGGTGGTCAGGGAGGGTCCTTGCCGAATTGTCCTTCGCAATTCGACTCAATTTCCGTGGTGCGTAGCTTAACCAGTCGCCCTCAGTTTTTGACAAGCTGGGTTTCGGCTGGGGTTAGGAGGAGAAATGCTCCACAGGTCGCACTGAGAAGCCTCGTCCTCTCGTTCTCTCGTTCTCGACACTCCAGGACGACAAGCAGCCACGGGTGTTCTCACAGCTGAGCGCCGAATGTGCGCGTGATGCAGTGAGGCGAAAAGCCGTTGAAAACTTTGGGCCACCCCCACCAGCTTCCGATACTCGTTGGGCTTTGATTGTGACGCCTGGCAGATCATGAGATCGAGATCGAGATATTTGGCCAACATATTGACCAACATATTGAGATTATGGCCCTCACTGAGGCTGATACAAAACAAGTATTTCCATGTACTTCCCCCATTCCATGTCATGACGTTTGGTAGAAGACTCAACCCTGTAGTTCTTATTGCCGTCAACCAGCGGCAACTAAAATATACAACATGTATCAAAAGTTGTCCTGTGTTGGTTGAGATTTGCCTACCAGAGGATATTACGTTGGTCGGAGGAAATGTTCTATCGCCAAATCCAATCCCAGGAAACATCCTTACTTCGAGCGCATGTCCTTGATGATGATCTACTTCAACGCTTTATGGATTGCGATTGACATTGAGTTCAATAAGGCGGAGATGGTCTTGAAAGCCACGGAGCCCTTCCTCATCATGGAGATCTTGTTTACACTCTACTTCAGTGGTGAGCTCTTTGTGCGGTGGATGTCCTACAAAAAGACCCGGCAGGCCTTTATGGACTCGTGGTTCCTTTTTGATCCTAGACCGCATGGGATGCATGAAGGGTTTGGGAGATCTTTGCACACCATTCTTGGAGATTCCTCACTGATTCGGCTTGGAATGAACCAACTCCCTCCCCATTTAATCGTGAATCTACAGTTTCCATTCTCCTGCCAGCAGTTGAGCCACTCCCATGCGGTTTTTAAAAGCAAACATAACATCGGCATCTTTTTAAAAGCAAACATCGGCATTTGTCGTAATCCATCGAGTCAATGGCTGCGGAACCTTGATCCCTGGCCACCTGGCCACCCGGTCGGATGCCATACGTCCGCTTTTCGCAACTCGCTTGGCGTGCCGAGTTGGAGCCCCCGAAACCTCTGGGCGAGCGACCAAATCAACGCAAGACCCAGACACGACTAATGGGACTGCCATATATGCCGCCCCATTGACCCTTTTCAACCACCCCAACTGATCGGTATATATGGCATTTATGGAATGTTTGGGAAATCAACGAAATAGAACACAAGCTTTGTATGAAGGCTGTCGCCGTGGATGTTCGAGGCGAAGTGAGGGTCGTGGAATCATGGCATACTGACTGTATGCGTATGCATCATTCGTCGGAAAAACTGGCCACCTCAAGGAGTGGAACCTGCAAGTCTCCTGAGGTGAGGTGTGTATCGGATTGGTCGTCCATCATGGAAGGTCTCTCCAAAGAAAGGAGCTCACTGGGGTTGAGGCGACCAATAAAGAACTGATGAAATTCCTACATGGCGACACCCGCTTGCCAATATATCATATAGAGATTGAGCGACATCAGATGATCAGTTGTCCCCCCCACCAACATGTTCCAATCATCATCCTTCATCTAACTTGGGCACGACACAAGTTAAGCCGCTAAGCCATCTTACTTTCTCAACGTCCCTTTCCCCCAAACAAGGGATCCCGAACGGGATGTTTCTCGAAGAATCCTCTCGATGTGTGGCTACACATCCACGTGTCCATATATGTTCCAAAACCTGTGGGTGATGTTTTCCTCATGACTTCGCCTTCACCTAGGATTGTTTGCTGGTGACCATGATGCTCTTGGAGACCTGGCTCATCCCTATCACCGCGTTGCTCATCGAGGGGGGCTCCTTGACCGGCGGCTCCTTAAGCCGCTCCGCCTCTGTGCTGCGCATCGCGCGGATTTTGCGCGTCTTCCGCACCGCGCGGATCATTCGAGTCGCCCGTGGCCTGGCGAAGCAACGGGAAGAAGGGGCCGGAAGGAGCCGGGAGCCGGACAGGAGTGGATCGGTGACCGGAAGAAGATGGAAAAATGGTGGGTTTTGCTTGGGCCCTGGGAGTCAAAGACTATAAAAAGAAGGGTCTGACGAACGGGGACCTGAGTTTGGGAACTTCCTTTACTTCAGCCGGTCAAGATATAGTCGAACTGGACTTCTAGGGTGGGGTGATGGGTGATTCTGAAACCTCCCACGGCGGGTGCCTTCCCCGAACGACGGGTGCCTTCCCCGTCCTTCGCACCGAAGACGCTCCGACATAGGGGAACTACTCAGGAAGGGACGGCTAGGTATGCAACTTGGGGAGAAGAACGGAGGAAGAACTGAAGAAGTGCCGAACTTCAGCTCAGTGGCGCCTAGTAGCTTCATCTAATGCTAAGCCGATCATGTGCTGTCCATCGTTGACGACCCTACTCAGACGACGGGGGGGTGGCAAGGGTCAAGCGGATGGAAGCACTTGGGGCTCCACGTCAGGCTGCGCATGTTTCGCCGCACACTGGAGCAATCCAGGATTCACAACCCCACACACTCACTTGGCTGGGGATTATGGGGTCGCATATTGATGTACCAAGTATAATAGAGACATAAAACATGCTCAAATTCTATCTATCTAATCTTACCTTATTTTATCCTATTTATTACTATACTATATGATCCTATATGTGTTTTCTAATTTTTTATGTTCATCTATTCATCCATTCCATCCCATCCCATCCTATCCTATTTGCATCCTATTTATTTGTCTATGTGTCTACTGTGTCATACTGTATCATTAATCTATGTAAAATCTATCTACCTGCCTACCTATGCTTGCTGGGGTTTGCCCAAATCACGCTGCTTGGGGCATGATTTGTGACTCTAGGATGCCCAAAAAAAAGCAGCATGAGGATAGCTGCCAAGCTTGCTCTTGCCTTCATCTTGCTCTTCGGGACATCGAGCATCGACCAGGACCAAGGCCATGCGGTCGAGGTCAGGTCATGAGGCTCCCAAATCCAGACCCAATAGAGGTTCTGTACCGTTCGGCCGGAAGAAACAACAAACACATAGGCTATATGCCAGAGCTGATGATCCTGGTGAAAGGCCTCTTGGAGACATCGAAGGGCAGACGGGCGGAGTCCTTTTTTTTTGCTGCAAGCAGCGATGTGGAGGCCTACAAATACCCCCCAGGGCCACATGGAAGTAGATTCGGAAAAGGGCCTTTCCAGGGGCCATGCCATCCACTTCGAGGTTTGCAGTCTCACATGCACCATAACGTCACGCAGCTTGTACATCAAGCAAGACTTAGCTTGACAGATGCCTTTAGATTAAGACTACACAAAACCCGCATCACATGGACCAAACGAGGTCCCTCTCTGTGAAACCGTTCGGTGGAACCGTTGTTTCATGCGTCCGATGTTTTTGGTGTCACGTGAAAACTGAATTCATGCAGTTATATGTGCGGTTTGCTGTGGGAGTCAAACTTGTCAGTGTCCTTGTTTTGAGCTTCAGACATTTATGAGCCTCAAAGGTGCAATTGCTGGAACATGATTTGCCGCAATGGCAGCACCGTGCATTGCCGCAAGGATTCGCCACCCAGATGATATGCATTTGCGATGTTTCGACTGCCAACCAAGGATTGATCGTTGCCGCCAGATCCGTGTTCTTCACATTGGTTCTGTTGCTGCTGATCACCTATGTCTTCAGCATTGCGCTCGCACAGCTCAGTGTCGAAACGCATCTCAAGGAGAAGTACTTCAACACCATGCCAACGGCCGTGTTGAACCTGGTTGCACCTCGGGCTGCGGTCACGAACGGTAGCCCTTTAGGGGATACCTTGAGTTTGTCTTGCGAAGCAAGTGTTGGGACGTCCGGGTCTAATAATTGATCACTCAATTCAGACCCCCCCCCCCCCCAATTTATTTTTTAAAAAAAAACCCCCCCCCCCTCCCCCCTCTAAAATCAATTCTCTCCTGGAGAACGTCTTCGTGAGCCTCTCATGACTTCAGGATAGTTGAAAACCTCTTGAACATTCAGAAAGGGTGAATATGAAATTCTAATCACGAAAGGTGTTCCCCGAGGGGATACATACCTAGAGTTTGTTTTGTGAAGCACGTCAATTCTCTCCTGGGGAGCGTCTTCGTGAGCCTCTTATGGTTTCAGGATAGTTCAAATCCTATGATGTTCCGATTCAATGCTCACCGATGATCTGAGCCATGGGGCAATTTTTTGTTTTCCTAAGATTTTTGTTGAACATTTCGAGAGCATATGTTTGAACATTTAGAGTGCATATGAACATATATTTACGAAAGGTCGCCTCCGAGGGGATAAATCACCATGTCGAACATTGCATTTTTGTTCCTGCCTCTCGCGTTCTCTTCTCTTCCCGCTGTCCTACCTTTCGTGTCTCCCTCCTCTCAAGTTCATAAAACACCTGACTTCCGAGTATTGAACCTCTCTTGCTGACCTAAAAGCTAGGTGAACTTGACGTTTGCTGCTGCAGATTGAATGACACTGAATGGTCCACGAAACTTGAATCTTGCAACGACCGACGGTGAATCCACCACTCGACCCGAGTTTTCACACACTGAGGTGCAGTGTGTGATGCCGGACCAAGAGGAGTTCTTCACAGATGTTGCAGATACCAGTTGGGTCATGGGTACGTTCCATGGTGGCAAACCCGTTGGCACCAGCGCCGGTGCGGTTTCTGTCTCAGATAGGACATCAAGATCCTCCTCCTGTTGCGGCAAGGAAAGCATGGATTTATGTGTAGCGTCCTTGCTCCTCGTAGCGATGCCAGGAGCCCCTAGTAGCTTCTTGTTCCTAGTAGTACGGCCAGGAGCCCCTAGTAGCGTCCTTGCTCCTAGTAGTAAGGTTATTCTGGTTGATACTCGCGGCTCCAAACCACAAGCTTGAGAAGCTACATTAGCGAAGTGTGTGTGTGTGTGTGTGTGAAGCCCGTCGCAAAACAGCGGGAAACGGGGCTCAACTCGCAGCCGGGCGAGTTGACGGCGCGTTGAGGTGGTTGGGGGCATGATTTGATCCATGAAGTCCGCCAACAAGGGCCGGGTGTGCTTGGGGTTTCTTTGGAGGATGCGGCTAGAAACCCTCCCCCGCAAAAAGATATCCCGGCAAGAGCCCCCAAACAGTGTGTTTGAGGTCTAGAGGTGTAGCAGCAGAAAGTCTAGGGATCTAGACGCATTGAGGTCAAAAGAGGTGATGGTGGTGATGAAGGTGAAGATCGTGGTGATGGTGGTGGATGGGGGTTCGCAAGCTGGTGGGAAAGGTCCACAAAGCACTGCGCCTGCCACAAAATTTGCACCTCATGCCACTTCAAGGTCGACAAAGCACTTCGCCTGCCACGATTTCTGAAAACGAACCACATGTCCAAAAGTAACGATTCACTCAAATTCACTCACCTGCCACGAAATCAGAGCATGCCTAAGACCACCATATCCAAAGCACTGCGCCTGCCACAAAATATGTATATACATCAACATCAACCTGCTCCGATTTCCCGCGCCTGTCACGAAAAGCTGACTTTAGTCCACCACAGCACGAGGCTTCCCTTGCGCCTGCCACGAAGGGTGATCACCAAGTCCAAAAATGCGCACGACACCACAAGGAGAGCGCGCCTCCGTCAAGCGCCATCCCCAGGGCAGCGATTCGCGCGACCTGGCGCAGAGAAATCGCATTCGGAGATCTCAGAACGGAACTTTTCTGCGAGCCTGCGCAGCCAAAACGCCCAGCTCAGAGAGTGTGCCCTGATCGAACCCGAGCTTTTACACTTACCGTAAGAACCCCTCAGTGTGGACACACTGTTTGGGGAACAATGAAATAATTTGGTTGGCAGCTTGATCTCAGGTAGGTTGCTGCACTCTTTTCCGAGGCTTGTGCTGATCTTCGTTCTCGTGGGCTCGCTGATTGTCATGAATATGTTGGTTGGGATTCTTGTTGAAGCGGTGCAGACAGTCGCAACCATGGAGCATGAGCAGATCCATGTGGCTTGGATGACTGGGGTTTTTGGGTGCTGACTGGGACAGACACGATAGACGTTGGATGATGATGGAGCAGGGCCATTGCTGGAGGAAACGGGTTGAGACGGACATGAAGAACATGGGGTGGGTTGATGATGTTTTCTCTTACGGATGTGCTTATTCCGTAGTTTCCCTAGCCATCCCAGTTCCCGGCCTCCTTAGAACGACCGGAACCAACGCTGCGGGGACCAATCTTGGAACCATGAAGCATGAACCATCCAAAATGCAAAGGATCGTTTTTTGAATGGAAAGCCTGTTCCAATTGCGAAGCCGGAGTTCCAAAGTGCGCTCGCCACATGTTGCATTGGAGGGGTAGCATTTGATGTGTCACCTGCGCCCTCCAGAAATCTGGCCGGTGCGTTGGGTTCAAGTGGCGAGACCTCATGGTTACGTGTCGAGGCCCGAGACAAAGGAGGTTTTTCCGCTGAGTTTGGCACGGGTTCCTAGGTCACAGTTCCGGGCTCCTTGTTCGCCCTTCGTCCTTAGTCACAGTTCAGGATAATTCCGGTTTCAACCCACCTTTGACAAGTTCATGGCCAGTAACGGACTTATGGGCCTGGGATATGAATAATGGGTATGATACATGAATTCGGGATAGGTAGAGCCTTCCATTTTTCAGCGAATGGTTGGATTTGCCCAAATGGGTTTGATATCGCCTTGTGGGGCTCACCCTTTCCCTTCATGTGAAGCACGCTGTCCTGCCACTGTCCCATGAACAATCCCAGGTGGACTTCGCCAAACGAGCCGCTCGGCGTGGCGAACGGCGGCCGTGTGACCGACACCGGCCGACTGTGAACACACCCCTGCGGAATTCGACGGAGAAGCTGTGTTTCTTTTTGCAGTCAACCAGGCAAAGTGGGGTGCATAGCGAGGTGCATAGCCGCATAGAGCTGTAAAAGTAGCTGTAAAAAGTCACGAGGCCTTGGAGGTAAATGCATGTCGATGCTCCTCAACCAGCTCATGCGTGTCCTGGAGGTGCCTTGAGACCTCGTTTGATCTATTGTGCAGGTGTATGTGTATGGGATGTATGGTGAGATGATGGCAAGCCCGAGGTTTTTCAACCACTTTCCACAGCCCCCTAGACTTTGCTGTCCTTTGACATTCACATGTCCATCTCCAGTTGGCAGTGCTTTCAGAAAGTCCATCGTGTGCTGCACCCTGCGGGGGGTCGGCTGCGCATTTAAGGTGCTTTGGGATTTGATCAAGGAACAAGGTGCCGATGAGGATGGAGACAACCGCATCAGCGAGGATGAATTTGTCAGGCTCGGCATGGCTGGGGAGGAAAAGAGGGAAGGAAGGAGGAGAGAGTCCACGTTTCGGCCGGTGAACCGTTGGAAGAAGGATGAAGAAGGCAGAGGTTAGAACGGCGACTGTGATGAGCAACCAAGGAGTTGCAAAGAGAAAAGCATTGCCAAGCTTTGAATCAAATCTAATTAGAATCATTCAGGGTCAGCTAATTAGTCACCTGAACTGAGTAAGCTGGGCGTCTCGCAGCTGCACAACCTGTTTTTTTGCGCTTCTCTCATTTCCCGTGGTTCAGACAGCCTCGCTGTCTGGCGCGAGAGGCTTTTGGCCCGTCCAGAAGCTTCCAAAGCATTGAGCCGGCTCGGGGTGGACGCGTATGCCGTCATGGAAACAGGCACCTCGGCAGAAGCGAAGCGAAGAGCGGTTCGGCCGTCCAATCGGAGGTGGTGGCTGGTTAGAGTTATACCTGCGGGTGTTTGGGGTCCTTCTTCGGTGATTGCGATGTAGTCTAATTCTTGATGATTCAGGTCCAATAGTTTGAAGATCTCGCAACTATACCAGGACCCTCTAAGGGGTGCCCAATGGAAGCCTATAGGTAGTGTGGGGTAGTCCATTGGACACCCCTTTGGAAGGTCCTGGTATAGTTTGATTGATTATCGCAGGTGGCACGTCTTTTTGGATGGCCGCCTGGCCCACTTCGCTTCGCACCTCGGCCTCGACCCTCCTGGCATCCCCTCCCCACGGCCGACGGGCCGAAGCACCGACCGCCGAGGGAAGCTGCTCTTCGAGGACGGAGAGCCTTTGACCTTCGGAGAATTCATGGACGCCATCCTGACCCTCAGGGGAACCAATCAAACCACCGTGAAGGACCGCCGTTCTGGCACGGCGGGGGCGGGCTTGGGTGGTCGGGTGTTCGGGCTGTGACGTCGGCGGGGGGGTGGGAGGGGCGCGGAGAGTACAGCCTAGTAATTAGTGCAACTGAACTGAGGCACGTGCACCTTTGGCTCCAAAAAGCACCTGACCCAGCCTGACCGACCCACACTTAGCATGTTTGAAACATTGGTCCTTCCGAATGTGCTGAGACTGAGGAAAAAGATGTAAATCACGTTTGAGGTCTGACTCAAACGCACTGCCAGATAGGTGCTGCTGCATATGGTGGGGGAGCGATGACACCCATTAAGTGGCCATAATGCACCAGACGATCTCCTAGCGGAAGCCTCCAAGACCACTGAAAAAAATCATGTGTGTCAATGCTACAGCGTGGAGGTTTGAGAGCCAAGTCGCACATTTGAGGCGTTTGATGCCTCACAGCATGGGCAAGACCAGTCGTTCCCAGATGTTTAGTAGTGCATTTATTTTAATAAAAACGGTGATCTTCGGTGAAACTCGTAGAGAGACTTCCGCTTTTTGTTCATTCCCCACACCTTTTCTTCCAATGGTCCTCCGGAACTCGGCGTCCCTTCGGAATTTCTGCCCTTGGCATCTCGACTCGGCGGTGAGTGCGAGGACATCGTGAACTTGCGCAAGTTCACCGCCGATGAGTTCTCACAGCTTCACACGGTGCTGATGGATCTTTGCAAGTTCTTGGCAGGCGTACAACAGCATGAAGACGGAGCATCCCCAGATCGACCTGTAGCATCGTTGGGGAAGGTGAAAACATGGGAACCTGCCACCATGTTGCGACAGCGGAAAGTGGGGTGGGTGAGTGGAAAGTGGCAGTTCGGAACCGCCAGCCACAGCTTCCAGGGCCTTTGAGTGCTGAACATGAGATGTATCGAAATAGAGGTGTTCACCCTCGACCTAGCTCCCATCTTCACAGTAGACACGGCACAACAAGACTGAAAGAGAGACTGAAAGCAAGTTCCTGGTTTCGCTCGCGCAGCAGAGTTAGGTTTTGAAGACGATGCTCCTTTGCACAATTGTTTGCAAGATGTGGCTTTGGGGGAGAGGAACCCCCTACTCATGTATAGCCCACATACAACCAGAACAATTCAGCAGCTTCTTCCCTTCCTTTTCTGACCACTCTATCTCTCTCTCTCTCTCTCCCTCCTGTCAGATCACCTGGTGACCCTCGGAACCTGTCCAGATCCACCGCTTTGGACCATCCTGTCCCTCTCCTGTCCCTCTCTCTCTCCCTCTTCACCTCACGGAGGCCATGGCATGTCAACGATGTTGGCCAAGCAGCTGGAGCACATTGAAATTAAGCGCCCGAGGAGTGGTAACGGGACGAAGGACATTGATGAAGTGCGCCTCGGAGGTGGAAGTGGATGTTTGGCGGGGAAGGAGCAGGGTGGGAAGTGATCGATTTGAAGCAGAGTCAGGAGGGTCCGCGAGGGTGGACCTTTCTTCTGAGTCGAAGATGGTCGTTCCACTTTGCCGCAGGGCATTGTGGCCTGCGATCACGCTGCAGTCGCAGGCGGGGGACAGGGAACCAGCATACCTGGGGTGTCCATCAACCCCGATCCCTGTCAAATTCAATAAAAATCATTATCCCTCATTTAGGAGCTCGCTGTGGAGGCCCGCTCTGTGACGTGACCCGTATTACTCTCGGCTGCAGGTAGAGGTAGAGCAGTGAGATCGGCCGGTAGAGCAGGGTTGAAGAAGTGCTAGGCTTGAATTGCCTCAGGCAGACTGGGGCTTCTTTGAACCCCTTTTTGGATTTTTGAAGCCTTGCACAGGGCTGGCTCAAAAAGATCTCATCAAGAAACGTGCCCTAGCCCGACAAGTGTTCGGCAAAGAAACACCAAGACTGATTTTGAGCCACACCATGTGCGAGTACTTGCCGAAGATAGTTTCACCTTGCGCCGGGCCTTTTGACCCGTAGAAACAACCAGCAGCGTCATAAGAGCCTATGCAATGTATGATGTATGCAACCAAATCCCAAATGAGTTCACTTCTCACGAGCACTCCGAAACATGCAACAGCTCCTATGTCCAAAATATATGCGCGTTTCGCTCCGACTAATGGTTTCCGTGGGGAACTATGGCAATGGAAAAATCGAAACACTCAAAGTTACCTCTTTTTGAATGTTTTTGATGTTTGAGGCTCAATAATCAGCCTGATAATTTCAACTGGGGTTGTTTTGGGGTTCAGGTTGCGTCTCACCGTGTTTGCAGGACGCCCTTGATTTTCGCGTCGAACCCGCCGGATGGACACGTACCTTTCGACTGAGTCATGCAAACTGCCAGTTGCCACATGATTTGGAAGGATTGGAACTGGAAAGCTGGGCTATTTCTGGGCTATAGCTCATAGATACCGAAAGAATCCGAAAGACATGGTTGAAAAAGTGGGCTTAGTGGGCTCAGTGGGCTTATGGTAGACCTTTCTGCAGGGCCAAAAAGTGGGCTTAGTTGGTTGTTGGCCCTACTCGTAGAATGTAATGTTCTTTCTATGTTGGCAGTTGGCAGCTGTGCACATCTTGCTTGCATGCTGTATGGAACGATGGTCTTGCGTGGCCAAGCCACAGCCTGGACCAGCCGGGTCGGAGGTCGAAGGAGAGCAAAACGGGCGCGGGGAGCGGAAGCTTCGTCAACATATCTCAACTGTAAAAGCATTGTTTGGAGAGGTCAGGGTTTACCGTACTCGCCTCCTGTTGATGCAAAATTCGATGCATCTATGTAGAGTGAGTTACGATAATGGTATGTATATATATATATACACTATAGGCAATTGACTGTGTGCGGGCAATTGCCGGCACCAGCTCCTGCTGACTAGGGCAAGTGCTACTTATTTTGCCATATTATTGTTTTGGTAGCTTACCAACAGAAAATACACCAAACTCAGCTCAAAGCACTTTGTCGGGGGTCTTCAGATGTCACTGGGCCGAGATTTAGGGCATCAGTACCGGTCACCAGCCTTCAAAAAGGAGTGACTTGATATGACTTGATGATAGATTTGGATGGAGACACCCGGACTTGATGGGTCTTGGCGTTTTCAATCTTCCTCGGACTGGTGCGCAGCTTTTGGTGGTCTCTCCTTCGCATGCTGTTTGGATCAGAGGGGCTCGTCTCGCACCTCGCGCCGAGGCGTGGGCTCAGAGGTCGAACGCCATGTCAGCGACCTTGCGAGACTATAGTGTGGCCCCATCAACGCCCACCTCTGATGATGAGGAGCCGAAAGCCAGCTTTTTCAAGGCGGCGAACACACATCCCCATTCCCGAGATGGGGGGGGGCGAACGGGAACACCGAACACCTTCTTCGATGGCGTGATGAACGGAAGTTGGAACAAGCACGGAACTCACATGAACTCACTGTCAAAACGATTTCGATCGGAACCGCGAATGAGATGAGATCCATCGCGAATGAACCGTGGAATGTGAGTTGCACCATGTATCGACATGTCCGACGTTCGCCTGGGAGTCCAGTCGACGAAAGAACGATCTGACTCGGTGACCCGAGTTCAGGAAGATCCTGAAACCTTCAGTCAGTCAAAATACTCTCCCTGGAACTAACATGGAAGTGGAGTTCACCACCTGTTTGTAGTGGAAAATGGATGAACATGGTCTTCCTTACGGGGCCATTCTCTACTTCCATGTTAGTTCCAGGGAGTGTGCAGTTGTTGGACTTCTGTAAGGGATTAGGCTTAGCCTGGTCTCCTATCTTCCAGTCTCCGCTTCTGGCCTTTCCACTCACTTAGACCTCGAGGTGCCCATGTCCAAGACCTCGGCCCTGTCGGTGGTGGACGCCTTCGTGAAGAAGTCCAACTGGTTTCGCTCCAAGACGCTCCGAATCACCAGACCGACCGCTCCACCGAGGTCTCCCGGTCTTCGTCTCCCGGTCTCCCGGTCGTCGGACCGAACGGGGCGTGACGGGTGACCGGAGGGTGACCGGTCCGGTGGGCGGGCGTCGCTGCGGACGGGGCGAAACTGGCCATAGTGCGGACGGAGCAAAGAGCGTAGTAGCAAGGACGCGAGACTTATGCTAGGATACATTTAGGTCGTGAGTGCGGCCGAAACACCTGTTTTGGGGGGGTCCTGTTTTGGAAACATGGGGTTTGAACCACCGAAATATGGGTATTTAAATGTATTTAAGTAAGTAGTGCCGTTTACTCTGAAACAACTGTAAAATTATCTCAGCATTTTGGGGGTCTCCATGTTGGTGTTGAGAAGATGGAGCCCGAAAGTGGCTAAGCAAGTCTGACCTTTGACGTGGTTCTTTTAGGGTAGGAACTGCAGGGGTTTCTTCAGAGACTTTGATCATCGATGAGGAGACCCTTTCGTTTTCCCTTTTCCAGCAACCCGCTGGTGGAAGGACATGTCCACAAGCACTTCCTTGTAGCACCGAGCCTCACCTGAAGGTCTCATTCAATCCGGAGCTTTTTCTTGCGTCACTGACCTGAGGAAGCAGAAACATTTGTTGGAGCAAATGGCCCAGCCACAGCCTTTGACTGGGAACATTTACAGTTCCTCGGAGCATGCGTTGGGGACTCGAATTCAGTCCGATGAGACCGTCGACTGCTCCAGCAGACTCCATGCGACTCCTCCGTTCCAATCTCGTATCGGGTTCGTACTCACATCCACATAGGGTTCGACCGTGTTCCATGTTCCATTGTCTTCGCAAGAACGACGAAGACCGCTGCTTCTTGTACTGGCGATAGCCAGGCGCTTTCGGCGCCAGTCCCGGGCCCGTTCAGGGTCAAGGCGTTGTGAAGAACGTGCGGGGGCGTTACTGACCCAGGCACGACCCGTCTGGGACTGCCAGGACGGACTGCCGAGAAACGGCCAGGGGTGGGTGGTTTTAGGGGTCTTATGGTAGACATATATGGCAGTCCCATTAGTCGTGTCTGGGTTAGGGTTTGGCATGCCGTGACAGCCCCGACATGGTGACAGCCCCGTTGAGAGTTGGTTGCAGTGGTCGTGGCAGTGGGGTGAGGTTCTGAACAAATACGGGTAGGGCTACCGAAGTCACACAAGGTCTTATACATAAACATAATTAAACATATATACAGATCCCTGACCCAACTGAGATCAACAGATCAATGCACCCATGAGCAAAGCATACAGAGTGGCGGGTTTCTATAATGTCCACTGGCTATTTGCCAGTCTATCGATCGTGGCGCGGTTGTTGGGCAGTCTACGAAGAACATGTTGGAGGTTCCGAAGTACCCCTCCAAATACTGCTCCCACACTGATATAGACCCCTAGCAAAGGAAAAAGTCAAAAGCCACTCATGGCAGGTTCTCCCTATCATTCCCTACCCCATTTAGCTGTCAAAGGCACTGTGCCCTTCTCCACTCTGCCCGTCCTGGCGCGCTCAGGATACACAGCCGCACTGGTCAATATCGCCACGGCTGACGAGGAGTCCAACTCAGGAGCGGAGACTGTGAGCAGCTCCAGGCTCCAGGATAGAAATATCTCGTGCTCTTTGGGGGTCCACCTAGCATTTTCCACCCTTTGGCAATGGCCCATCACAAAGAAAGCTGCCAAGTTAAACCATAATGAGGTGAAACATGGTGAATCGAGAATGAAATGCACGAGCTACACACGTTCCTAAAACAATATCCCAACAGTGGTTGCTCCAATGTCCAAATCGCACAGCCCAAAATATCACTGCCCACGTTTGCCCACAATCTCTTCCTAATTATTTTGTCCTGCGACTTTTGTCCTAGCGACTATTAGAGTTGTCAAGCTCCAGCATTCTTTACACGGATGTCCTGACCATAGCATCAGGTTTCTCCAGCTACAACCACGTAACCGTGTAACACTCTATGATGGAACGGTGCTCACGGTTGGAGATCTTAAAAGACTATTGCAAATATATACACCCTAAATCCAAAGAACCATCACATTATGAATGTCATTATGTGCGTTTTTTCCTTGTATGCATGCTTGTATTTTTGGACTATTGCATATATTGAATATCAAAAGGGCCCTTATTTGGCAATTCTTCAACACCCTCGATCCTGTTCGAATTAACTCCCAGCGCACTTCCTTGCCTCCCTTTTTGGCATCATTTGGCAATTGAGACGTTGCACCATGGGAAGGTACAGTTTGGGCTTTGGGGATTTGCTGATTGCTTAAGATGAGTTACTTCCCAATTTCCTCCCGCTGTCAGAGCCCAAGAGCACAACTCAAGAGCTCATGTTGTTTTAACTTCTAATTCTTGAAGAGCCATTTGTCAGAAGGTTGGGTCGCAAAAGTGGTCCGACCCAAAATCAAGCGAGTCATTCACTCTACCGTTCGATGATATATCCGCCAATTCAGGCAAAGATGGTCTCGGTCTCTTTGGTCAGTTGGTTCATTTTCTTTGGGAGGGCGGCGCGGGCGGCCTGCATGTTCCACCGGCTTTTGCCTTGCTTGGTACACGTCAGCTCTTTTTGCAGATGCCCGTTTCAGATGCCGAGAGATCGCCAGCCGGCGCGCCTTTTAGGAGCGCCCTGTTGCTGTTCGTCTCGGTGGTTGAATTTGACTCCAGGCGGGGTGGGGGAAAACTCAGTGGTGAACATACTGTTATATACGTATAAGACTTATACGTATAAGCCATGGGGTGGGGGAAGTTCAAGAAGACACTGTGCTTTGAGAGTGTTGAAGCCGCTGTGGGTGTGGGGAGTCGGTGGGAAGAAGGGGGAAGACATGGGAAGACGTTTCATCTGGTTGGAGCTTTTGGAGACGGAAGAACAGGAGACAGCGTCCGAGAAAAGGACCAGCCGGCACGGCACTGCACCCCTCCAGGCTGGTCTTTCAGGCCATACGGGGGGCCCAGTCTTCCTTGGTGTTCACCGTGGCAGCGTTTGGTGCAACCCCTCGCAAGCCCGACCCGCGCCGCGTCTCTACCGTCGCCGTGCGCGACGACGGTGCAGGGAGTTTGCTCACCGTAATGGCGATCCAGTTGCTAGCGCCGGTCTCCATTTGCTACTCGCACGTGAAAAGGCGAGGGAAAGAACGAAAGCAATCACGCCAGGTGTTGAAGGAAAGCAATCACTGTCGATGGGTTTTTGGACAAGAGCCAGGCTGTTGAGGGTTGATGCCCAGCTGTTGGGGACCTGGGGATATACTTCTTGGGCTTCTTTATTTCTCACAGTGCTTCGTGTTTTTCACTGGCGGCTTGCGGAACTGAAACGCACACAGTCACAGAACTGTGTCAGCTTCCTTTCGATCGACTCGGAAACTCCAGAGTGCCGCATGCGTCCTCTTCATCGGAATAGGTCGCATGCTTGCTTCTCCCTCACAGTGCCACAGCCTTGGAGTCCCCTGGCCGCGGAGCAGGCTAGACTGGTCCAATGTCCATGTGGGCTTGGGTCACGAGTCCGGCACGGAATTCTGGCACCTCGGCGGGCAACGCGGGTTTGGGCCGCTTGGTGGGTTTGGGCTTTCCAGGATCCCCGCAAAGCCAGGTCATGCGGCATGTGAGCTTGATGCTTTTGAGGGACATACTCCCAAAGCCAAGGCCCTGAAGGAGAATAGATCGTGAGAAGATTAAGATCTACATGGAGTTAAACACGTCTGAGGTGATTCTACATTTCGCCTTGAATTTTGTTTATAAGGATTTTGGGGGGGATCTGAACACCCTTTCGTTCGCCCTTGGAGTTGAATTAACGGGGACTGACCGCGGAATGCCTCTCCCACCTGCCGAGGCTCGGCCGTTGTTTAGCTGCGTTGTTCCTCTTCGGCTTCGCCGGCTTCCTGCGCGTGCACCTCGGCGAGGAGCCGAGCAGAGAGAGTGCCGAAGGCGGCCTTCATCGAAATGCGGTGGGCTGAACCAGCGGTGACGCATTCACCAGCAACAAAAGGAAGAATCTGATTGAAAGATGTCCGGGACGTGTCCTTCGGATTGGTTAGATTAGAACATGTTAAATCATCAAGTTCTTGCGAGCGACCGCACTGGATGCACCGCCAGAACTCCTGAGCGCTTTGCGCTCGACGTGCAAGTATTTGCTGGTGTATTTGCAGGGCACCTATTCTGAAGCAAAAGCACACCAGAGTGAAAGTTGAGCTCTCAACGTCATTTTTCAGCCGTTTTCGTGCAGCTTGGCGAATTCCCAATTAATTCATCCAAGAGTGGCCATAACCATGTAAAACCCAGCCGTCCGGGACCGCTCTTCGTTGGGGGGGAATCGAAGCTACGTTCCGCGACCCGTCCGCTACTCGGAGGAGATCCATGCCGATCGGAAGATGCGTTTGCTGATCATGAAGGACGTGCGCCTGGGCGAACTCATGGGCCGAGGTCACTGGTGGATGACCGTCGGTCGCATCATGCGGCTTGGCGAAGAAGTCAGAAGGCCGTTGGCAGCAGCAAATGGGTTGCACGAGGCCCAAAAGCTGCAAATGCCTCCCCAAATGTGGGTGCGAAGTTGGAATACATCATGAAGGAATCATGAAGCGACAGCATTGTAAGATATTGTAAGTAAATGTAAGTAAGCTTGGCGCTGTGTCATGTGCCAACTCGCATATCTTCCAAAGGCTTTGTTTTGCCAAGTTCTGCTGAAATCGTGACCACCTCTGTGGCGTTTTCAGGAACTTCAGCGTGAGCTTTTGGTGCCTCATTGCCATGTGGCTGGTTTTCCATGTGTCCAGCGAGCCCAAAGCGACTTCGTTTGAACAAGAAATGACTTCGTTGAAAAGCAAAGAGTAGTGGAAACGGCTCACTGACTAGCAGGTTCCCAGCCACGTCCAGCTACAAAGGGACAGGCGGTTATAGGCAAGTGTGGACCGGATTCTGTGAGATGGGTTTTCTTTGATATGCCTAGCAGCTAGCATGTGTGCCCTGTGTTCAGTTGCCGCACGCATGCAGCCACATGCTTTTTTCAGCATGTTTGCACATCCACCTGGATATGCCGGGATGTTCGGTTCCAGTTCGGCTAAAGACAAGCAGGTTCAGCTGGTCCAGCAGTTCAGGATGTGGTCTACGATTCCATGGGTTTGGCCTTCATCATCAAGCTGGACAATGTGGCTGGTGACATGGGCGCCAGGGGCCCCAGCATGCCAGATGCGGGGAGTGACCCGCCCGGAGTGAGTGGCCCAGAAGGCATGAACAATGAGGCCAAAAGGAAGTGGATGAAGTGGGTTGGTTCGAAAAACATGTCAAACAAACCTGACCAGCTGCTTCGAAGTCACCTTTTGAGGGCCCAAAGTGATCCTCAAACCCCTTTATGAACAGTTCACGTTGAAGAACCCGGTATACCGAAGATAGACCGAACTATAGAACACTTGAAATTGAATTGGCTAGAAGAAAGGTTTCACAAGGGATTGATATATATATATATATTATATATATACATATATATTTAAATATTTATATATATAGTGAAAAAAACCGGAAGAAAGTCATCAGCTCCTGAAGAAAACACCGTGTCATCAAGGACTTCTTTCGCCAGCCGTCCGGCTTAGGGCGGAGAGAGGAACTAAGATGTTTTTTTTTGAAAATCGAACGTCCTCTCACCCGAAAACCGAAAAGAACCGGCCGCCAGCCGTCGGCCCTTTGTTGGGACAGGCGTTTGATGAGCGAGTCGAAATGCACCAAGCATACCCTGTGGAACAAATGTTAACCGAAGGAAATAGTGGTTCCAAAGGGATCTAGTTCATCCATGTTCATCCTGTTTTTGCATGATTGTAGCATGCTTTGAACCCTCCTCCTAAGAAAACCATTGGAGTTGATTGAACCCGCCATTCAGTGCCGATCGCATGCGGATGTGTTTGGTGGCGAGGTGATCGGCCCGGCGCAGTGGCATGAAGACTTGATGGGGATCTATTGGGCCTTGGTCTTGGGCTCCTTGGGTTACAAACCAAGTTCTTTCTGCGTCTTAGGCAATCTTCCACTACAAATGCTAGGCTCAATGGTGCCCTAGTAGATGTGATTGAATTTGCATAACAGGAGGGAACATCATTAGGGGTCGAGCCTGATTACTTTATAGACGAAATCATGCGAAAAACACATCAATTGAATTTTGTTGCACTGGTATGCTGTTTTGATGGATAGTCGGACAGACATCGGAGGGAAAGTTGGGCAGCTTCATGCTTTTGCTGGGAGTGTTTCTTTTTGATTTGTTGTTTTCGGGTGGCAGTGGTCAGCTGTGGTCGTCCTAGCCCCGGACGCTGCCGGGTTCGGAAGCCGATGCACGGACCAGGCTCGGGAGCCGCGGAGAAGCACGCGACAGAGGAGAGGACTGAGAGCCACAAGGTGCGGACAGCGGTGCGGACGTCGCGCACCGTTTTGGGAAGCTCAGACGTGGGATTTGTTTTATCATGTGTTTATCATGTGGGATTGGTTTACATGATTTGTTTGTGGGATTTGTGATTTGTTGTGATTTTGTGTTTAAGTTATGTTTTATGATGTTTTAAAGTCATGTTGATTCATCTCCTTGAAAAGGAGATGGGAGATGTAAATTGCAGTCTGCTAGGTGAGGAGAATCGGGGGGCGGATGTTATGAATTGGGTGGTTGTGGTCACAATTTGCCTCATAAACAGTCGGATCAGTAGGTGTGCACCCAATTCAAAATGGAAGGATCAGTGATCAGTGGTGTGGTTACCACGTCATCCAACCATCCGCCATCAAACCCGCCATGTCTTCAGCGACGTTCACGATTCAAGCGAGCATAGCTCCCGCGGAGAGCGCCTCTGGTGAGGTGAGCGCGCAGATACGCAATCTACTTCTCCACAAAGCCGTGAAGATTTACAATGAGATGGCCAGACATGAGACTTGGCTGTTCAGAATATCTTCTTTCCAATGATTGACTCAGTTGGTCCCCCAACTCCCCTGCACCTAACAACTCACTCATTCTTTTGACGCATCCGGGCCTAAGGGCGCGCGGTGTTGGCCTTCGGCAGCATCCATCGTTCGCTAGGCCAACTGAGTGTGTATTTTTACTACGGAGATCCCCAACCAAATGGGTTTTGGGCCTCTTTCCCTTCTTCCAGGGGGGTCTCTTTTGGGAGGTCTTGGCCCTGTAATGCTGTCCGACATGCTGACAATCGGTGGGGCAGTGAGGACACAAGGCACCACGAGAAAGGGGGAGACACGCCGCATGGCGAGCGCAAGTTGGCCAAGCTCCCTGATAGCAGCTGGGATGAGATGAGTTGGTATATGCCAAATGTGGAGAGAGGAGAGGTCAGCTACGATGAAGTTTTCCATCATCCTGCCGTCCGGGAGTATGTGCAAAGTGAAGATTTCGTGAACTACATCTATGCAAAGCTTGGAAAGGAGTATGCAATTGGAGATCAAATCGGGCTGGCTTTCATCAGGGCCTTCCAATTTTTTGGCCCTTTGACGTTTTTTCTGATTCAAATCCATCGGAAGAGTTAAATCGTCTAGATATGTCTATATGCATCCTCATGCCCCGGACTGGGAGAAGGATTGCAATGTCTCCTTGTCCCAGGTGAAAACCGTGCTGGCAAGGTGCCAATGAATGCATTCCACGGCCTTCAAATCATGTTTAACCCCTGAATCGAATGAACAGGCTTGGCCAGATCAACTTTGAAAAGATATTGCAAATTGAAGGTTGGAATGTGAAGATCTGATAATACCCTTCATTACGATCATCTCATGAATGATGGATCAAAAAATGGAATCGTATGTATATAATAATTCGATTTTTGTATTATTCAAAATGAATGTTAAAAGAATAGATATAATTTCCAATTATCTAAATAATAAACTTATATATTAAATATTTGAAGAAAGATTATTTATATAAATTGTAAGGGCTTCGCTCTGGTGCCGTCGATAGGAAGGATTTGTAATAAAAATTTAACCCTACAAATCTAATAGATATAATGAACATATTATTTGTTGTAATAAATAATTCACGCTTGAAAGATTATAGGATTTGTAATATTCCCCGGAATTATTTCTTTTTTATATTGCTTAGCTATAGTGTTTTTTGATTAATTGAATTGATAATAGGTATTATTTTGTCTTTCATTTGGAGGAAATAATTAGCCTTAGATTGATGTATATTCGATTTTAATCTTATCTATAGATTTATAATAATTCGTATGCAAGATAGACATTTCTTGATCTTGTATTGTAAGCTTCGTATGAGCTGTTTTGAGGAAGTTCGAACTACGTAATAGGGTATTTATCGATCGTCAAAAATAGTATTACTATATATTAGTAAACACTTGGGCCAAGAGACGTATCTTTTGCGTATCGTATAGAAGCCCCGGAAACATCTTAATTATAGTAGCTCAAAAAATCGATTATCTACATGATATATTTTTTCTAATGCAAGGTGGAATTCTTGCAAACGAGAAACGTGATATTTAGGATATAGTAGAAAAATTTCGTGATCTTCACTGCAGGCATGGTGTTTATTAAAGGAGGCTGCACAGCGTCCAATCAATACATGCATAACCAATCAATACACAATTTCAAATATTAAAAGAATCTCATTGAAAGGAATTATAGGGCTTTGTAGCAATCCAGAACACACATCCTTATTTCCAGATTTTACCAATGGTTTATCCCGCACAGGAAGAATAACGCACAACACAGACGAGAAAGACATATCAATACGTATGTCCCTTCTGCAATGCGTGTGTCAGCAACACAGGGGCAGGTGAATCACCGGCGAGCACGCGGGATTTTTTTCGCTGTCAGGGAAGGAAAGGTGGCTGCGAAAGGTTATATTCATTGTTGCCCATGGTGCAAAGCTACTGTGTCAAGTAACGTCAAAATTGGACGCGTGGACCATCGAACGGTGTGTGGCAATGGGTTTCGCGCCAAACATGGGGCGATCAGTAGTGGGCAGGCCCGGGTGCAGGCGTGCAGCAGCCCAGGTCATGTCCACGCAGAGCTCCAGTCCAGGGAAAGGCCTGCGGGCTGGTGTCGCAGCGGAAGGGTTCAAGCGGGGCGAGCCGCAACCAGACAAAATACCTAACGTCGCCAGGCCTGGCCCAATTGCCTAACCTAGCAAACGACACCATCTATACGGGTTGGTGTCGCAGCGGGGTGATTTCAAGCCTAGCCAACGACACCATCTATTTCTGCATACAAAAGCGGTCGGAACGGGGGGGATGCAGGCAGTCAAAATGCCTAACGTTGGCAGGCACGTTGCCGGGCACGTCGCCTTCGGGAGCCCATAAAACTAGTTGTAGTCGTACTAGTTGTAGTCGTATAGTAGTAGTAATAGTAGTAGTTGTTGTTGTAATATAGTAGTAGTTGTAGTTTTTGCCTGGCACGCACTAGAAGTTCACTCCCAACCGGCAATCTACTCCGCCACATTTTTCCACCATGATGGTGGCCACCACACAGCATGGCCACTCCCAGACAAGGTAGCATGGCCACTCCCAGGGCGTGCAGGCGTGCAGCAAACCAGCGGGTTTTGCAGTGGGGCCTTTTCCGGGGTGGCAAACGACACCATCTATATCTGTCCCGTCGCTTGGCCTGGCCCAATTGCCTGGCAGCAAGCCTAGCAAACGACACCATCTATGCGGGGTGGTTTCAAGCCTAGCCAACGACACCATCTATTTCTGCACACAAAAGCGGGGGGGGGTGCAGCCAGTCAAAATGCTCAACGTTGCCTGGCACATTGCCGGGTACGTTGCCTTCGGGAGCCCATAAAACTAGTTATAGTTCTATATTAGTTGTAGTTGAAGTAGTGTAGTAGTAGTAGAAAAAAAGACAGTAGTACTAGAGAAATAGTAGTAGTAGAGAAATAGTAGCAGTAGAGAAATAGTAGTAGTAGAGAAATAGTAGTAGTAGTAGTAGTAGTGGTAGTGGTAGTGGTAGTAGTAGTAGAGGTAGTAGTAGAGGTAGTAGCAGAGGTAGTAGTAGAGGTAGTAGTAGAGGTAATAGTAGAGGTAATAGTAGTAGTAGTAGTAGAGGTATTAATAATCGTAGTAGAAGAAAGGTAGCGACGAGCCGCAGCCACCAAAATACTTAATGTCGCCTGGCCTGGCCCACTTGCCTGGTAGTTGAGTCAGAGGACCGACGGCCATACCTAGAAACGGAGTCATCGATACACTGGCTTGGGAAGAGAAAGGTAGCGGCGCTACGTCGAAATGCTCTAAATTTATTTGGCTTGGGCAATTGTTTTACCTTGCGGTGTCTCCGGCGCCGCCTCGCCTAGGCGTTAGTTAGGTAGGGGTCGACGGATATTACTATTAAATTATTGTTATTATATTAATTGAAATTTACTTACATTAAATATCGAAATTAATATTGAATATATATATTATTCTGAATATTAAAATTGTATATTGTATTTTGCATTATATGAATATTCGTAATTTTTAAGGAAAGATATATATATGATATATTATTTCTATTTGAAGGATTAGGAATTATAAATTAATATATAATTAGTATATATATATATATTGATTTTTGTTGATTTGCAAAAAGGAAAAATTACACAAAAGTATTTTGAATTGATTCTTCTATGAAATTCGGCAAAAGCGTAGAATGTTTTATGTCGTCGTTCCATGTCGTCCAAACGAATATTTGAACATATTTTCAATAGAACAGATATAATATTCATCAATTATTATTCATGAATTACTTCCATGATGATTTTGGCGACAAGCAAGCGAAGGATTTCGGTGCCTTGAATGTTTATTCGATATATATATATATATTAAATGCCGGATGATAGGAATATGGGATTTTGCGATATTTTTGGGCCTATTTATTCTTCCTGATTCAAATGAATATATATATATATATTCATGAATCAAATATATTATATGTTTCAATTCTTTTTTTGAAATAATGATTGATATATATTTGTTAAAATAAATATCATATAATATAAATATCAAATGAATATATAAAGAATATTTTAAAGAATATCTAGTTATATATAATATTTTTAAATTTATTTTTCGAATTAATTGAATATTGTATTATATGTAAAATGAAGTATTCTTGAAAATGCGCAGAATTCAGATTAAGTGAGTGGAATATATAATTTTATTGAATATGATATTAATACTAAATGATACCTTCTTCTTCTTATTAGTATTCGTCCTCATATTTATTGCAATTCCTTCATCATCTGGTTCTTCCAAGATGAACGAATCTCCCATTGCGGGTGCACCTGGTTTCCCTTTAGGTTTCGGCTTCGGAAGGGGTTTCGATTTGGGCTTGTGCTCTCCTGAATTTATTGTCGCAGAAGCTCCTTTCTTGGGCATTACCTTGGGATCATGCTGAAATTTGCAATCCTTCCCTTTGCAATAATTCCCTCGAATCCAATTCCAATATGGAATCTTTCCTTCCCCTTTGGGGGATGTACTTCTAGATGGAATCTTCATTTTCTTGTGATTGAAAGGGCATCCCTTTCCATTATTATATTTCCCTTATGCAAAGAATTTGCATGGGATATTCTTCTTGTCAACATTGGGGTTCTTTCCTCTGTCTTTTCCATTCCCTTTTCCTTGCCTTTCTTATCTTCTAGATATCTCTTTGGATTGGGGGTTGGTTTGACAGGCATCAACTCCTCAATTTCTTCCTCAATCATCGTTTCCTCAGTTTCAGCTTCCTCAGTTTCTCGGTTTGGGTTTTGGTTTCTTCGATTCATTCGGAGCAGGTGTGGCCTTGGTTTTGGGTGCAGGGCCACCTGGTTTGAGATTCTGAAATATATTGGTCCTTCTCCAAGAGCATTTTGTTTTCGGTTTGTGTTTCGATGTGCCTTCGGATCATATCACGAATTATTTGATATGATTTCTTGCGATCTCCTTCGTTGAGATTGTTGTACATATGAATGTCATAGGACATCAAATTTGAGTTCTTCACCTTCCTGAATTATAGATCGCGAAGTGTATTATCATTGGGGATGTCGGCTGGTTTCATTCCGGCCAGGATCTCGTCCCATGATAAATTCCTGTCGCCTTGATATTCAAATTGATACAGATGCATTGATGTGTACAGTACTTCAACCTTGGATGTCGTCTTGAAATTGGGTAGTATTAGTGCGAGGATTTCTCTTCCTTTGATGAGAATAGAATTTCTTCCCTTTGCATTGATTCTTGTCCTCAATTTCATAGCCACATTGTTTCCTTCTTCCTTGGAGTCTTGAATAATTTTGGTCAATGCAAATCCTAATTTTTCATCAAAAGAATGGAATTTTGTATCACCTGAGTCCATAAGCCTGTCGGGATCAAGATCATCGATTGTTTCCTTGATCCAATCAATCCATGGCAATTGATCCGAATCATTTGCAACGATGACTATTGCCTATATCAGATTGGCTTTCCCCAACCCAAGATTATTGATCTTCGGCCATGGTGGTTCACTTTGGATTTTTCTTTCCTAGAGACCTTTGTCGCATATGTTGGGGAAGAGGAAGAAGTTGATGCAGTTTCGGAGAGCCTGTTCTTGAGTTCAATGTTCTCTTGTTCGATTATTTCCGTCTCTTCGATTTCTTCCTCATAATAATTATATGTATCTAGTTATCATTCATGCATTTCGTCATTTGATTTCCTTAAGCTACCTGCTTCATTCTCTTTATGCAATAGGTTCTTCCTTCGCCATTACATTTCTGATTCATCGTGTCGAGTAGTGCATGACTCTCGTTCTTCTCATCTCTCGTCTTTGGGGAATGTATAGTGCATTTCTGCCTTCAATCTTGTGTTTTCCGACCTTGCCTCTGTGAGTTTGCCTTCAGTGATCTTCTGATTCTTCTCGAATTCCTTGATTTCTTCAAGGATTATCCTCTCTTTTCCATCAATTGATGATGTTCCAATCAGGTTTTCTCTCTTCAATACCTTATTCGTTTCAATGAGGGATGCGTTAGCTTCCCTCAATTGGCGTTGTTCTTCTTGTATCGCACGTGCAAATTGTTGGCAATTTCTTTCAACGTCTTTGTAGTTTCTGCCATCATCCTTGCTTCGTATTGAAGATGTTGCGTTCGTAGTTCCTTCCGTTGATCTCCAATTTGTATATTTGAATCTCTGTCTTTTGTTCCAAGCCACGATCGCCCAATTCGGCCATCATGTTCATTTCAGATCCTTTGACGAGTGCCAATTGACCATCCTCTTCTCTTGGTATTATTGATCAATGCTTTCAGATGCCTCATTGGCTAGCACCATGAATTGCATTTCAATTCTGCATTGTATCTCTCTCTCCTCTTGAGTTACCTCCAGCAAATTGCTATGCTCGTGTTGCAACATCAACAATCTCGTCTGTAGTTCATCGGCAACCGTCATCATCGCCTTGTTTTCTTCAGATAGATGTTGAGCTCGTCTGCTGTAGGTGCCTGAGATTTGATTCTGTTCTTAGATGCACCCGAATGCACTCTGCATCTCACTGGTCATATCTTCCATCTTGATCTTCATTTCGTCAAATTGAGAATGTTCCTCATGATGTTCATCAGCGATTTGTGCATATCTCGTGTAGATGTGATCGGCCATTGATTCCGCGAATCTGAGCTTCCTTTCGAGTTCCTCAATCCTTATGCTCCTTCATCCTCTTGTATCATTTCTTGTAGGTGAATAAATATATTCGTCGTTCAAGTATTGATAGATATTCTTATTGATCTAAATTCTTCCTCTCGTTGTAGGGGATGACAAGCCCTCGAAGTCTCGATCCCGTCGGTCACAAAGAAAGCACGTTTCTGCGAAAGGCGTAGTGGTCGATTGGAGATCAAGGGCCCTCGTAAGCCCAACAGCGGTTGGAAAACATGAAATCAGGTCAAATCTACTAATGTGCATTCGTGACATTGATAGGGGAGGAAAGTCTTCTTTTTCAGATCCATCTCAAACCGAATCAAGTCATGGATAAAATTCAAAATCGGTCCTCGGCGACCGTCAATCGGGATCTCGTAAATCTCTTCATAACCCTTCCTTGATTACCTGTTGTTACATAAGATTTAAATGAGGTCGCTTCCAATGGATCGATTTTTTTCATTGCCTGAAGAAGATTATGAAATTGATGGCACGGTAATCCCATTATCTGTCTTAACGGAATTCGCGTCATTAATTAATCCAAATAAATTGTGACGCATTTCCTCCCAAAGCCCCGAAAGATAATTGTTCGCATTTTACTCGGAAATCAAAATAAATATCCATATCTCCCAACCATATATTACGGAAAGTGCACTTCTTTTCCTTATATAATAGGATATTTAAATCAAATAAACCATATGCATATAAAACAAAATATATATAGTTATTTCTGAATTATAATATCATTCTATCATTTTTAAAACATAAATATACAAATAATATGTATATATAAAATAAATATCGACGAAATATATTTTACATAATTTTAGAGAGCGGGACGTTATGGGGGTACGCTTTTTTGCATATGTTATAATGTGTTTTGGTTATTTTTTCAGCTTATTTTCATTACATTGAATTATTTGTAACCTAATTTTATAATAATATTGTTCTATTAGTCAATTCCTAGGTTAAATATCTTTAATTCAATTCTACCTTAGGTCTAGGTCAATTTCAAGTTAAATAATGGATTTTGATATAATATTATTCATTCAATTCTAATTTAATTCAAATTTATTTCTCATTTAATTCTATTTCATTTTATTTTATATTAAAATTTGCAATTTTGTCTATTCCAATTTCCAATTAATTTATTAAAGATTTCTAATATTACCGTCTTTATATAATTTAAATTCAATTAATATATATATCTAATTTTCTAATTTGATTCCAATTTAATGCAAATAGAATTTCTACTTGAATTTTGCTTCCATTCTAGAAAATGAATATTATTGGAGGTATAAATATATTTCATTAAACCAAGAATATATTTCCATATTGGAAAAATATCATAAAAATATTTTATATTCAAAACAAAATCAATTCCCTAGAAATAAATACGAATTTCATAAAATTTAAATTTTTAGTTACGAATAAAATATTAAAATTAAATTTAAATTATATAATAATAAAATTAAAGATAAAATCGAATTATAATTAGTTTATATTAAATTCCAATAAAAGAAATTTAAAGCAAAATAAAATTAAAATATAAATAAATTAGAATTAATCCTAAATTTACATATAAATTTAAATTTGAATTAAAATTAAAATAGAATTTAGTTATTTAGGATTTATAATTATTTGCCTTCTAATTTTAATGTATTTATCCAAGTGCATTTAATAAAATAATACAAATCCCAATTTAAAAGAAAAAAATATAATTTTGCATAGGGATTATTTGATAAATATCTAACTTATGCATTTAATCATTTCTATAATTCATAATTAAATGAATAAATATGTTTACCATTGAATCAAGATATATACAATATATCGCAATTATTATTTTCAATAATAATATCAACCACGCCAATTATCGAACATAAATTTCTAAATATCATAAAATTACATTATCATCAATTTTATCTTCCCCAGATAGCAAAGCTATAGCATTCTTATTGACGAATATAAAGTACTACGCAATTAGTAGAGCAAATTATCTTAAAATCACAAAATCTCTCATAAAGAATTCTTTGCAAAGTAAAAAAGGTATTTAGAAAGAAGATAATGCCTAATTTTCAATTAAATTTTTGCCATTGGATAGTATAATAGAAATTTCATACGTGATTTTTATTTTTAGGTGGAGATGTAATAATTAATTGATGGAAGCATTCCCAAAAATCCAAAAAATCAAACAAAATATTAAATCTATATTTAATTGAAGTTTTTTGTTTTTTTTTCATTTCTTAATTTTTTAAATTTTCGGATTTCTTAAATTCTTAAATGATTTTTACGTTTATTTCTAAATTCTATTAGAATGTCGGATATCCTTATGTATTTATCTTCTTCAAAATCCCTGTCCTCTTCCACTTGGACACCAGCCTTCTGCAGTTCATCATCATGTCTTTGCCGTAGCTCATCTGACCACAGCAATTCATCAGGTGGGTTGGTTCTACAAGAAAGGCATGCACATGTTCAAGGATTTTAGGACGACTTTCTCCAACGAATCTTTGAGGGTTCAGCAGATGTCGCGGGAAAGGTATTTCTGAGGAAATGGCGATTCGGAGCATTGTACTCTAGGAATGGCGCGATTTACATAAATATGACTTGTGCATGCTTTTGCAATGGGATCCCTTGGTTTTGATGATGTTCTGGATGTCCTGGTGCTCCAGCTTCATTTCGCCTCACAAAGCTGAACGCACTCCTACCCAAGCTCCATACCTCACGCCAGACCCTGAACACCAAAAAATTCCCGCTGTGGCGACCAAGTGACTCTTGAGTTTTTTCATCTCTTCCGTCAAGGCCTGAGGCCACCGTGACCGGAGGAATTGTTCGGCTGCTCGGCGAGTTTTTACGATGTCCGATCTGATGTCGGCGATGTGCGTGGGATGACCGGTGATCCAAACGGATCGAAAATCTATTTTATGAAAACGAGCAAATGAAAAAAAAAATCTTTGATACTAGCATATTAATTACACACAATAATCGTAAATTAAAGACACATGCAATCTTAGATATCTTAGATCAACACAATTAGAATGCTCGTGTTTGGGAAGATGCTTTCATGACCCACACATGCCAGGTCCAGTCCGCTTTCATCCGCTGCCGAAGAAAAGCGCCGATGGTTCCCGACCGATGGTTCCCGACCGATGGTTCCCGATGTGTTCGTCGACAAATGGTGACTGACAAGCCGGATTCCTCCCACTGAAGCCAGGCCAGAAAACAGTGAATCCTGTTTGTTCAAAGCAGGGTTTGTTCGTTCAGACCTGTTCGAACCTCCTTCGTCCTGAAAAAAGAATTTCAAGAGATAAAGGCTACCTGCCGCTCTAAAACGCCGACCTAGGTGATGAATCATCGAACAATACAAGCCCAGCAGGTCTGGAGTCTGGAGTGTCTTCTGCCAAAGTTCCTTCTTGTCGTCCTTGTTCTTTTTCTTGGGCAGCTTCTTGCGTTGCCGCTTCAGCTCCACGATCTTGGCCTGCACCGAAACAAAGAAAGAAACGGTTTCCGGTGTTGACCTGCACCTGGAGCCAGTGCTGTTGGACCAACTCCCCGGCCTCATGGACATGCATGTTTGTATAAAGTATAAATGGTGATCTCTAATATGTATATATTTATATACAAAATAGTATATATTTATTTAAATCATGTATATATATATAATATTATAGAATCATATATAATGATATACATATACAGTAAGGTCACATATATGCGGGTGCAAGCCTCAAGTCGACCCCCTTTAAAACGAGGATTGAGGATCCTCAAGCACCTCTGGGCTTGGGTGCCAATTGCTTCAAACCTCCGTAGTGAGCCAGGCGGCCAAGTGGTCGATCTCATTGTTCCAATCGACATCGGGACCCTGGACGATGCCTCAACCAACCAGCTGCGCATCCCCCAGAACTTCCGCCCCCAACCAGACCTGCAAAGCCTTGCGCTCCGCTGCATGCCGCCTCGGCCGCTGCATCCGGGTGTTTCTCAATGACTCGATATATACTGAGCTACTTATATTATATACATTAAAATGAAGAGCATCATATAGCATCATCTTCCTTTCTGGGAGTAGGTCTTGTCCCCCAAGAACCTGTTCCTTCATTCCATGTTCCATGTGGACACTCCAGGTGGACCCTCCACCCCGTCCACGAAAGATGAAGGGCAGGCCGAAGCCGTCGAAAAGCTACATGTCATCGGTATCACATGCATCCGCACAGTAGCTTACTCCCAGGTAAACACAACCCACCAAGTGTGTGGACCCAAACCACCACCACACATGAACAACATAGAGCAGATGCTCTCATCTATGGCGAAACCGTCCATGCCCGTGCGAGAAAACCGTCCGCCCAATCTCCTCTTCAGCTCATGGCTGGTCTCCCCCGCATCCAAAACCTCGTCGCCATCGGCTTCGGTCTTCTTCCCCTACGGCGCGTCAGTAGCCGTGGGTCTTACTTTGGACGGCTTCTGCTTGTCTCATGTGTGCGCAAGCCAGATCCAGTAGTCAAACTTCTTCTAATTAAAACTGAAATTCCATTTTCCATCAAATTCACATCAAATGAATGACAACTCCTTGTGAATCCTCCTGGAAGGCTGGCTCCTAAGGGTTCAACCAGTCCTTGTTCGACGCCATTGAGCCACAGCCACCGGTATCTGTACCCTGTACCCAAAGGAGGGTCAAGCTCCCCCAAGCATGGGCCGAGCTGAATGGTATGAAACGGGCCGCCCCCTGAAACTCACTCCGACCCCGGTCAGTCTATAAAACATCACGCTTCTTTGAGCTACGCCCACCAGGTCGCCGTTGGCCACGCCCACCACGGTCGCCTGGGCTTTTGCTTTGGCCTTCCTGGGCGCAAGCGTTCGGGCCGCTCGGTCGCCCCACGTCGGTCGAGAGAACCGGCGAGGACGTCAGTTGGGCGAGGTGCTTGTTCTTCAAATGGGTTTTCTTCACCTGCGCCGGGAGACACGAGCGAGCGAGCGATATGGTGACAGAGCTGCTATAGCGATATGGTGACAAAAGACTGATCATGGTACACATTGAGCAAGTTGAGACTGACATGGGGTTTGGAGCATGAAATGAATCCGTCAACGACGAGGTGTCCAAACTGATTCACCAAACCGGTGCTGAGGCTCGATGGAGGGGATGGGATGGGCTCGATGGAGTGCCTGTTTTGTGCCATGTGTTGTGGCGCCAAAGAAAGACCCGTTCCGTGTGTTTTCCTACCGTTCCCCGAGCCTTCCCCATGCAGAAAGTATAGCGTTCATGGCTGTGGCACGGCTGGGACAGCTCAGTGACTCATGGGGACTTTGTGCCTGGAAACACCCCCCCCTCTATTGACCTTGCCTTTTTGATCAAAGTTGCTGCAACACCTACATGTCAGTCCTGAAGTTTCTGATGCTCTCCGTGCTGCACACTGTGCCACTCGGCTGGTTTCACTTGCGTCACTTGTGTCAACCGCTGTGCCATTTGGTCTACAGCTGCCCGTTCGAGCCATAAGCGAAGCAAGGCCAACGCGATTGTTCCACCGGTCAATGGACTGCTTTCGCAGAGAGCCGGGTGGACACGACCAGCAATGTTGGTCATCTCGAGGTATCTAACTGCAACCTTAGCCTGGCATCCTATGGTTCACTGGTTGCACTGTCTAGCACAAACAGTTCTTGGCAGCAAAGCACATTTCGTTTTATTTCCTGGGTGCATCAATTCGCACATCAAAGTCGCCCATCAAGGCATCGATTCCGATAGCCATGACGGGGGCTTTGCGAGGAGCCTCCTGTTGGGTTGCAAGCTTCTGCCCAGCTGACCCAGCTGACCCCAAAACACGTCACAATCTGCGTTCTTAGTATAAAGCTGGACAGTCAGCGACAATAATTCTTTCGGAAACTCCAAGTAGCACAAAAAAAAAACAGAACTGCCTTAGCCAGTCGCAATCGATGTTTTACAAACATAGGGCAGTTTTTAATCTGATGTACTCCTGTTCTTTTTCTATACGTTAATCAAATTTCTGAGGCTCCTGCTTAGTAAGCCCAATCTTTGAGCCCTCGATGCGTCCAGCTCTGTGAAACAATCCCTTTGATGCGTCCAGCCTGGTGTGTCAGGGAGCAAAATCGCAAATACTTCTTTTCTGGGAGACCCAGCGAGGTGCATGGATGGGTAACTCTCAGCAGACTTAGACCAAACAAAAACCGCGAACTCTATACCTGGAACCCAATTGACCCCTGCTTTAAAAGGAAAAGGCCATACACTCCCTGAAACAATCATGGAAGTGGAACATAGGCCCCTGGAAGACTATTTTCCTCTACAAGTGAGGCCTGCGCAGCTTCCATGATTGTTTGAGGGAGGGTATTTTGAGTGGTGGGTGGTCCAAAATAGAGGTCATTCAGGTTCTGGGTAAGTATGGATGAATATGGCATCGTATATGGCTCAACCTCATCATGAAGAGATCAACATGTCGTTTCGCAGCCCTCAGGAAGCCCGGCCTCTATCGCAAGGCGCGGTCTAAGTCCTCTTTGCATTTGCTGAGGTAGGTCCTGCAAGAGCTTCACAATGAAAGCTGATGAAAACCATCTGAAGACCAGCTTGACCAGCCTTCAAAATGACCGGTGGCCGGAGATGCAACTTCTCCAGAGTCCCTGTAGAACCTGTCGGTCCTTAGCCGAGCATTCTCTTCCTCCTGCTCCTGCTGCCGCCTGCATGGGGATGCGTAGGGGCGGTCAATGTTCAGCATCGCCTCTGGCTTCATCCCACCTTGATATCTAGATCGTCTACCTGCGAACATGCACACCATCAACCATTTACTGTAGATTGCATAGTCAAGCCCGAGCAGCTCCACATAGTGCTTTGATGTACTGTACTTTGCATTCAAAGGGGGGCTCCATGTACGTTGATGGATCAACATAGGTGCTCATGTCGCGAACATGGTTAGTCTCATGTAGAAAGCCGCAGAAAACGATGCTTGGCGAACTGTCATGAAATCACCTGAAGCCCATCAAAGCGCTGCAACGTCGCTTTCCATCTCAATCATTGGGTGATTTGATGTGATTTGTATGCACAAGCGAAGTGTAAACCCACCCCGTATGGTGAGTGTATATATATATATACATAAGCAGTTCACTTTGAATCTCTGGGCACAAATTGGGAGATGCATTTCCCTATTGAAAGTTTTTCCTGGAGCTTGATGGCTTTTCTTCGCACCTCTTGGTCTTGTAGATCTGCGTCTCCTGAGCAGCAAAACAGGGCAAGGGGGTCGGAAGCAAAATTCTAGGTCAAGTACCTCCGGTGTCTTGACCTTTCGTTTGGTGGTCTAAGAGTGTAAGAGAAATCTGTGGGATTGCTTCGTCACTTATATAGTCCATTCATGGCTCTTAAAAGGGCTTTGGTATGCACATCTTTTGCGTATAGACCATTTCCTGTATACCACAAACACATATGGAGCTATCAATCACACCATATCACACCAACATGACCGATCACGACTGGGGCACTTCGAAGGATGAATGTTCCAAACAACACTCTTTCATGCGAAATTCCATGCCTTTCCGCCTTCAGGAGGCGAAATCCCACACACAATGCTTTCTATCAAGGCCGTTCTTACATCTTTGCTGCAACGCGTAGCTCACACCGGACTCCCGGACCAGCAAAACATACATGGCCTGTGCCCTGTGCATTTATTTGTACTAAATATGTTTCAGATTCCATGAACAGTAGCCTTGCCCTGGCGGGGTGTCAATGCAAAGGCCAATCTTATGTTAAAAGGGCATCACAAACTATTTCTCACGAGCCAGCTCCTAGGTTGAACACAAAGTATGTGCACATGTTCAGGTGTCCCTGGTAGAGCCAATGAACTTCATCCAAGGAACCGAGTCGGCCTTCATTGTCAGGGCATCACGGATGTCTGCACGTAACCGGTCCTGACTGCACATGACGACATGAGGTATCAGTAGGCTGTACCCGTCAGTGTCTCCAACGGAGGTTGGCCTCTTGCTTTCAGTTTTTGCACCAGCAGCGGCCAACCTCCGTTTCCACAGCGTTTTGGAGTGGAGACCCGCTGCCTTGCCTCTTGGAGACCTGCTGCTGCGGAGCCCGAAGGACAAAACTCGTTGTATCATGTAAGGTCTACAATGCGCACCGCGCACATTATATATTTGCAGCTACTTGCTACCCCAAAATTAGACAGAGCTCCAAGTTCCAAGTGTTCGCGCAATCGTCACGGACGTCACCCAAAACCAAAGTGGCAAGCAAACTCTGGACTTTTTGCTGCAAGGGCAGGAGTGCCTCGCCCCCCATCCACCCCAGACTTGCCAAGTGAAACCGGTGAATGTATATTAAATTACGAAGACCTCCCAGTTCGATCACCTGAAAGAAGGAACATGGACCAAACATATCCAGAAATGACCAAAACCCCTTGCTTTGGGGCCCTCCTGCTGTTTCCGTGATGTCTGCTGTGCCCTTCGATCGCCACCGCTCTGCCGGGAACATCGCAGCCCAAGGAGCTGCGGTGGCCCTGGCGACCTCCTCCATCTTATTTCGGTCGTCGACGGTTTTGGACCTCGAGAGGTTCGCGAGCGGATCACCAGATCGAAGAGGGTCAGAAAGGACACCGGACACCGAAATCGTCCACTTCCCCGAACGTGGGTCAAAACTATATGTTAAACTCTATGTCGAAGGTAACATGTAAAACTGCAAGCTCCCTGGAGCAGCATGCTGTGACCTTTGAACAGCACCGTCTTTTTTCGCCCCCTCAGTCCACCGGTTCCAATCCGGACTCCCGACCTCCCGACGTCCCGTCACCGAACCGGGTCTGTCCCATCCCAGGCACTTTTCAGCACGGACTCGGTCGATCTCGTGTTGGACATATGCACAATCGTGCAGGATCTCATCCTGGCGCGATGGACCAAAAGCCGGCAGGTCCGATGATGTCCACGGTCTGGGCGGTCTGGGCGGTTCTTGGGTCCTAGATGGGACTGCTCCACGCGAAGATACTAGATGGGATGTTTGTCCAGAATTAGACACGTTTTCGGCAACTATAACATACGTATATACCATAACCTCCAACCAAAACGCCGCTCCCACCGGCGTTGGTTGGTGACGCCCAGATGTGGCGCCCCATGCGCCCCCCCGCGGTAAATACGACGCCACGGCGCAAGTTCAGCCGTATCTTTTTGGACCCTGTCAGTCGGGGCCAGTTCACCAGTCCAGGAGCCGCGCGTCGTGCGTCACCATGGTGACCTTGGCCTTCCCCTCGCGGTGCTCCACACGCGTCACCGGCCCCGTCCAGCGGCGCTGCGGCGTGCCATGAGGCTTGCGGGTTAGCTCCGGGACGAAGATGTACTCGATGTTCTTCCACTTCCTGGGGCCCGATTTCAACTCTTCGAAGGCCGGTCGAGAAGGGGCGGGTGTGATCTTGGTGGGTCGGTGGTGTCAGATGGCAGTCCAAATCACGCACATCTGTGTTTCGACCATGACCACCTGAAGTAGAGTGCTTTAGCACTCTACTTGTCCCGAGAGGCTAAATCGGTATTTCGCTGGGGTCGCTCAGCTCCATGCACGGAGTGAGCCGTGACGAGATACGTCACCTGTACGATATCCCTGACTAGATGAGTCCGAACCAAGTCTCTCTTCCAACGAACACATCACATGACAGGAGTTCACCCCTGGGGCCATGCCATCCACTTCCAGACAAATCGATCCTTGCGTCGTGATGCAGATTGGCCTCTGCTCCCGGTATCCGATTCAATTAGACATTAACATATGTATCATGAAAGTATGCAAAAACAATACACATACCAGGACACCCTAAGGGGGTTCCATTTATAGTTCCTTAGAGGTTAAGGGGTGTCCATTAACCACCCCTTGTGGGTCCTGGTACAATACGCACTTTTCAAGTGCAAACATGAAGGCACCTATAGTGGAGGGTCTCTTGGCTACCAGTGCATCTTCCACACTTGGTCCAACTGCACATCAGACCTCCGCTGTCATCTGCTCTCAGCCCAGCTTCAGCTTGTAATCCTTGTGCACGGTGGTGGGCCAGGGGTTCTTCTTCGCTTTCCCCGGCGGCTCGCACTCAATGGTCCGATTGATGCGGGGCGGGTAGGGGGGCCTCAGGTAGAACAAGCCATCCGCTGAGGTGGTGAGACTGTAGTCGAAGCGCTTCAGCTTCACGTTGGGCAGCCGCCGCACCTGGCGAGGTGGACCCCTTGAAAGTCCCACCAGACGTGCAGGCGCAGGCGACAAAAGGGAAACTGAAAGTTGAACAGCGGGAAGGAAAGTCCAAAGTGCTGCAGAATCTTTTTGGGGTGGGGGGGGGAATGTGGGTGCACATGGCCTAACACACCAGAGGTCTGTGCTTTCCATCCTGAAACGAATCCCATGTGCTCAAGAGCAGCTCCCTTGCTCCCTTCATCTCTCTTCCCCCCCATCCCACGCTTTTTCATCTCTTGCGCCTTGTCCGGGTTCCTCTTGATGGGGTTGGGGTAGCCGCGCAGGCGGTTCGGGTGCATGTGCGGCCCTCCAAAGTTCGGGGTCACCAGCCGCGGAGGGAAGCCCCAGACTGCGAAGCTCCGAAGACCTGGAAGAACACCCGAAGCTTGACCAGTTGCTGTGGCATGTTGATGTTTCTGACAGGGTCTTTGGGTCTAGTTTCACAACACTTAGGCCCAAAAAGCTCATATATATATATATATACAATGTATGATTCATACTGTATGATCAAGTACGTCTGCTATCCTACCTTTTTAAATATGTTCAATCAAGATTCACGGTAGGTCAAGAAAGATGAAAAACGAACATCCAGTGACGCTTTGGGATGACGAACGCCAAGGATGACGAACGCGCGACCTGTGTCGAGCACGTCAAACCCTTGGATGACGGCTGGGATTCCGGTGGCAGCCGGTCCTGAAGAACCAATGGCAACCTACAGCCGTGCAAAATAGAAACCTGAAACATGGACCACTCAAAGACTAATTGACTTCTTTCCTCCCAAAAACCAGCCAGTTGGTGTTCAGGTTTTCTGTTTGAACTTACCGGGTGCATATCGAACAAGAAACCCTCGCAAGCTGACGGATGATGGATTCTGGCGAAGTTCATGGGACGTGGGTGGTAGGAACCTGGCACAGGAGATGGGGATGGCCCTTGTTGTATCATCCCTACCTCAAGTGGAGGGGGACCTAGTAAAATGTACATTTTCACCCTCCCGTCCACAGTGATGATGAGCCCCACCATGTGGTGTGAACATGTGTGTGGTACAAATGTTTTCTTTTGCTAATCACGCGTGGTCCGTGTGGTTGACCACAACTGGGTCATATTTATTCTGCATATGGACTAGGTTGGAGCAAACTGGACCAAGGCAGAAGCATTGCAATAATTGAGCAAACTCTTGATATCTCTTTTTGGGGTTAATAAGATTGATTATCAAGAAAATCATGGAGTGCCGAAGAAGTAATATGAACACATATATGGAGGATTTAAAAGAGAAACAATTCTAGGAGTCACAAAGGGGCGGTGTTTGGTCACTAATGGGTACCCCTAACCTCCATTATATAAGCACCCCTTGTGACTCCTGGGAGTAAATTATTCTTCGGTGTTTGCCTGGGTGGCGTGCAATGAAATAACTTTTGCGCCAACAACTGTGGAAATTATCTTGTGAAGTGCGACATCTCACACACAATGGAATAAAATACGCACAACTTCACACATCTTGACTCTATTCACTGAGCTTCTGATTCTTAATGCTTCGTAGTGCGTGCTTCTGACTCTATTTTTCTGTGTCCTCTTACATTTACTTTATACTGTGTTTTTTATTGTGTACCTCCGACCCACACCTTGAGGACACCTGCAGATTGATGATTTAGTGGCAATTATTCTGACAATTATTCCTGGAGGTTGCCCTGACGCGGAATAGTACAGCAAAATAAGGCAGAGCCCATATGAATTGCACTAGTGTTGTGTTGGTACCTGGAGATTCTCGAGTTTAAGGAGCTGGGCTGGAAGAGGCAAAACGCGTTACCTCTGCCCTTGTGTCATGGGCCTCTATCAGCCCTATCAGAATCAGAAAGATGGTCTGACAAGTCTGGCGTGACTTTTCCATCACCCACCTGCCACTCAGCATCCACTCTTCACCCAGCATCCCTCCCATCCCCAACCAGCCCATGCGATTCACCGCTTTCTTCATCTTCGCCCAAGGCTCCCAAGGCTCCCAGGCTCTGCGGCCGCGCCGCGTCCGGCGCCGTCAGGCGCCGGGCGAGCGCCGCGGCGCCGCGGCGCCACGCATCCATGGCGACGGAGCGGCTCGGTGACGGGGTGAGCCAGGTGAGCTGCTACACCGAGTTTGTGGCGTTGTTTTGTTCCCAAAGTGGCCGAGAGATGCTCGAGGCGATCAGGTTCGCTGAAATTGATGCGACAGGTTGGCTGTGTGTCCTGCCGTGATAGGTGTTGTGGCATGATCCTTCGCGGCTACGTTGCAAGGACCGACAACGACGTTGGGAATCTCACCGGACCTTTGACCACAGGTAGATGGTGAGGTGATGCTATAGGCCTACAAGTAGGCCTATAGTGTGGTGGATGATGTGACATAGTGTGGAAGAACCCATCCTGAGGCCTGAGGTCCTGGGCTGTCGGCACTGTTGGACCCGCAAGCGAACAGCCGCCACCAGCGAAAGGCTGCTTCGACGCAGCTCGATCCGGCTCTGCGCGACCACGACGCAGATCGACGCAGCGATCATTGAGGCAGTTCCACTGGGAGCAGGAGAACATCGAAAGGCTGCTTGAGTACTCATGTAAACCTGGAACAGGTTTAAGGCCCAAGCTCAGCTGAGGTGTCAATCCATGCCAGGACAACCTTCTCGGCTTTGGCCTTCGCCAAGAGGTTTTCCAGCCTAGACAAGGTCAGCCAGCAACAGGAGAAACCGAAAAAACCAGCTCTAGATCAGCTGCTCTGAGTGGGATACCCTGTTCTGCACAGGGTGAATGCCCCCCCAAAAGGGTTTCAAGCTGCGGGCCCTGACCATCTCCAGTCCAACCCAGCAAATAATATCCATCTGCTGTCCCAGCCCCAAGTTTGTTTGATTCTAGAACCCCAAATAGATAGTAAAAGTAGATCCCCACTCAACATGTATTAAAAACCGCTGCTGTCATATTCTATGACTTGAGGCCAAGGGGGGGCGAAAGCTAGCGCTCCAGAATGGGAAAGTGGAGGGCAGCGAGGCAGGAAAAAACACGGCGCTCTTTTTGGAGGCAGGGGTGAAGAGTCCTTTATATGTGGCTCTTTGCCCGGATCCTCCTGCGAGAGAAAAGAGAGAAGAGAGACGGAAAGACGAGAGACAGAGAGGAGAGAGAGAGAGAGAGGAGAGAGAGATGAGAGAGATGAGAAAGAGATGAGAGAGATGAGAGAGATGAGAGAGAGAGAGAGACAGTGAGACAGTGAGACAGTGAGACAGTGAGAGTGAGCGAGTGCGGCCGCAAGATACGCAACGCTAACCGCATGCCAAAGAGCGACGACAGGACAGAGTCGAACTTGCGAAGAGGGAGGAGGGAGGGAGGGAGGGAAGGTGGGAGGAAGACAAGGAGGAGGAGAG
>CAXAMN010008779.1:46622-75304 GCA_963970005.1 Durusdinium trenchii
TGGTCTGGCTGGATACTCTACCTTTCCATTCCTGGCCAGAGTGCAAAAACTGGAATGGTAGGGTATGGCAGTGTTTGAGGATTTGGGTGTGCCAGGTGCTGGTCGAGACACCAAAGCCACTAGAAAATGGGGAACGCACCCTAAAGACGTGGAACCCATCATTTTCTAGTGAATTGGTCTGGCTGGATACCCTACCTTTCCATTTCTGGCCAGGGTGCCAAAAATGGAATGGTTGGAATGGTAGGGTATGGCCCTCGGTATGGCAGTGTTTGAGGATTTGGGTGTAGTGGGAGACGCTGGGGACATCCAACAACACACACTGAGATTGACACAACAAAGTTCTTTAGCCAGTTCCTTGCAGAAGTTGCCGCAATCCTGAAGAGGATGAACAGGCATGCGAGGGCAGGAAGCTAAGGAGAGGAAGAAGAGGAGCGTTGCACGTTGGAATTTACATTGGTTTTTGGGTTATGTTTCTCTTAAACTCTGTCTTGAATCATCATGATTCATCATGCTTACTAGAAAATGAGGCACCCCCACTAGAAAATGAGGATCACCGTGGGATCAAGAAAACAAGGTGATGTCTAGAAAATGACCCTGCCAGCATGCCTATGAGACCTGTGATCCTCAATTTCTAGTGACCTACAGGTCACTAGAAAATGAGGCTCCTGACCCCTTCTCGGTGAGTTTACCTTTTTGAGACTAAAGAATGGCCGTCTTCTATGTACGTTAACGCATCCCATTCTCTAGTCCGAATATCATGGGGGATGGTGCAGATATGTCACTGGCGCAGCGCCTCCCCCTAAATTAAAGAACACAAAGCCACTGCAAGCCAGTCCAAAAGCCAACAGAAGTTACAAGAAGCCGCCCAAAGCCAACCAAAGCCATCATAACCAAATCCACGAGAACAACCAAGAGAAAGCCATTATAAACCAAACACCCTTGCAAGCAAACGTCAGCAAAAGCCACACAAGCCACCAAAAGCCTTAACACAGCCGCCAAAGGTCAAAAGCTATGTTGTACAAGCCACCAACACAAAGCTTAAGCCAATGGAAGCAAAAAAGCCACAGGATCCAAAAGCCGCGGAAGCCACGAGAAAGCTGAATCCAATTAGAAGCCAAAAGCCACAATAGCCACAGAAACCAGGACAAACCACACCAACATACAGTAGCATACTCAGTAGCATATCCCGAAAGAAAGCCATATCCAGCGAAAAGACATCCTTGGCCTCCATAAAGTATCATTGTCCATAATTCATGGAAACTACCCCAGGTTGAATAGGGGCATGGAATGCACTACCATCCTAGTGCTTTGCTAAATAGATCAGCACGCCTTTCACACATAGCATCCAATAGCATTAGCAAGGAACATGTTCCTCCCCTCATGTCATGGAAGATTATAGAAGGATATAGAAGGCATACATTCTCCCATCTGCTAGGGGCTCTTGGTACTCAACTATGGGGCACCACCAAAGGCAAGACCTGTCAAACACCTGTCAAATGTCGCTCACCCGGTCGTCCAACTAGCGCTCCTCAGCGTCCATGCGATACTTCTTGTTGCGGGCCACGTCCAGCTGCAGCAGGTCGATATACTCAGCGACCTGGGCACCAAGGGTCTTTTTTCTAGGGCTCTGAAACATTTGAGAAGCGCACAAGCTTCTTCATCCCTCGAGTTCCAGGTTCATGTCAGCCTCACCAGCCTCTCTCCTGCACCACATTCTGGCACTGAATCAAGGGTACACTGTCCCCCAGGACCCCTACCACCAATGCACCCCGCAAAAAGAAGTGCACCACAATAGCTTTTGCAGGAGATCACGGTCTTCCGGCGCTTCTCCATCGCTCATCACCCTACATTGCAGGAAAAATGTCCCCGCCGGCCTCACCGAAGAAGCGAGCATCCTCTGCGTTGCTGTGGTTCTGCTCTCGTTGGAGAAGCTTCAAAGTCCTCGAAATGGTGAGTTTCCAATGGGCGCTCGCAACACATGTTGGATATTCGGGTACCGATTTGGTGTCCAAAGTGGATGCACCAAAGCACCCGGGGGGATCAAACATGATCAAACCCAAAGTGTTTCTTTTTTGCCTGAGTGAACCGACAACGTGGCAAGGCCGAACCTCCTTCAACATGGGAAAAGTCGTACCCAACAAGAAACACTCACTAGGCCAAACCACGCGGTTTTCCCAGGGCGACGGGTTTTCTTGTTTTGCATTCGGCTGCAAATCCTGGAACCGGACTGAGGACTGAGCCTCTTCCCCACGTCCTGGGGCCCCACCGCCGGTCCCCCAACGGATGCAGCCTGGGATTGGTCCTAGTGCTTCCGAGATTCAATTCCTGGGCCAAAGGGACACAGCGTCCGTCAAAAAACAAGGGAAGCGAGGGAAGCGCACAGCGGGGTTTGTTTCACGACACAGCTGAACTTTCTCGAAAGCTGCAGTGAACTGCGAGCGAATCAATGCTGCGGCAAATCCCATCAAGTAATCAGAACTGGCCGCCCTAGCACTCTTAAGAAATTTAGGCCCTTAAATAGATTATGATATATACTGATATAGCAGTGTCACCCTGTCTTTGAGTGGACCCGACATCTGTGCGGACTTGGGAGGAGGAGGGGGGGCCGTAGTGCTAACTTTCCAAATTGACCAAGGTGTCCTTCATCCTTATTCATCCTTCCAACTGCTATCGGTGTAGACTGTAGCATCTACAGTGCTGTAAGTGGTCTTGCAGAAAGGCAAGCTCCAGGGCCGTGGTTCCGCCACTCCGGCGCTGTCTGCGGAACCCCCGACCGGTCGGACCGCGGGAGTCACGAGTCACACCCGCTGGCGTCCGACGGATGCTTCAACGACAAGCCGAGCGTACTGCGACTGCGACTCCCGGGACAGATCGAGAGATAGCATACAAGGTGTCTTTAAAAGTCTTTACTCAACTCCGTTCAACATCGCTCATTCTGGTGCAATGGGAAGCCCACCACCCAAATGGGATATAGTTAGTATATATTGCTAATCTTGCGGCTGCACTTCTTCCATTGAAAACGACCACCTGGGATGAAATCACCGCTAGCTAGTTTCTGGGCCGCTCAGTTTGCAACCCAACAAGTTTGAACGGCGGCATGCTCACGGCGGTGCCACATGTTCCCCGCATGTCCTATTGTATGTGCAACAAGCACACCAACAAAAAGGCACTATGAACCACCCCTAGAAGTCCAAAGGCTAGATGTTGCCCCGTTGAAGAAGAGGAGGTTCCTTTTGGGGTTCTCATGGGTTGTATGATTTATAAACCTGGACCTCCAACAGGTCACCACCGTCGCGACTTGTCTACAGAAGCCTCCATGTCGGAGACCTGTAGAGTCGGGTGCTGGACGACCATTCTTTCGATATGGTCTCGGGTTCCCAGTGCTCTTCGGACTGAAGCCCCCCCCCGTCCATCAACGGGTCCGCGCTGTGCGGTGGAACACGGCTTCTGAACCGGCCTCATCATGCACCGGCGGCTGCACCTCGAAACACCCCGGCGTGGTCGTCAGTGACCAAACACCGTTTGGCCGCCAGGCTTGAGTTCCTTTCGTTTCGAGTGGTTGGTACATGATTGGCACAACAACAGCACCAAGCTAGGACACACTTAGGACAAAAACGTCAACAAACCGTTTGCATCGCTGGTTTTGCTTTTTTGAGAGCAACTCTCTCCCGGTTTTCGGGGGCATGCCCACCCAGACCCACCTGACAAGGATACAATACAGAAATGGCCAGTTCTAGAGCTCGAGAACAATTATCAACATGCAGCCCTACAAGTCAAAGACCTCATTTTACTGGAGATGGTCGTGCAAAACCAATACTTAAAGAGGTAAAAGACAAGGTTTTACTGGGTTTTTGGACTTGTAGGGCAGCCTGTTCCAGAGCCTTTAAGGAGTGTCCACTGATGGCCCCTTAGGGCTTTACACCACCTCTTAGGAGGCTCTGCTTTACGTCTTTTTTGTGACCTGGTCAAGTTCTACCACGTGGATCGGATCCCGGAAACGGGCACGCTTACCACTGCAGCCTCCATTGGGACCTACCAGCACCACGGAGCACGGAGTTCGGGTGGTCTCTCGCTCGTGGTCTCGCGTCCGAGGTGTTGTGTCATATGGTTGTTCATCGCTTTTTGCCTCCATGAACCATACATTCCTCGGTGCTGGTACACGTAATATACAGTACTTATAGAGAGAGAGAGGTCGACATATAGTATAGTATAACATCGGGGTGGTTTGAGGGGTCCACATGTAGGTCTATATAATACATTCTCCAAATCAAAGGCCTCGTTTTACTGGGCTCTGTTTTCTGCAGAACTGATAGCAAAATTCGACCTCCAAAAACTTTTCGTGGAAATGGTGGAAAGCCCGACTTTACTCCGTAAAGGACGTCTTTTACTTTGGCAACTATAGGAAATAAAAGTCGTCTTTAACTTAGTGAAAGACGTCTTTTACTTGGCAAATGGTAAAAGTAAAAGACGTCTTTGACTTTATGCACAAATGGTGCGCATATACATGGCACGATGATTGTGGTTCTACTTTCCGTTTCGCGCGAACATCGCACAAATAAAATAATTGTGGCAACAAACGCATGCATATCATATGAGTGCCGCCCAGGCTGCTAGATTTTTTTTATATGAAGCAAGGTCGATGCGTTACAATACAGGCAACGCATGTGGTTGAAATTGGCCGTTTCTGGCCCGGGCATGGGACCGTGACTCTCGCGTGACTCCCACCTAAACCACGAATTTTTTGACGTCCAGTCCTTTACTAAGTAAAGGACGTCAAAAACTTCGCCATGGACATCATTGGGCGTGACTCTAGCGTGATTCTATAGCACGGGACCTGCAAGCTTCTAATGCGATTTGACGATGAACTGTCATCGGCTTGAACAATGCACGCGTGCAATTGCAAGCAGCAAACATGGCTCCCACGTAGCCACGTATATCATGGCAATGTAACTGGTCAATTGAGCAAACAACGTGCGCAAAAAAAAATACACCAAGAAAAGATTGGCACGCGTGGACTTGCGTAAGGCATGGCGCCGCTAAAAGTGAGCGTATGGGCACATATGTATGTACAAAGACCATCGAACCCAAAAGAATGTTCCATGGAAATGACCTTGATGCCCAAAGAAATTTTTGTGGAAGTGGTGACCTTAACGCCCAAAGAACCTTCCGTGGAAATGGTGACCTGAAAGTTTTTGAAGGTCAAAGAAAATGTGACCTCGTAAAACTGGGTCGTTTACAGCAGGACCTCGTAAAACTGGTCCTTTTGAGGTGGAGGGACATGTATATATCTACAAAATTCTACAAAATATAATATAATATCGCTTTTGGACTGTAATGGGCATTGTCAAATCATTGAGCATCCTTGAGCTTTGATAGGTCTACAATTTATACCATCCCCTTCCCAATGGTCTGCCGCAATCCGTCCAATCGGAAAAGAAAACAAAGCGGAGCACGAAATGGTACCAAACACCCACTACATCAGGAGGGGCGTGTGCCCACGACATCCGACTATGGAGGGGCTGAAAGGATTCTGGAGCACCAGAAGCGAACTTCCATTATGGAGGGGTACTATACGCAAAACTTCCATAGTGGAAGTACTAATATATATCCTAAGAACTACACCCGGAATAGATCTGAATAGTACTACCAAACATTCCACCCAGTTCGCGATCCGCCTTCGCAGGGGTCGCCGCCGGAAGGTTGCTCGTGGCCGGGCCCTCCTTGGGGCTCGGCGACGGCGCTGCCTGCCGCTGTGGCTCGGTGGAAGTGACCCTCCAACGAATTCGACCATCACTGAGATAATAGAATATGAATGATACGAATTCCTTCACCAATGTCATCCTATTATTCTTTCCGGGATGTTCGGACGTTCCTAATATTCTATCTACTCGCTCCTCAGGGTCACTATAGATTATCATCCGCGGACGGACGCCCCGCGGGCCAATTTTGGTTAATTACTGCGCAAGATTACGGCTGGCCAGCACACGCAAACCCTCCAGCAACCCCAAATGACATCCAATGAAAAGGGCGCCCAGCACTGCCCACTACTCCCATAACAAGCACCCGCCGCCTCCGATGGCACGTTCATGTTCACCGAGCGGGCCTGGGTCCGTGGTCAGCTTCGGAGGCTTCCCGTGTGGGGCGAAAGAGGTGACCGTCGGGGAACTCGTGCGAGAACAAATCCACCCAGGTTTGAGCGCGGTGAGTAGCCGGTAGGTCAGGTGGTTCAGTAGAAACCCTCCCAGGTGAGCACTGGTGGTTTCCGAATTCATCTGCGTGGCCATGCATAGGACGTGAAGAAAAGGGGGCCGAGGGGCTTTAAGTCTGTTTCAAGATCTCACGTCATCTCAAGTGTCACACCCGCGGGTTCCTGCGGAGCACATCCCCGAATGGTACAGAATGGTGCTACATGACTTTCCCAACAACAACAACAACAACAACAATAACTATACAAGAAGAACAACAAGAACAACAACAAGAACATCCCTCTCTCACTGACCACCTTCTTATGGCCCAGCGTCCGTGCTTCCAAAGCCAGGTGAGGCTGGTGTGGTACTCCGCCCCGGCGAGACGCCCGGCGAGGCGGGCGAAGTGGGCGAGGGCGACGCGGCCGCAGCTCCGGCCGCGGTCGGGTCCTCACACGAGTCTCCTTCTGAATGTCTGGTGAAGCAAACATAACGATGTGCAATGAACTGCGGTGGCACGCGGTGTATTCGGAGAAAAAAGGGCAATATTTGGAAGCGTGTCCCGTCTGTTCATGCAAAAGCTGCAAGTAAGATACCTTTCACACTGTCACACGAGTCTCCTCCATATGGTTTGGGAGTGCATGGTCATTACGCCCATGTTCTGCAAAAACCTGAAGATGTGAGGGGCTTTGTTGCCGTTGAAAAGCAACCCTTTGAGACGCATCCCTGCTCTCCGCATCACATTTGATCGCGCGCGGGTTCGCATCGACGGTACCGGTTCGCCTGTGTGGTCATACCGCGCTCTTGCCGGAAGGTGCTTGCCTTGGACGCATCGAGGTGTTGAAGTGCGCGCGCTTTTTGACCGTGTGAAGCACATGCGCAAAGCTTTGGACCATGCCAACCTTGAACCCATGAACTTCTGGTCTCGGTGCTCAACCAAAAACTCCATGCGCTGAACCTTGAGCTCTGAAACCTGCAGGTCTCCAGTTTCCCTCCACCCATCGACTTCCACCGGCTCATTGGTTTCCAAAATTGCGACGATCCGACCCCTTTTGGAGGGTGCGCTGTGATCCACATCCCTCTCAAACATGAGGCACAATTCGGTGAAACGTTCCGGAATGTTCCCCAGGCCCTTCCACGCACGAGTCCAGGCCAGTCATAGGACACTTCATAGCACACATGTTTGGAGCCTTTCCGCCCTAGCAGGCCCTAGCTGTTTTGCAGTGCTCTGCCTTGCTGGGGGGCAGGGAATATGATGCTCAGCTGCTCCAGCTTTCTCCAAAGCATGCAGAAACGAGGAAACTCTTGCTTGTCATTTTTTGATTTCTCTACTCTCCCCCAAATCTAACATGGCAAAGGAACATCTTCCAAACCTTCCTGACATAGGCTATAGGAGCCTTCCCCCATCTGGTTCATCCTTTTTCGACCACCCGGGCCACCGTTTTCTCCCAAGTCCTTCCTCAGCCTTGAGACTCCCATGGGTGCCGTCTGCCGGTTTCGCCGCAGGATGAATGCTATGGCGTGAAGGGTATCCTGCCGATCCGTCGCGTATCCGTCCGCGCCGCAGAGACTCCGTGCACCGGCAGGAGCTGGAAATCTGTCATTGGCTAGGTTTAACGTCAGGTGCACTTCCTGAACAGGATCACGTGAACACACCATGTGCTCCTCGGCAATGCGATTGCCGCTCAGCTGGCAGTCGATGAGAGAATGGTTGGCCTGCGACTCGGCGCGCGCCGTTCTGCGTCAGAACCGCGGGACGCCATGAGACGCTGGCACGGCTCCAAGCCTTAAGGGAACCCAATGATTAAAAGAACCAAACACTGCCTGAAACGATCATTGAAGCGGAACCATGTGGAACATAGGGCCCCTGCCAAGATCGTGTTCCACCAAACATGGGGGTCGTCTTTCCACGGAGTCTCTGGGTTGCCAGGTCTCGGGGGGACGAGGACGGTGGAAACATCGAATTCCGAAAGCAAAGCGCCCGTGCAGGACCTGAAGTCGAAGTGTCGCATGGAGGTGTCGACCGAGCACGACCCGGGAAACCACCGTCAATGCGGTGCAAAGGCGTGCGAAGGGGCACGTGCGGGGGCACAGGAACGTGGAGGACCTGAAGGCCATGACAAATCGACATGCCTACAATCAATCAAGTGTAGACCTACCGGCAAAAGAGTTGGCACTGCCATTAAGATCATGAAGTGAGGATGCATCATCTGTCTATCCCAGCCTATCCCTCTACTGAACTAGGTCTGGTTGAATTCTGCAGCGGATAGGATTAGAGCCGATGGCGCCCGGTGGTTCGCGCCTGCATACCATCTAAGATAGCTTTTCCACCTTCTATGCCCAGATCATTCCAGCTGAGGTCCAAGTGGGTCACAGTGCCTAGGCAAAGGCATGCAAAGGCTAGAAGCTGCATGCTTCCAGGACATGTAGGACTTGAACCCTTGATTCCAGTGGTCATGAAGCTACGATGTGTCCGAGTTTTGTGGGTGGTTCTTCCATGCCGTGGTCTGGCATGCGAGTCCGGCTTCCGGCTCATGAGGGCACACCACTTCTCCTGTCCTACGCCTCAAACCCGGAACCGCAGGGGCGACCATGCGGCACCTGTTGTGTCGCCCACGGGCCGAGCATCTGTTGTGTCGCAGCATGTCTCCCAGGAAGGCACCGCAGTCTGCGCCGATCTTGTTGTTCCGCAGGTCCACATGTGTGATCGACTCGTTGTCCTACCCGCCGGTCGGTGCCCCGGACGAACTCTGGTAGATAATGAGTGAAAACAGTTTCGATATGTTTCGATCATCCTAGTCCTTAGCTAATTACTAGTAGCTTCATGTAGCTTCTTGTTACGTTCGTAGCGATGGCCTCCAATCTACTTGCGATGGCCTATGGCCGCCTATGGCCTCCACCCAATAGCGCCCTTGGTACACTAGAAGCCCACCTTGAGAACGTCACACAAAGCTTGAACACCTCGGGGATGGCTACCGATCTGGTTCCACTTGAAGCAGACCTCGGCCAGGATTCGAAACTGTCTTTCCGTGTCCACCACCGGTGCAATTGGATTGCTTTGCACGGGCCCTGTAGAAGAACCACGAACCGAACCAAGATTACCACAGAATCCACAGAAGCGCTCTTCTAGGTCCACAGATGTCCACAGGCATGCCGCATGCCGGGATAATCTAAGAGTACGACTACATAGCGCTACCATCGGTCTTCCTATATCTTCCGACCACCCAGCCACCCTGCTGGATAAATCAACCTGAAGCTTCTCGCCCAGTGGCACTGGTCATATTGGATCCACCTGGCAGTGGAAAACACGTGCCTCTCTCTCTCTCTCTCGCTGCGAAGATCGCAAGAGCACGCGTGGGTCTTGGGATGTTGGAGAAACCACTTCCAACGGAGCTGCCTTTCGAAGCTCGAATGCGACGACAGAGACGACTGCCTTTCGCGGGTGCTACGTCAGGACGAGGCTTAGCAAACACAAACTCTTGACGTGGCTTAGGTTGACCAGTTACGCCACTTGTGGCATACAAAACCCCGGACCTCTGAGCTCCTCCTTGGACCCCTGGTTGGACCTCTGAGCTGTGTCTGACCATTGGGGTCGCCCTCAGTTCCTTCGCCCGGCACCGCCGACCGAAGAACTGCCCCGAGACCCAGCGAAACGGGCTGCGGCTGCAGGGCAAGCAGAAACACACCCCACGCGATCGCTACTGCATCACCTGTTCTCGCCTCCTCTCGTCTGGAAATGCCATTCTGATGGATCCATCTCTGTCAGAGTACATCTTTCTCCTCCCTCCCTCTTCCTCTCTCCGGGATCTTCTACAATCACTAAACAGGCGCCCATCAATGGTCCCCATCCAAAAGCCCGTGGCGCCTTTTCGGGAAACAACCCTTACTTTCAAGTCAACTTCTTCATTTTTTCACTTCGAGCTCCCGAAGTGAAGATGTGGGGGGAAGCTGCCTTAATGTAGACTCTTGATCAATACACCCCGAGTTGTATTGGACATCCTATGTCCTCAAGAGCCTCATGGAGGACCTCCAGGGACTTCCCACCTCCCCCAGCGATTTACACCTCCTCGCCAGGTCAGCTCAGACCACGAAAACGACTCGTTAACAGCGTTTGGGCGGTCGCACCTGACCGCAGGCCGTGTGCCAGTACGACCAGCCCATCGGCACCTGGGATCGCATTGTTGGACGGTGGGTCACCGCGTCGACCGTGGGGAAGACCCAGACACTTTCGGATGAAACACCACCCTGGTGAACGCCGCCCTGGAATCGGGCAGACCAGATCCGGATGTCTCGAGCATGAACCAAAGAGACTGACGTGACTTGGGAGATTTTCCATGTGAATATCTTTGCCCAAAGCATCGGGAATGTGACCTAAAGCCTGGCACTGGTGTGGAGAACATGTTGCTTAGATCGGGATTTGAGGGGATGATAACAACCAGCGGTCCACTATACAAAGTTCAGCAAAGTTCTATACATTCAATATCATTCAATTCTCATGAAATCTCTGCACTTCACCTGCAGCAACGAAAGGAGGGAAGCTGGAAAACAAAAGCAACCATGGACCCCAAACAAGCGCCGGTCGACCCAAACAGCACCGGATGAAGGATCAGCCTTTTCCAGACCAAGCCACGGATGTTGTTCCCTCGCAGGTCTAAAGTTCTGAGCATCACCTCATCTTCGAGTCGTGCCGACCAGTCTAGACGCATGAAACGAGCCGACGCGAGGAAGTCGCCGCGACATCGGCGGTCCGCGTGGCCAGGTGAAGCGATGTTGGAAGGGTTCGAGAAGATTAAGTCATGATCTAATTACATTGGTAATCTGCAATGTCTTCAGACCCGACCACAGCAACTACTTGTGCGCCAAAAATGATCAAAGCAAAAACATTACAAACATTTACAGAATTTGCATGTGCCTCCGCGCAGGTCAAAAGGCCGCACTGTGCAATCTGCGCATCTTTGGTGCAATGAACTCTTATCATTCTGCACTGCCACAAACTCAGCTGTCCACGTTCTCGCGCATGTAACGGGCGATGGCTGTGCAGCCATCATCACCCACGGAGGCATAAGCCAAGGATAAGGCAGCCGAGTCCTGCGCCATGGAGAATCCACCCGGTGCCGTGGATTGCAAAATGGTCTGAGCTCAAAAATGTCCCGCCCTAAGAGCTATATAAGGCTATATAGATAGTTGTTCTTTTCTTTGCCTTACATAAAGCATATCAAAGACCATGGGTCACGGGCAACAGCAAATTTCCTTTGGCCACGAACTGGACATGGCCCATCAATGTAAGGAGCTATAAGGAGCTCTACATGAAATGTGCGGCACAATTATGCACAATGTCAGTGTGATATATCGCATGGTTGCGAGCCAACACCTGGCACCTGGACACATTAACATACATTAATCAAACATCGATTGCAATGGTGCCCCACGACCTGTTGATGGGTGCCACAGCAGGTTGCCCCTTTCTCATGCGATTTCACCAGCAGAACTGCCGGCACCCCAGCAAGAGACACCCACTGTTGAGCTCACCTGGCACCATCCAAACGCTGCCGGCAATTGCAGCCTTCAGACTAGAACAAAAATTCTATTGCATAACCCATCATAACCCCCACAACCAGTCGGGTTTATTCACTGACTGGAATCCCATCTCTAGCTCATCTACCTCGCAGCTCGACACAGAACCCACGTCACTCCTTGGAGGCATCCAGGTGCGCCAGCAGCGAGGGCGCCGGCATGGCCCCCGCCCGGTCCGCGTCGACGAGGCTTGGCGTCGCGCGGTTCGGGGTTCGCGGCTCGGCGCGGCGCGGAACGCAGCTTCCGCCGGGGGTCTTCCGCCGAGGGACGGGTCGAAAGCACCGAACTCGGGTGGATGAGCAGGTGAGAAAAAACCACCAAAACGGCCCTCTTTCAGTTGGGATCTTGGATTGCAGGCCTACTTCGTTTTGCCCCTGCCCCCACCATGCTAGAAAGCATTCCTGTTGCAAAAGCATGCACAAGCAGGGGATGGTTTGCAGCCATGCCACGACTCAATGATTCCTGACTCTTGCAGTAGGGCCTTGGGTGTCTTTTCAATACCACTGCAACGGTAGACACAGTAAACCAAACAACTCAGGCACCGGGCACATGATGTTGGGCTGTGTTCTTTTGAGCAGGAGGTCGTTTAAAAGCTTACGCATTGAGGTTCAAAATGTCCAGCTCATTCATTGCTGTCATTGCTGCAAGGTGTTGGCGATTGTTGGCGCCAAGATGTTCGGGTTCTGTGTCTTGGGTTTCTGACACCCATTCCCCGCCCTCCAACAAACATGGAAAATCGAAGTCACGTTGGCCAGCAGGTGTCTACTCGGTTTCCCTCTCGCTCATCTACAAACCAGATCTCTCTTCCACTTCCATATATTTGTTGGAGAGAGCCATTTCCACTCGACGTTTCTTGCTTCACCTTGCTCCAAAAAGATGGTCTTCCGGCAGCTTGTGTCACACAGGCGCCGAAGCCGGAGCCAAACACCGCGTTTCTTGGAAACGGGTGGCACGGGTTCGCTGGAGTTCACCCCAGAACTCTGCAGAGCCCAAGTCAGGCCCAGTCTAACATAAGCGGTACCGGTGTGCCACGGCGTGAGCATCATCCTGCGTGTGCCACGGCTGCGAAGAACAGGTCGAAATACTGAGGGCCCCCCGGGCCCCCGGTTCAGGTATAGTATGGTACAGTATGTTGGAAGATATCAAGGCCATTAATCAAGTGGAAGATGTGATGTACGACCAAATGGCAAGCCGATATCAAATGGAAGAAACACCCAAAAGGTGTGCAACATCAACAAGTTTCTAGCCTGCTCCGTCACCATGAAAACAATCGACCGCAACAGCGGACAAGGCCTGTTTTGCCACATAGGGCAAGGGCCCAATGCCCTCGAAAGAACACGGTAAGACAGTTCAAATCCTGTTGCAAAGCCCGGGGCGGTGGTGTTTCCAGGAGGGTGTGGAACTTTCAAAAGGGAAAACAACAGGAGAAGCCAGCCCCAGGCCTTTCACAGCATGTCTTCAATTTCATTCGAAGAAGGTCTTCCTGCTTTTTGGTTTGTTTATCCCTGTCCCTTTCTCCGTTCTGCTTGGTTTCTTTCCACTCATACTTCTTTTCTGGTGCTATGTTGTTGTTGTTCTCTTTCCCCTCTTCTTTTACAAAGAAAACCAACTGCAGCCATTCAAATGGAAGAAACTCGTCGGCTTCTAACATGGTTTTGGGTGTTTCTTCCATTTGATCTGGGCTCCTGCCACTTGCAGACCCCAAATCAAATGGGAGAATATACTTTTATTCCCGGAGTTTCTTCCAAAATACTGGCCTGCACTATAGGTGAACCTAGGTGAATGTTGGTGCATGTTTCGTTCGCCTGTTCGGGTTTGGAGTCTCCATCGGATGCTCTAACTGGATGCGGAAGCCGCACGCAGAACAATTGTCACGCAATTAAGGACGTTTTTCATTTGTGCTTTGAGGCTTTGTGCTTGTTTGGATCTCCTCCCTCGTCTCTCTCTCTCTCTCTCTCTCTGTGGTAGGCATGACTCGTTCCGGAGTCGTCGGCAGGAGAGACGCCCACTGCAACCTCCCCAATTGGCCGGAGACCAAGGGGTGCAAAACAGAACTCCGGCCTTTGGGCGTTTTTACCTCTCTTTCCCACAGGCCCTCCCATCGGCAATCCCATTTTTCTGCATGTTTCATGGTATGATCATATGATCTATGACAGGCCGCCCAGTCTCTCTCACCCTCACCATCCAGCCCATCCAGCTCAGTCTCAGTCCCTGTCTCTCTCCGCCTCTGACATCCTCTCTCCACCGACTTCCCGGCCCTCCTTGCAAATCCAGCACGGAGGACCGCCGCCGCACCACCCTGGGCGCGGGTGGTGGACACTCCCGCGAGCGAGGCCAAGCACGAGGAGGGCACGAGGAGCCGCTGGTCACAGGTCCACCCGATCAGGGACAAAAGCGATCCTCAAAGAGGTGGTCGGACCCATTGGTCACTGAGTGGTCAGGTGGGTTTTCCTAGACCTTCCCATGATGACCGCGGTCGTCTAGGGCTTTCGGTCCGCGGTCGTCTTTGCCGAGGCGCTGCACGTGTCCGAATTCCACGGGGCAGTGGCGAATGCGCATGGTGCGGGTGTCCTGGCCGACGGGTCGGTTTTTCTGGGAGGCCGAAGACCACACAAGGCCTGACTCAGCGGACAGGTTTGAGTAGACATATCTCGAACTCATGCCCCTTTTTCCACCCAAGGGTCAGAAAATCACCGGTGTTCTCTGGTTGTGGGTCATCATGGGTCATCCAAGTGGAGGGCAAGATGCCGGCGTCTGCATCCAACACCTGCCGATTCCGAAGACCAAAAAGCGAGGAAGTGGACCTGACAGAGCTCGGTCGCTGGGCTCGGCCCATGACATCCACGAGAACCCACCGCATGACCCTCCCGTCCAGGAAGCAAAGCTCCCCTGACTTGCTTCGAGCCACGGTCCTTGGCTCGAGTGATGCAGAGTGTGGATGGAACATGATGGAACAATATATGCTGCTGATGTGCTTCCCCTCAACCACAGAATCCACAGACTGGAAAACATTGGAAAACTGGCTCGCAAAGTAAAAGAGAGCAGGCTTCCTCTAGAACCTGAGTGACCTCTATTTTGGATCGCCAACCACCCAAAACATGGCCTCTTTCGATCAAAACGGGGGTCATGTCATGTCTCTAGGTATCAAAGAAGCGCCTGAAACCGGCCTCTCTGGACCATGCTTCACACCTTCACGTTTCGACCGTGGACCGAAAGCGTCGCTGACGCTCCGCTCCGTGCCACGATCCGGCGACGGATCCGGCGTCCCAAAATTGGGGAGAACAGCTTTGAAGAGAGGTGTCACCTGCCAGGTATTGCCAATTGCATGTACACAACTGGCATCCCCTTCCCCAGCCTCCGCGCCGTGTTCACGAAACCTGGAGCGCCTCCGACTCGGCCCGCCGAGCCGCTGGATCTCACTCTCAGGTCCTTGGCCGGTCCGTGCGACCGGTGGAGTGGAGAGAAGAAGAAACGAAGAACACGGGACGGGACGGGGAGAATTCGCCCCCATCCTCATGGTTCTGGAAGCACTCGCCCTAAGGAGGCATGGCATCTGAATGCCAAATCACTGGTACCAATCTGTGTATCCATTGTGGCGATGGACAGTTCACCTGCTGAAGCCTTTTTCGGACTTTGTCCAAATCCTACTCTATATAGGCAAAGAAATATATATCCGCTCCAAAACACTGGATTTTTTTTAACTACTGAAGCGGAAATGAAGCATGCAGTAGTACTGCGTCTCACGTTTCTGTACATCTCAACCCCCGGACCGTTCGTTTGCACCATGGACCGTTCGTTTGGAGCTCAAACCTCGCGTTGAGCCTGCAACTTGCAAAACAAGGCGGACAAGAATGGATCTCCCTTGAGACTTCTTCCAGGTCTGGCTTCATGATGACCATAAAATGGTGATTGGCTAACGGGGATGTTCATAGGCATAGATGCTGCCACGTCTTTTGCAGCCTGGCTGGGACGGAATACCTCGGCAAGCGCAGCACATCCAAATGCGAGGCTCCAAACCACCGATCCTCCTCCACTCGCTCTTGGCTTCTGCCATGCGCATGGCCGGCGTGGCGGTCCTGGCGGATCCCGACGCCGGGGCCGCATGTTAAGTGGAGTCCCATGAACTTTCGTCCAGATTCAGAAAACGAACCCCCCTTGGATAAGAGACCTGCCTCTATGGAGAGCGTTTCTGTCTCTTGTGGGGGACGTTTGCTGGTCGCACCCTCCGTCCGACTGGTCGCTCGCCGTACGTCTGACTGGTCGCACCGAAGGATGTGACACTAATGTGACACTCAAAAGCAAAGGACGTCACCACAAGTTCACCCAAAAAAAAAGGTGTAGCGCTGGGGTCGCAACTTGAGTGCCTGCTACTCATCGCATGGCGGATCCTTGACACGGATCCTTGTTTCAGCTCCCGAACGGAGTTGGGACGAAGGATCTTTCCGCAGTTCGCATTCCCGAAATCCGCCAAGCCACTTGAACCACTTCTACTCACGAAGCCAAGCCTGTCTCTGCCTCTGCCCTTGACAGGCCTTAGGGTACCCCTGTCCCAAGTCCTTGATCTCGGGTAGGAAGCCCATGGCCCTTGACAAGGTGGCCTGCCTCACGTGCGTAAGACCGGCAGAGCACCCGGGCACCATGAAAGAGATGAAGCTGATAAACATGCTCCAAAGGAGATACCACTATATATTGCAGAGATAGAAGAAGCCCTAACTTCAAGCAATCTTCAAGTACAGTGTTTGGGGAAGCATTGCAAAACTGCAGCAACTCTGGACTCGAATAGGCATCCAAAGTGTCTGACGTGGGCCAAATATCTCCACCCACTCCTTGAATGGACAGGCCGAGGGTGGCACTTCAGTTTGTCCGACATGCCTGACATGCCCATCCGGTAGTCTCGCCTCGGCTGTGACCAAAACTCGTCTCACTTCGGTGATTCGAAGACTTCACATGTTGGACCAACAGCACATACATGTAAAGGACAAAAGACTGACTGGCGCTTAGTAGAAAAAAAAGGGACTAAGCCCCAATAGAGATTCCATGAGATTCCATTCGATCCACCTATCTACTAAGCACAAGTCAAACAAGGGTTAAATAGGATCATATTGGATCCATGATGACATGCGCGAGGTTTCTTCCCATCTTTCACCCTTGGGCCGCAGGCAACACAAATGACATCGGCCCAACCCGCGTTGCCTTGCATTCCACCGAGTCCATTTCGAGAGTTGGCTTCGCACCAGCAAAGACTGCCTGAAATCTAAGTACCACAAACCTGTTGGAACCGCACCGAGCATTCCTTTCACGTCTGGAAATGCGCCGAACATTGTTGAGCAGAGCCTTCCTCCCATCCTTTGGTCCCTTGTTCTTTGCTTTTCTCTTCTCCCTTGTTCTTTTCCTTTTTCCTTCATTCATTCCTGTTGATATGTTGTTTCTTTCGTTTCTTTCAGAAAATCTGTGCGGCTAAAAGCATGAAAACACCATAAGGTCACAACTGAGGTTGTTTTCTTACTGAGCCAGCTATAGCTCACCACGACACATCGCCCTGGCCCCACCATGGAGAGCCAAACCCAGCCTGCCCTTCTCATCCATCTCCGGGCTGGTTTGCTCAGTTTACATCGTATCCTACCAAAAGGCCACTGCACCACCGCATGAACCTTAAGACCTCCTCGCTGCTTTCACCACTGGCCCGGACCCTGGGCCCGGAAGCTCGCGCGCGAGACCGCTGGGGCCCATCGCCCACGCGAGGCACGGAAGCTTTCCACATCGCCTGGCTCCGTGGACCGGTGGTCGCGCCCCACGGCAAGGGCCCGGTCTCACCGCGACGGCCGATTCGGGGCGATGGCCCGGGCTGGCCGGAAGAAGCTTCGGCTCCCAAGGCGCGCGGCTCAAGCGGGTGAGAGGAAAGCCCGTGGTGAAACGTCTGGGCCTCACCCACGGCCAGCATTTTGGACAAGGGAAGAGCTATGAGTTCTATGGAGTTGTTCTGCCAAGTCCAAATGAAAAATAACGAGGGATGGCTATAATTACTACATGCTCACAAGTTATTGTTGAGATTTGTGGTGTGACTGGTCCTGTTTTGCTGTCTGGGGATTGTGATTGGCAACTGCAAAAGAAGTCCTAGAAATCCTGACCCTGTTATGCGGATATAAATATAATAAATATGCGTGCTTCTTGAACCATACGCACATCTCCCTGAAACTACATGTAGTGAAGCAGGACAAAGATGACGTGCAATGAATGCTGGCTGTGTTTATGCCTTCAGGCTTCTCAAGACTGCTCATGAACCACATGAAAATGCCTCACCATCTGAAACCACAAAGAAATAGGGGAGTTCACCAGCAGCGTCATCTTCCTGCCCATTTCCGACCGGGCGGAAAGGCGGCCCGGGCGTCCTGACACCTGTGACAAGTCGCGTGTGTGTCGCGAGTGTCGCATCTGTCGACCGCCCTCAAGCCTGTGTCCAGCGCCAAGAAGTTATTCAAGGGTAAGGTAAGGCTGCTGGGTAAAAGCCTCGGTGCAAACACGACTTCCTGGGTCAAAGGGGTCAGAAGGATGGGTCAGAACACGACAGGAAACGAATCGGCCACTGGAAACTGGAAACTGCCCAAAGAGATGGAAGTGGTGCTCTTCTTTGCTTGCCTGAACGGGGAACAGGAGGACCCATACTATTATACGCCCTTCAAAGGTGTAGAGTCTCCATTAGGGTCCACCAGTGCAGGAGCATCATCTTGGGCAATGAGTGGGCAGCTCCCAACACCCCCTACAACCCTAAGGATCTTCAGGGCGATCCAAAGGTCGCAAAACACCCAACGCCACGGGGAGCGAGCAACAACTACATAACTACACTCCGTTTGTGGTGGTGATGTACATTGATGAGCCAGCCGCTTCGCACCTAAAACTGGCGAAACACCCAACCTCGCGCCATGAACACAAACGCGCGGAAACAACACCAGCCGGAAAAGGACACCCCCCAAAACGAGGCGAGTTTGGTCCATCCCCTGCCGCTTCGGTCTGGACTGGAGAGCAAACAAGGAAGAAGCTTTCATGTCGTTGCTCTTCGTGCTCAGAAGCTCAAACTTGAAGGGGCTTGGGGTGAGGTTTTTTGGGGAGAAGGCGTCGGGTGCCGGGACGGCACATGTCGACGTGTCGGCCTGGGGGGGATTTCTCAGTAACTTCATTCTCGCCAGAGAACTTGGAGGGGTGGATGGCCCAGAACATCCCTTTGCCACCGAGAGAGGGCTCTCCTCATGTCCAACTGCGTTGGCCCAAGTAAGTGCGCCAATTTGGCCCCCCAACTGCTTCATGCCGTTGCAGTTCTTCGGGAAGTCCGGATCCTGGAACGTCCGTGGCCGGTGATCGCGGCGGCCGGACCCCATCGCGATCGGGTCCGGACACCCGGGCCTGTCGGAGCCGGAGGTCTTGGGAAGGTTGGCTCTTTAAAGAGTTGGATGGCACAACCTCTTCATGTAATGATCTTGATTCATGCCCCCCCCCCATATGAAAAAAGGTTCTTCAATCAAAAATGGGGAGGGTTTATCTACCTCAAGAGTCGACATTATGGAAGTTCTATTCATCAAGAGTCTATATTACGGCATATTACGGCCATGGTAATGTAAACGAATTAGTTTTCTTGGAGCTTTGGACATGTTTCCGACTGTTGGCAACAAAGGGTCGTCAGGTCCGCGGGCCGGACCTGGGTGGTGGTGCAAAGATCAAGGGGTAAATGGCTTGAGCGCAACCTGCGTTCCATCTTCAACTCATCCTTACCAGCTCCTAGTAGCTCATCTTTTGCAGAACTCGGGGTGAGGCTTCAAAATGCGTATATACGGTATAGGTGGTGCCACATTGCGGTCCTCGTGCCAACACCAAAGATCCAGAATTGTGCAAGGTGCAAGGAATGAGTTCAGCCCAACAAACCCATCCGGTGGATTCCACGAACCCTAAACGATTAGGATTGCAAGTAGCGGCTGGTACCCCAAACCATCCATGCTATGAAATAGTTAGGCTACACTATGCTACACCGCTGCTACACCTGATTCTATACATCGATGGCCTGGGATGCCTCGAGAATGCGCATGAACCCACGGCCTCACAAATGCCCATGATCTTCTCAGACCTGGCGCGCGCGGCCTGGTCCCCACACCACCGCGCGGTCTTGGTGCCCCGAACCATGCCGTTGCAATGCCGTTTCCAGCCGATCTCGCGCTCGTGGATCTTCATCTCCTGGCGGAGAAGAAGGACGACTCAGAGCTGAGGCGGTTTGCTCAAAACTGCAAAGCAGTTGACATGTTGGGATATATACACTCTGAGAACACATCACATGGAAGTGGAAAACCCCTTGTTGGTAGAGGAAAGTAGTCTTCCAAGGGACCATACCATCCACTTCCATGTTAGTGACTCAGAGGGTATCAGTTGACAAGATTGAGTGTTCAACACACATCATTGAACATATACGTCCGCCACGCGCGGTGCAGGCTCATCATGGCTCATTCAATCTGTGTACTGCGCCATGTGTGCAGGCTTCGATGCCCTCGTATCAACCCAAATCCGAATGTGATCCTCTCTCTCTGCAACCTTGTTGCCCAAAAGAACATCCATCCATGATCCCACTCATCCACGGATTCTCCTTCACCCCTTGGTGAAACAGTTGCTCCATATGTGGCCCCACCACAGCTTCTCGCCCACACGCTGCCGCTGAAGGGTCGGCCGATTGGCTTAGAGTCTTAGAGAGACCGGTCCTTCCGCTGCTGGGCAGCGCCCTTCTTCCAGGCTTGGAAGAACTTCTTCGTATCGCCACGCCGGCCTGTCTTCTTCTTCCAGGCAGCGCTTGGTATGCATGGGTGATCTTGGCACTGGAGATCGGTATATAACTATGGGTGTACAGCTTTATATTACACAGGTATAAGTACAATACCTCAAGGGAACTAGGGTGATGTGTAAAATGTGGGTACTTTGCCAGGACCTTGCTGCAAATATATCCTGGTCTCATCTAGATCCCTTCTTTCCTGGGTTCTGGACGCTCATCTTGCATCTGTATCTTTGAACTGCTTGGGCTTGAGAATTATATCTAATTCCTGACGGGGCCTAGCTCTCAAAAGCATTTGCCTCCCTTTGATTGCTCGACACCGACGTCGCACACCTCCCATCAACAAGTTCAAAATCCTTTGCCGCTTCTCCTGCACGAGGAGCGAACGCAGCTTTGACGACTCTGGGAAGGAGTCAAAGAGTGAACTGAAGGTATTTCCAACGCATCTTTAGCGGAGATCTACTTTTCTATCTATTCGGGGATCTCTCTCTGTCTCTGTATCAATAGCGGCTGCGAGTCAGAATCACACATCCCGGAGATTATGCCCAAACATCTCCATTTGATTCCGTTTGAACATTTGGGAGAACATGGGAGAACTTTTTTGAATTAAGACTTAAGAGTCGGCGTGAATTAGGTCACTGGGGAAAGGATAATAACACGATCGCCATCTATGACCATTGAGACGTCAATTGTTGCTTTGATATTTTTGGGTCGCTGTTCTTGCAACCGGCTGGGCCGACCCATCTTTGGGCACACCGGCACACGCGCCAGACGCACCTCACCTCTTTTCAGCAGGAAGCCAAGGCATCAAAATCAAAGTGAAAGCGATCCCGCACGAGTCCGGCGGCGAAGTCGCCGAGCGTCGCCAAGGGCTTCGAAGAGGAGGCCTTCTTCTTCTTCTTCACCGCAGGGAATTGCGGGAGTGGAGTACAATGATGGTAATACCTGCACAGTGCTCCCTCCACGCGTCTCAGAGATTTCTCCACGTCCTCCATGCAGAACATCACTTCCTGGCTCTCGTGGCCGAGTGGCCGATGGAGCGCTGGACGCACGTGATCCAAGTCGCTCGCTTCGAAGAGGGATGAGCTCGAGGCATTGCGACTCAAAATCAATCGAAGCCAGGTCTCGAAACTCGGCTCTGGCAGCAACTGCCCCTTCCGTGGAAACCAATAGCCCTCAAAGAAGCTCCACATCCGTGCCACGGGATCGCGCAGAAAGATCACCCGCAGTCGCCCAGAAGCTCTGCGACAGCAGCTGGGGCACAGAGCCATGGGCAAACCGATCTGGCCCTGGTCCAGCATGCCGACGCCTCGTGAGATGGAGAAGAAGGCCAAGTCTCCACCACAGCCCAAACGGGTCTCCTCATGCTCCAGCCACTCCCAGGCCTTGTCTGGCGAAGGCCGAAGCCGAGGCAAAACGCAATCGTACAGAACAAGCACATCTGGGTCAAACATGGAGGCATTCCCACAAAGGCATTCCGTGTTTTTCCTTGCAGTACTTGTCGTCACGTGCACCTGGGATAAAAAGATAAAACACCAGTTCCCAGTTCCCCCCTCAGAAAAAATCGACTCAAATGTGCGATGTGGGGCATATCGTGCCAGTTTGTTGCTTTCCTCGCTGAGCCCCAGCTGCACGGCCAAGGTTCGACGCACCGCAACGATGCCAGGCATCAGACCCTCCAGCATGGCGGCCCAGACGGTGGCCGAGCGGCTCCCAGCCTTGAGGGTCAACTGGAGTGCCAAGGGCAGCCCAGGGGGGGCAATAGAACTGGCCAGAGCGCTCACAGGCCTCGCAAGTAAATGGAGGAGGTATGAGCTGAAAACGGATGAATCACAAAAAAGGTCTATATGGATCATGAGGATACTTTGCCAAATTATGTAAAATTATGCAAATATATTAAAATGTGAACTCCCCGCGGGTTCGCAAAAGCAGGGGGCGTTCCCACAAATTCCCCAGAAGTCCAGGCCAGGAAGCTGGTGCATACAAGAAGTTGGAATCTCCAAAATCATAGGGAAGTCCCAGGAAGACCTGGCACCGAGGCAGGGCGTATTTGCTCCACTCATCGCACTTCTCTCCCAAACACACGTCTGCCACTGCTCGGTGCGCGTCGGCCGCGCATTCGAAGCGGAGGGACTGAAACGCTTGGTCTCGCAACTGCAGCGGTCCGAACAAGCGTTGGAACTCGATCTCCGCCACCTCCGCCGGCACCACGCCGTCCTCTCGACTCACGGTACCCAGCTCCGCCAGGATCGTCGCAGCTCCGCCGGGGCAGAGCTCCCGGGGCGCGAAGCTGGACAACGCCGGGAGCGGTCCAGCCCCACTGGGCAGGTAAGGGTGCGTCACGCGGACGGCACCTGGAGATCGATCACCGAGGCGCACACAGGTGCCTGAACAGCGCTGTACTAAACAGCGCTCGTCTCCCATGTGAAAGGCGATCCACGCGGTGTCTCCCAAAAGCCCACTACCACTCAAGTTGGTCCGCCAGGCGTTGGCTTCTGCGGCACAACCCTCCAGCGGCTGCTGTGTTAAACCCACCTCTCCCAAATCTTCACATGTGCAGCGCTCGTGCAGTTCTTCAGGGTGCTCATCGCTGATCCAAGTCCAATTCAAGCATCGCACCTGGGATCTGGCATGTCCACACTGACAGGTGTTCCTAAATCCTAATATATATACTTTAAATAGTTCGACATCTTGTGTGCCTCTATGTGTTAAAACATGATAAAATATGTAAACATGTCGTGTGTACTGTGTTGCTGTGTACGTCTGTGTGTGTGTGTGTCAATTTTCCCACACAATCTGATCCCTCAAGCGGCGGAACGCCCATCCCTTCCGGCGGCTCGTCGCATGTGTAGCGGTCCCGGTCGTTGGGCGCCGAATCCCTTCGCCGGGTGACCCAGGGTGATCCACCCACCAGGCTTGCCAGCAGCGTGAGGATCTTCAGCATGCAACGAGGTGATCTCAACAAAAACCATCACGTGATTGGTTCAGGTGAGCTATTACATGTCTAATGTGTGCTATACCTTCGTTTTTTGGGGAGGCCACCCTGGCGGCCACCCCCACGCCCAACAAATGCTGCTTGGATCATGCTGTCTCTAGTGGCCTCGCTTTTTCTCCCCAAACGACCCGACTCTAAGGATCTTCTCACAAGCCAAGGGTTCCATTTCTTGATCCTACAGACGCCTCCTTCCGAGCCGATCAAGAAGGGCAACCTGATCCCAGTTTCGTCCAGTCCCCGACTTCCTCTCCACTCGAGATGAAAGACTTCAAATGGGGTCGCCCAAATCAGACTCAAGTGACATCCAGACGGTTCCCACTACGGTTCCCCTGCAACCGTTTGCCATCTGTTCCAATGCTATCAAAGCTTCAGTCAGGTTCAGTGCCGTTCTAAGAGATTCGCTCCATACCGACCGACCTTAGTGGAATCAACTGATGGGTCGGTCCGTGAGTTGACCCTGGACTTGTCAAAGACCATGGCCTCGCTACATCTGCGCGCGACCACTCCAATCCGGTTCTCTCGCATCGACCGGTTTTTCCCCCCTCCGGCACCCGAAGAGTCAAGCCATCCAATCACCCGCGCCTACGATGCGTTTCATGGAGGTTCCAGATCATGGCGGCGCCTACGATCTAGTCGGCTCCTGCTGATAGACTCAGGAAAGAGAACCCCAAAAAAAAACCAACAGCTTCAATTGTACGGCCCTTTCAGGTGGCTGAAGCTTCCCCCAATGCCAGCCCACCCCCTTCCCCATCAACACCAAAAAAGCTCGTTCATATCATATCCCTTCATATCCCTCCTCCAGCAACCTAAAAAAGGAGGGTCCAAAATCACCCTGGAAGATTGAACCATGGAACCTGAACATGGACCAGACTGGAAGACCCTCTTCCTTGACCCTCTTCCATGGTCCGCCTCGTGGGTCAGCTCCGTGGGTCTGGATGTGGGTACCTTCTCCCACCTTCCGCACCCACCCAGGTCCCGACCTCTTCAGGGTCCACCGCATCGGGACCCACGCCTTCTCGGTCCTCAAACGAACACCGATGGAGAGCCGAGGTTGGTGTGGCTGGGCCGAGGAGAAGAACACGAGGCCCTTCTTCCACCCTTGCCGGCTTTGGGGGATCGGCCCCCAATCCGTGGATCTGGGCCTTTCGATGGGAAAAATGCCAGGAAAACACCATGTGATCAAGAATCAGGGATGACAAAGCAGCAAAGTAAATGACAGGGGTCACATGACTAGTCACCTAGAGAAGACCAGCCCTTAGGAGACCGGCATCTCTTGGTCATGTCAGGTCAAACGACAGTCTTATCACCAGACCGGTGTCTCATGGTGCTTCTGATCGATCTGCCAAGCGGCCATCTTCTCCCTCTGCTTCCTCATGGCTGCCCTGGCGGAGGTGCGACGAGTGTGACACTCCCCGAGAACTCGGGGATCCGATAGCAGCTGAGCAGGCAAGAGTTGACGGACTCGGAATTTTCAGGACAAATCCACTGAAATGCTTCAGGCACCAAAGTTTTGAGAACACACGCGACGGGACCGACCTCTTAAGGACTTCTTCCTGGCGTTTCTTGGCCTTGCAACGAGCTCGTGCACGCGGGAAGCGACGGGACGTATCAACAGATTGTACAGGAGCTCGTGCATGAGCTCGTGCACGTTCTCTGCGTCTTTTTGTTCCCCTTGCGTGGCTCTAGACGCAGGCCAAAACCCGTACCCTGAAGCAATACAAAAAGCTAGTAGGATGGAGGCCATTGCTACTAGGGTGGAGGCCATCGCAACTAGTAGCAAGAAACTTTTGTGTTGGAGGCCATCGCTGTAGCAAGAAGCTGACTTGAAGCGTGAGAAAGCAGACCCAGGCCCGGACCCTGGCATCGGCTTCCGCCGCCAGAGCGGCCTCAGTCGGGCAGAGGCCGCTGGGTCGGAGAGTGGTGCCTGGAGTGGATGTGATCCGCTCTGCATGGGTTGGGTCTTGGCCAGTCTTGGACGGTGCGGCCGGTCTTGGACGGTGGAGCTCGAGGTTGGCAGTTGGGGGTGGAGCCCGAGGTTGGCGCTCTGGACGTCGAATGAAGTCGATACGGTGCGCGTTAAGACCTGTTTGGCCAAGGGCACTCCATTTTTGGGATGAAGCATGACACGAGAGCTGAAGAGGAACAAGGCGGAACTAAAATTGTTCCTAAAACAACCATCTTGATTGCCAAGGATAGGGCCTTCTTCAAAGCCACCAGGGATCAGTGTTCTCTTGCTTGATTCAACCAAGGATCTCTGGCGGTGGTTCTGACCTCCAAATCCAGCTTTTTGACTCAAGTTCCCACTGCATCGCCACCGCTTCTCCAGCCCCGACACGACCTGCCCTTGCACCCACACCGACGTTTCGGCATGTTTCGGCCACCGGTCTGGGCTCCACGACATCGGTCTTCGTTCGGGTGATCAGACCCTTGTACTTCCCACCTGGCAGAAGAAACCCGGCGCTGGGAGCTTCCTTGTTGGGCGGTATCCACTGGTTCGTCTTCGGGGCCCGGTGTTGGGGTCGACCGTGCTTTTGGTCAAAAGTGTCCGAAACGAAACGATCGTGGGGTGCGGGTGTCCTGGCAGGTGGATACAAGTAATTAGGCGAATGCCACTATTCTTAGATAGATATAATATATATATATAACGACGGCAGACTAGATAGACATATTTTTGACTCGGGGCAACGTTGATTTTTTGACTTGATTTTTTTTTACTTGCTTGAGTATTTCTATCTTTGGGACGCGTGTGATTTACAGTGTTTTGAGAAATGTATGTTTTTTATCTTGATTTTGTTTGTATTTACAGCACTTTGGGTACGTGGTGTTGATTTTCACTGGTATTTACAGCACTTTGGGCACGTGGTGTTGATTTCCACTGGTATTTACAGCACTTTGGGCACTTGGTGTTGGTTTTCCACTGGTATTTGCACCCGATTAACATGAAATCAACCTCGATTAAAATGAATCATATGAGATCTACTTCATCCTTGATGCCACCAAACGGTCCCTGGAATGTCCTATAGACCCGGATGTCCAAAGAGCGGGCACAGGAGCACCTCTGGCATCGTAATGTCGGAGACGTCTATGTCCGCGACATCCAATGTCCGAGACCTCTATGTCCGAGACCTATCTGTCCAAGACCTGTGTGTCCGGGACCTCTGTCCAAGACCTGTGTGTCCGAGACCTCTGTCCAAGACCTGTGTGTCCGAGAAGACTGTCCGAGACCTCTGTTTCAAAAAACCTCTGTTTCCAAAACATCTGTGTCCGAGAGGGCAACATCCTTCTCGAAATTTGACCCCTGCATGGCCCGCAAAAGGGTGAGTCAACTTTGCATGGCCACTTCTTTCTCTAAACTTTTCTCCTTAGAGAATTTCACCCCTGCATTGCCCCCACAAAGGGGTGAGTCAAGTTGAAATGGCAACATCCCAACATCCTTTTGACAAACTTTACACCTGCATTGCCGACAAAAGGGTTAGTGAGCTTGGAATGGTCACTTCCTTCTCTAAATTTTACCCTCAAGTGGCTCACCAAAGGGTGAGTCAACTTGGGAGGGCAACATCCTGAAACTAAAATTTACCCCTGCATTGCCCAGAAAAGGGTGAGTCAAGTTGAAATGGCAACATCCTTCTCTAAATTTCACCCTCGGGTGGCTCACCAAAGGGTGAGTCAACTTGGCAGGGCGCGGCAACACCCTTCTCTAAATTTTTTACCTGCGTTGCCCACAAATGGGTGAGTCAACTTGGAAGGGCAACATCCTTCTCTAAATTTTACCTCTGCATTGCCCAAAGGGTGAGTCAACTTGAAGCGGCAACATCCTTCTCTAAATTTTACCCTCGGGTGGCTCACAAAAGTATGCACCATTGGATTGGCAGCTCTCTCCTCTAAAGTTTACCCTCGGGTGGCTCACAAAACGAACTATGGTGAGTCCAACAATGTGGAATCTAGATGAACTAAAAAAAACATGAACAGTTTTTCAATCCAAAAGGGGTGGGTCCATGGCATGCGATCTGGTCCCTGTCTCGGTGATCCTTCGACCAGGCCACATTGCCACATCGCCCGAACCACAAAACATCGCCAAAACCGATTTTGGAGGCCAAGAACAGTGGAGCCTTTTGGATCCCTTTGCGGATGCAAGCGGAAGAAACCGCTTCAAAACAAGATTCCGAAGGCTTGACAGAAGATCTTGTAAAATACATATAATATACAAGTAGTTCCCGGGCAAGCCGGCGGCGGAAGTTTCCAAAAAAATAAACCTATAGGGAATGGGCATGTGGCAGGCTGATTCGCCGAGCTGCGATGTTCATTGACAAAACAAGTTGGAACCGACCAATGGAGCGAAAGCGCAGCAACCACCGTCAACTGTCTCGCAGGAAAAAAGACGTTGTTCATGCATTTTGCAAAATACAGAGTAGAGATGACTCAGCCGCGTACTAGAGTTGTACTACAAAGTCGCCAGTTCTCAGCTTCCAGCTCCACGGCTTGCTCCGCGTACTAAAGTTGTACTAGAAAGTCGCCAGTTCTCAGCTTCCAGCTCCCCAGATACTCCGCGTACTAAAGTTGTACTAGAAGGTCGCCAGTTCTCATCTTCCAGCTTCCCAGATACTCCGCATACTACAGTTGTACTACAAAGTCGCCAGTTCCACTACACATGGAGGTTCACAAAGTGCTGCACCTGCCACGAAATCTGCACATGGAGATTCACAAAGTGCTGTGCCTGCCACGAAATCTGCACATGGAGGTTCACAAAGTGCTGCACCTGCCACGAAATCTGCACATGGAGGTTCACAAAGTGCTGTGCTTGCCACGAAATCTGCACATGGAGGTCACAAAGTGCTGTGCCTGCCACGAAATCTGCACATGGAGGTTCACAAAGTACTGCGCCTGCCACGAAATCTGCACATGAAGGTTCACAAAGTGCTGCGCCTGCCACGAAATCTGCACATCAAGCGCCGGTGCCCAGCCGACGCCAGGGCGTACATCCGACCCCTCGGCAAGCAGCAAGCGCCGCACACAGTGCACATGGAGGTTCACAAAGCGCTGCGCCTGGCACGAAATCTGCACTTAGACAATCCAACGGTGTCCCAGGTACATCGTTCCCCACCAAAGGCAACATACGTCTCCATTT
>CAXAMN010008779.1:90304-108544 GCA_963970005.1 Durusdinium trenchii
GGTGTTGCAATGGATGGCAACGCCACGGAAGTCAGGTGAAAGTGCAAGTACGAAGTTTACAGGGACAAGCAATTGAACTCTAATACGGGAGTCGGGTTCTATAGCCTGACACTGGCAGTGTTGCCCAGGCCACGGCCTGCCACAAAGCTACTGCAGGTTGTCTTCTCGGCTTTCCTGCAAATAGCCAGCGGTTGGCACCAAAGGCTGAGATTCTGTCCAACCGATTGCGAATCAGAAAGCCGTGGCGCAGGCTTATGGATGGTAACCTAGAGGGCCTCAAGCTCTAAGTCACAGGGTATGAAAACATGTAATCGCTGAGGCTGTTAACTAATTGACGTGACCATGTGTGCAATGGGCAGGATGTATGCGTCATCACTTGTATTGTATAGACGACTTTATAAGTACGTATGTGATCACCAAACAAACAGGAACAACGTTTTGCGCCTGCGCCTATACTATAGCAGAACTTGGCGCCAATGAAGGCACCTCCAGCGCTCATGCTTTTGCTCGTCCTTTTGACTTACAACACGAAGATCGATCCTTGCCAGATGTTCAATTTTGCGGTCTTCGCAGGCAAGGGTGAGGTGACCAAGTCTTTGAGGGCCTTTGGCCTGAAGGGTGCAAGCCATGACCTGTCATAGTCACACGAGTACATATATACACATACATATATATATATATACAATTATATACATATAATTAGACGCATACCTCTATATATGTGTTTGACTCAAAAGGTACTTCCCCCTAAGTACGGTTCACTTTGATGGCCTCTCAGTTGACATCCACCGGCTCAGCACGGCCTGCTTCCACAGGAATAAACACTCAGAAATCAATAGTTTGTTTAATCCAGAATCAGCCCCACTCTTAGGTGACAAGGACTTCTACGTGATCAAAGCGACCCCGAATATTGCGCAGTTCCAATACACCCCAGGGTGTGGAAATATGAAGTTTTCAACGATCGCGAGTGTATTCACCAAGGAGGCGCGGTTTCGGTCATGAATCACCGCCCTACCATATCCTACCATATGTGACTTCTCAGCACTACCAGGTGCTTGATCGAAGCCCGGGACTGGTTCGAGTATGGCACGTCGCCTTTTTGAAGGCTGAAAAGGAGTCAGTTGGAACGCGGTCATTTTTTTACTGTGAGCCCTCCCCTCTCCAGTCACTGAGTGTCAGTGTCTCAGGAGCTCACGCCCAGCAGTTCGGTCGCAGCCCCGGCATAGCGAAGCGATGCAAGCAAAACTCTCCAAAGTGGAAAGTCTTAAAGACTGTCTCAAGAAGTTTGTGAGCTTCAGACTAATACTAACTTGTTTTGACGACGCCATATCCCAGGAAAGCCGCTCTATTTTCTGCGAGAACCCCTATCATTGAAAGCGAATGACGTGGTGAGATTGGTGTGAGTGGGATCGTTGCTGTGACACTCCACTGTGGGGGTGGCCTTAGATGAATGGTGAAAGAAACATCTTAGGGCGCACAGCTTAGATGATTCAAACAAAAGGTGGCGCAAGACACTTTTATGACACCTTCACGCATGTCTATGTAGCTGTGGGTAGTAACTGCATGTCTATGCTCATGAATTTGTAACACCATTCAATGGCCAAGGGATTGCAGTGACTAGCAATCGCACACGTGAGCTCACACGTGGACACCAGAGCATGTTGTCAGCGGAAAAGATTAGCAGCGCGCCGCTTGCAGTTAAAGGGATGCCTAAACCATCGCACGAAAACATGAAGCTGTTCCATTTCCCAGCAGCTTCAATTAGCTTTCTTGACATCCAAACAAGTTCAACTACCCCCCGATTAAAATGAAATCATCCTCGATTAAAATGAATCATATGAGACCTACTTCATTTTTGATGCCACCAAACGGACCCTGGAATGTCCTATAGACCCGGATGTCCAAAGAGCGGGCACAGGAGGCATCGTAATGTGCGAGACGTCTATGTCCGCGACATCCAATGTCCGAGACCTCTATGTCCGAGACCTATGTCCGAGACCTATCTGTCCAAGACCTGTGTGTCCGAGACCTCTGTCCAAGACCTGTGTGCCCGAGACCTCTGTCCAAGACCTGTGCGTCCGAGAACACTGTCCGAGACCTCTGTTTCAAAAACCTCTGCTTCCGAAACATCTGTGTCCGAGACCTCTGTGTCCAAGACCTCTGTGTCCGAACACCTCTATGTCCGAGACCTGGATGTCCGAGACCTCTGTGTTTGAGACCTCTGAGTCCGAGACCTCTATGTCTGTGTCCAAGACCTCTAAATGTCCGAGAACCTATGTCCGAGACCTCCTATAGATACATGCGTGTCCGAGACCTCTGTGTCCTGTATGTCCGAGACCTCTATGTCCGAGACATGAATGTCCGAGACCTGTGTGGTCGAGAACTCTATGTCCGAGACCTACATGTCCAACACCTCATATATATAGCTATAGACACATGCATCTCCGAGAGCTCTATGTCCGAGAACTCTGTGTGAGAGACCTCTAAATCCGGGACATCTGTGTCCAAGACCTCTATGCCCGAGACCTATGTCCAAGACTACTGTCCAAGACTCTATTTTTTCCATCCGGTGGCTCAGAAAAGGTATGCGCCGGTGGAGTGGCACTTCTCTCCTCTAAATGTTATCCTCGGTGGCTCACAAACGGTATGCACCGTTGGAATGGCACCTCTTTCGTCTAAATTTTGCCCTCGGGTGGCTCAGAAAAGGTATGCACTGTTTGAATGATCTCAGCCTCTGTCCACGAACTGTGTGTCCGAGACCTCTGTCCAAGACCTGTGTGTCCGAGACCTCTGTCCGAGACTCCAAGACCTCTGTTTCGAAAACCTCTGTTTCCGAAACATCTGTGTCCGAGACCTCTGTGTCCGAAACCTCCGTGTCCGAGACCTGTGTGTCCGAGACCTCTGTGTCCGAGACCTCTCTGTCCGAGACCTGTGTGTCCAAGACCTCTGTGTGCACATTCCCTGGTGAGACTGGCTGCGCAAGACCGCTGACTGAAAACTATTCCCATGTAAACGGGTGGATAAAAGAACCCAAAAGAGGGGGCTAAACGACCCCTCGCCCGTAAAGTTTAGCATGTGTTTACTTTGTCATAGTTCCTGAGGGTCTTCTGTCAAGAACAAGTTGTTCCAGGTTCCAGGTTTGTTCATTTCCATCTTTGGGATTAGCCTGCAAAACGCTGTAGAGCGGAGCTTGCAAACAACATCATGTTCCCATGGTTTTCTCTGTGTAGTTCCTACTTCCGTCTTCAGGTTCTGTTGGTATTTCCAAGCCTAAGGAATGTCTCGATTTATCCTCTTGCACAGTTCTCCTTGGTGTTTCCTGCAAGTTGCAAACCTTTTCAAAGTTATATTTCCTTAGCGGGGTAGACACACTTATTGATATGCGTACTGACTTGACATCGGTGCCACACACCAACCTAGGTTAAAAAAGGGCCTGAGTAAAAACGAGGCACAAAAGTTGGAGGCCATCGCTCTTAGGTTAGAGGCCGTCGAAGGCAGGTTGAGAGGCCATCGCTGGTAGGTTGGTGACAAGAAACAAGACAGCAAAACAGTCACACCGGTCAAAGTTGGAGGTCCTCTCACTTAGGTTGGAGGCCATCGAAAGCAGGTTAAGGGGCCATCGCTAGTAAGTTGGTGACAAGAACCAAAACTGCAAGCCGTCAAAGTTGGGGGTCTTCGCTCTTAGGTTGGAGGCTGTCGAAGGCAGGTTGGGGGCCAACGCTAGGAGGTTGTTAACAAAAGCACAAGAAACTGAAGACACACAAGACAGCAAAGGTTGGGGGTCCATTCTAGTGGGTGGAGGCCAAAGTTCAGGTTAAGGAACCCCTTACAAAGTTTGGAGGCCTACCTGCAAACCTATAGCAAACCTATAGACTAGTCTAGAGGAAAACAGAAGGAAATGCACCGACACAAATGTGTCGAGTGCCATTTCCTCCTGTTTTCCTAAATAGCCTAAATAGTGGAACAGGTACGGAAGTTTGCGTCCAAACTTCCACCCAGTCGGTTTCCATAGCTTCATTGGCGTGACTAGGAAATCGACCGTCACGCACCCTGTTCCAAACCTAAAGGTTCCTTTGGTTCCAAGGGTTACACACACACGCCTCCCCGAAGGGAGGCATGTGTGGCCTCCATCCTGCCCGGAAAGGAGGCAAGGCACATGTGCACGCAAAAGGGACAGATGAACATGAAAAGAACGAGACAGACAAAGGTGTGTGTGGTTGCCGATGAAGAAGAACCTAGTGAAGAGGGACAACCGATGAACCAAACCTCATTGTAACAAACCTGGGCCACCTGAACCTCGTTGTAAGTAGAGTACGCGTGCGTGTATGTGTGCAAACTAAGGTCCGGACGAAAGTACGCGCAAGAGAAAGAAAGGATGAGGATGAAGAGACATGAAGACAGAAAGACATGAAAGAAAAGAATGAAAAACGTCTGTGGGGGCCGATGAAAGGGGAACCAAATGAACGGGGACAAACCGATGACAATCCAAACCTCATTAGAAACCTGTTGCAGAAGCCTAGTTTGCTTGTAAACACGCCGCGCGCGAGGAAAGAGGGGGAAGGGGGAGGAAGAAAAGAGAAGGAAAGAAGAAAAGAAAGAAACAAAGGTGCTCCCAGCTACGACACAAGCGTCCAAGGACACACCAAAAAGGAAGGCTCCCAGCTATGACGAAAGCATCCAGGGACACCCAAGGAAGAAGGTGAAGAGCGGAAAGAGAGAAGGAAAGAAAGAGAGAGGGAGAGAAAGGGAGAGGAGAGAAAGGAAGGTGTTCCCAGCTACGAACAATCGTCCAGGGACACACCAAAGAAAGAGAGGGGAAATCCTGAGTATTCCATTCAGGAAAACCCCAGAAAGCAAAGAAAGAAAGTTGGAGGGAAGGGGGAGGAGGGGGGACTAAGTGCTCGACAGGTTCCAATGAACCTTAAACTTGCTTTGACCGCTATGGTCACCTTGTGCCCTGCCAAAGTGGCTGGCTGCTTTGACCGCTGCGGTCACGTAAAGGCATAAGCCAACTTGGAATTCCAAAGATGAGACAAAGATCAAAATTCGTTCGGCATAAGCCATCTGCTGTCCGCTCCGGACACGTACATCTCCGGGCAGGGGAGATAACGACAGACACCCGTTCAACGGGTCCACGGGAGGCACTCTACGGGCTCATCCCGGACTCTCACTAGGAGAGACACACTTATTGATATGCGTCTGACTTCCACACGCCAACCTAGGTTTAAAAAGGGCCTGAATAAAAACGATGCACAAAAGTTGGAGGCCATCGCTCTTAGGTTAGAGGCCGTCGAAGGCAGGTTGAGAGGCCATCGCTGGTAGATTGGTGACAAGAAACAAGACAGCAAAACAGTCAAAACAGTCAAAGTTGGAGGTCCTCTCACTTAGGTTGGAGGCCATCGAAAGCAGGTTAAGGGGCCATCGCTAGTAAGTTGGTGACAAGAACCAAAACTGCAAGCCATCAAAGTTGGGGGTCTTCGCTCTTAGGTTGGAGGCCGTCGAAAGCAGGTTGGGGGCCAACGCTAGGAGGTTGTTAACAAGAAGCACAAGAAACTCAAGACACACAAGACAGCAAAGGTTGGGGGTCCATTCTAGTGGGTGGAGGCCAAAGTTTAGGTTAAAGAACCCCTTACAAAGTTTGGAGGCCTACCGGCAAACCTATAGACTAGTCTAGAGGAAAACAGAAGGAAAGGCACCGTCACACAAGTGTGTCGAGTACCATTTCCTCCTGTTTTCCTAAATAGTGGAACAGGCACGGAAGTTTGCGTCCAAACTTCCATCCAGTCGATTTCCATAGCTTCATTGGCGTGACTAGGAAATCGACCGTCACGCCCCCTGTTCCAAACCTAAAGGTTCCCTTTGGTTCCAAGGGTTACACACACACAACTTCCGATTTTGTATAAATCCGTGACTAAAACATGATCATTTTGAATACTTTTTGCGTCGGAAGCAGAGGTCCCCAGAGAAGCACTTCTACAAATATATTTTCAACAACAACAACAACAACAACAACAACAACAACAACAACCTCCACATTCTTTGCTTTTTGCAGCACTTTGGAACAAATGTCTTTCTGAGTCCTTGCTGTTTGCAACATGTTGAAACAAACAACCTTCATATTCCTGCTATTGGCAAGACTTTGGAAGGCATGACCTTCATGTTCTGTGGTATTTGCAGCACTTTGGAACGAAAACCTTCGTATTCCTTGCTATTTGCAGCACTTTGGAAGGGTGTCTTTCATATTTCGCGCTATTTACAGCACTTTTTTATCAACACGCATCAAAATCCATGATATATGCATGGACATCTCCAAAATAGAATGTTTTGGGTGCTCGGTCGGGCGGTCCTTTTGTTAAATAAGTCACTTTCGCTGTGCTTTACAGGCAAATACCAAAGATAGAAATGCCAAAAGCTCGGTCGGCTATAGACCCTGGTTTTGACTCTTTTGTCTTTCTATCTAGTCTGCAGTCGTTATATGTATGTATATATATATATGTGTGTGTGTGTATATATGTATATATACATATATATTTATTTATGTATTTTTGTTAAATCTTCTGTACTTTCCAACGCTCTTTTCCCAACCTGTGGCAACGACTTAACCAGCGATTGGCCACTTCAACCGGCGCTGGGGGTCGCCCCCGGTACCGCGCGCCTGGTCGCCTCGGAGGCATGACCTGGATCGCCCGGTGGGACCGGTCGACCGGTCCGGTCCCGGTGGGCGCCGGCCCGGTGCGCGCCGGTTGGTCCGATGCCGAGGACTTGGGGGGCCTCCATGGAGCTGAGAGCACCTTTTGGAGCTGAGATGTCGTGCACGTGCAGACACGAGGAGTCCATGCGCCTCACTCCTTGAAGCCAAGGTGCCGCGTCCCTTGAGGATCAAACCGCGGTTTGAACACGTGCCGTGCGGTGACACACGGCCAATGCTCAAGACCAGCAGGTCTCAAGCCATGGAACCCTCCGAGCCAATGCTGCAGATCCAAACAAGTCAAGTCGAAGAAAACCAACATGTAACGGCTGCTTTTGACCATGAATCGACACAAATGTCCCAGAAACTCAACAAGAAACGCAAATCGAACATAGTCCTCAAACAGTTTATAAACACGTACTATACATTACTATTTTTGTTAGGTCTTTGGCTTGCAAATCTTCTAGGTTTGAGTTCACTGGCCTTGTCTCGACCCGCTGCAATTCGGAATGAAAGCACGTGTGCTTTCACGTGGGACCACGTCGAGAAGGTCCTCAGGTCTGTTATGGTCTACTCATACCTCTTTCTCTTTTTTGCGTGTGCCTGCATGCAGACGAAAAAAGACTCCAGTGCCCTACGACATCTTGCCGCCGGCACGGAGACCGCGCGTGGCACGGAGACCGCGCAGCGTAAGCGGCGAAGGAAGCAGGTGGAACCAGATCCTACGCCTGGTCAGAGATGGTAAGATCAAAAGAAATGATGAACCATTGGTGAAGGTTCATGATGTAAGGTTCATGATCAAAAGAGATGGTAAGGATCAACCTGCCCGGCTCATCGCACACCTCCGTTGGCCCAGCTGCCCCCGGTGTTCGTGTTCAATTCCGACGTCACCGTGTCGGGGGACCTGTGCGTTCAGCTGCTTGAAACAACCCCCCAACTTCCATGTGTGGATTGTAAAATGCAGAGACTGATACGGCATACGATCAGCAGCATTTGGTCTTTCAACAAAGTGCTGGTGATGGTCCTTCCATCGAAATTTAAATGCTCAAGTGAAAAACTGCACGACGGCAGCCAGTGTTTCACTTCTAGATGTATCACAGACAGGACAAAAGTTGGTACCAAGCCTGTGGATACACAACCTGCAACTGTTTCTCTTTGGAATGCTGGGGGCCACAATGGAATTCCGGCGGATGCATTTACACCCCGAAATGAATGTATTGGTGGACATTCCTCCGTCGGAATTCCATTGGGAAAGAGAAGTGGTGTCAATGAGATTCTGGAGGGAAGGCGTTGCGAAATCTTCCTCCTGCTGAAGTATGTTCACTCCTGCGCCTGTGCTGACTCCATACGACGTTGAGCCGTTAAGCAGCGTTGAGCCATTAAGATTGTTGAGCCATAGCTCTGCCTACCCTTACCTGCTACCTTTCACCACAGGTTGCTCGGCCACAGGCCAATCTGCCACATGACAACCAGGGCAAGGCGTCAGTTCCCAGCATCTCGTGTCCAGGTTGGTGTCTTGGAGGGCCTCTAATTACGGCTCGGCGCCGGTCTCCGGAGAGCGAACCCTGAGACGAAGGCACCGGTGGTCGTAAAGAAGCGTGTGTACCATCCTGAGACTGGTCAAATTTCACCCACACTGGCATAGATTCTGATCAAGAATCAAGACTCTTGGCTCAAATCCACCATTTGTGCTGGTATACATTGCCCATAAACAGTCTTTCGGATTTGAGCCAGGGGATCTGAGGAGGCTATGTCTTTGTTGATTGGGTCCATTGTGTGAAGGCACTGCTTTCCGGCAGGTTCAAGGTCATGTGTGGCCTGTCTACGCCTTGCCCGCGTTGCCTCGCAAAGCCAGGTGAAACATCCCGACGCGTGGGTAAACAGAGGACGGTCGGAAGGCGTCTCCCGTCCAGCGTCCATCCTGAGAGTTGCGGAAACTGGTGCCAGGTCGCGACCCGTGCGCCCCCGATGTGATGGATCGCACCATGTGAGGAGAGACGCCTTCCGGGTCTTTTTTTCATTTTCAGGAGCCGGTCAGGGGTTGAGCGGCCGGCAAGGAAACCATGACCTGCCCAGGTGGAATGAAGCAAGAGCACCTGCACCGCAAGAATTGTTGTTGTTGTTGTTGGTAGCGACAAAAACAGCTGCCCAACATAGCTGTCACATGTTGCAAGTCAGGGATTTCAAAGGGACACTGTTAGGGATAGGGTCGAAGGTTTGGAGAGATGTTAGTAGCTGGACTTCTTGTCGTTGTGGTACTCAAGTCTTGGTTGGTCTGTTTCTTGTTTTTTGATGTTTTTTGGGATGTTGTTCTGGGGGCGAAAAACAACGACGGGGCTGCAGATTTTGTTTCTAGGGGGGGGTAGAGACAACAACATCTTCTGAGGGGGGGCCTTCAAAAATCAACAACGGGGCTGCAGCTTTTGTCTCTAGGATGTGGTATTTAGAGGTTCTAAGTAGAAGTTTTACAGAGGCTTAGCTGACCGGACTACCACCACCACCACCACACCACCACCGCCACCACCCCACCACCACCACCACCACCACTACTGCTACTGCTACTGCTACCACCACTACCACTACCACTACCACTTCCACTACTACTACTCCTCCTCCTACTACTACTACTACCACTACTACCTCTACTACTACTACTACTACTACCACTACCACTACTACTACTACTACTACTACCACTACTACGACTACGACCACTACAACAACGACTACTACATCCCCGTTGCTTGGGCGGGTGACCCTGGCACCCCAGATTTTATAAGAAATCCTCGGTAAAAGCAACACCTTGGTAGTTATAAAATGGGTGGTCCTAGGTCCAGCAAGATACGCTGATTCTTTATATAATCCTGTGGCTCAAGCATACTTTTGGCAGCGTGAAAGGCAAAGGATTCCGCGGGGGTTCCCCGGCAATGGCAGCACTTTATACTTATAAATTCCCGGCGCTGACGTCTCCCAAGTGCAAAAAATATCAAAAATATATCTAGGTGGGCGAGCCGACTTTTTGGTGGGCGAGCCGTTTGTTTGCGAGGCCCCCCCATAGTTTTGGTGATTGGGTTTTGGATCATTTTGGCGAGCCAATGTGCTTGGCCGACGGGACTGGGTAGCTGAAGGATAATCTAACACGTAACCCTCTCCCGAGCAAATTTTCATGGAATTGGGCTGGTGGCTTTTTCGCACACATATTTGTTATTGCCGCATTAATTCGTGCAACGAGGCGTGGCGGTGGGCGAACCAGCTAGTGTTTGCCAGGAGGGGTGTGGATATCAAAACTGACAGTAGAATCCCTTTCTTTGCAGATCTCAGTGTTCCAGTGTTCCACCTTGCAGGTGAGAACCACCTTGCAGGTGAGAACACCCGCTTTCGGCCTCCAGGCCGTGAGCTTTTGCTTCATCTTGGGAAGCAACAATTTGCGCAACGAGGTGTGATGATTTATGGTATCCTGGTTCTGCTGACAGCCGCTGAGTCCGCATCTAGTCTTTTTCCATCGACTATCGATGTCTTGATCTAGGCTGTTGTTTCCGCAAACAAGCCCTTTCCTAAAACCTTGGTGTTGACGGTCGCCAACATTATGCCAAAATGGCTTCACGTTGGACAGCTCTAAGATCAGCTATATATCTGGCTATGAAATCCTGTAAGTGAAAGGGCTGTGAGAAAGACTTAAATCTTTATGTTTTGCTGTGGTTTCACTCTTTATGAAATCCTGTTTTGAAAGCTGCTTTTCCATGCAACCTTTATGAAATCCTGTCGCTCTGGGTAAATATTGGAGCCAACCGGACAGATCAACATTTATATAAAACGACCTCCACCCTCAGGAAAAAATAGTGCCCTAACAGACGGGGATCTACTACTAGTACTAGTACCACTAGTACTAGCACTAGTACAAGCACTACCGCTACTGGTAAAAGTACATGTTGGCTGGTTGTTTTCGGGGGGGGTCAAAATAACAACGACGGGGTTGCAGATTTTGTTTCCACCCCCTTGTAGAGACAAAGGGCCAAGATATCTTGTAACGGGTCTGCAGTTTTTGTTTGTACCTTGTTGTTGTTGTTGCTGCTGTCGTCACTATAAGTGCACCACTAAGTGCACCAGCGACATGCAAACATGCAACCCCCTTATTCCAGAGCTTATGGTAGGTTGATTGACTCTATCAATTGTTTCCTCCGCTGTCCATTGAATGCCAACATCCATGACTTCAACGTTCGGCGTTCCGTTTGGCATTCCGTTGATTCCAAGTGTCCCAAGCCCGTCTGACATACCGAGTGCCGGGTCGTAGAACGACTCGAGAAGTCGAAGAACACCATGTCGACTCCATCTGTTCGATCCATCAGGAGGTTCCTCCTCATGTCATCCTCCGCACCCTTTGCGCACCCCCACGGCCGGCACCCGTGCCGGCTCCGGACCTCATGGCGGAGGCATTGGCGCTGGCTCCACCGCTGCCGACTGCGCCGTCGAGGCGTGCGCCCGTGGCGGGGTGCCCCGGTCGACCGCCGGGCGCGCGAAGGTGGTCGACCCTTTGACTGCACCTCCGTCAAGACTTCCAGCTGGAACCCCAAACAACCAGAAAGAAATGGATGTTTCCCCAGTCCCAACCATTTCCTATGTAAAGGAGTTCAATTGCCATATTGGAACGGCATGTCTTGCCCCACCCAGTGACTCGCGGTCGTGGCGAAGGTCCCGCCTGCGAATCAGCTTCAAGCCTCAGCTGCTGTCTGTTGGAGGGCTCAAAAGATGACACCTCGAGGCTGACCTCTTTTAAATTTTTGGAAGGGCCAACTGCTTGCAAATCCAATATATTTATTGTGTGTTTTTTGTTGCGCGGCATGTGTTGTTGCGATGTTCAGCAGCAAGCATGGACACGAATGAATCAAAACAATCCACGTATACCCACGTCACAGATTCAAGTCGGCCTGGCGGAAAAGGCATCCAGCCCCTAGCTGTCAAAAAGAGCAGCAACCCTCGTATTCGTTCCGTCTGGCCGGTCGAACACACCGGTTGTCCATCCGGTTCTGAACGCACCGGATCACCGTCAAATGCATATCTTCCAGTACATTCCAGTCTCATCCAGTTGGTTCCATCTGGATGTCCTGATGGGTGCACCAGATCCAAAAGCTGGAAACCAGAGTGCAAACCAGAGTGCAAACCCAAAACCGATCCCAAAACAAGCGACGTGTACGACGTATCAGGCATCAAACCCCAAACCGATCGCCCAACGTCTGCGCTCGGCTTCGGCCGCGCTCGACGGCGCCCCCGGCTCCGGCGGCAGCGGTGCAAAGGACACCGTGGGGCCTCCGCAGGCCTCCTCGCCCACCGCCTGGGGCCCAGGGGATACGGAGGCGAAGGTGGACAGGGGGATAGGGAAGTGCCCTCAAGTAGGAAAATGTCTCCAAACACCTGGGGATAGGTGTTCTGGAAACATCTATTCCCCACACAGGGGTCCAAGTGCCTTCTGAGGTGGGATGAGGGGACTGGGGAGGGTGAGTGAGGGCTTCAAAGACCTCAAGCACTAGGAGCCCTAGGGAATAAATGTGTCTGAAACAAAAGAATGTTCTGAATCCAGTCCAGTCGGGTTGCATGCAAATCTGAAGTTGTTGGGGGAAATGAACATTTGAACTTGCAATCCGACGTTCAAACCCAGCCGTGGGCTTCGAGTTTGGATGATCTGAGGGCCTTCTCCCCCTGCCGTTCCTGGAACGTCTCACACCGGAGCCTGCGTTGATGTTGGAAAGACTAGCGCCCCCTCAGGAATGCTTAAGTCAAGTCATCTATCTATCTATTTGGTCATTGGCATTTATCTTTCATAAAGCAAGAAGGGTATGCAGGATCCATTCACAAACCCGTGTCAGGAACTTGCGAAGAACTGTCATCAGCTGGAGCTCGAAGAGGCTACTCCAACCATCAATCAAAACAAGCAAAGCCATCCAATCCAGCTAGCTCATGCTAACTCCCACCCTTTTCGAGCGGGCTTCCGATGGATCGTTGCCCATCCTAGTGAGAGATGCTAACTCTCACATGGAGAAGGAAAAACACAACACATAGAATCATATACCAGGACCCTCCGACCTTCGGGGTGCCCTCGACCTGGAAGCCGAACGGCCGGATCCGTGTGGGGTAGTCCGGACACCCCGAAGGTCGGAGGGTCCAGGTATGTGCATGTTCCATGCCTCGGCCGACTGTCTCAGGCGGCCATCCCTGAGAGGGCGCCATGCGCCGGGACCCCAAACCCACCGGTTTGGAGAGTCGGACCGGGGCGCCGGGGGAAAGGGGGGGGGGGGAGGAGGTTTGGAAGGTCGAAATGGAAGTGCTCGAATTGGAGCAAGTTGCAGCTCAAGTTGGAGGTTTTGAACTCAGGATAGGTAAACCTGGATGCTCACCCCATCTTAAAACCCTTCCCAAGAACTGATGCTACAGGCGGCTACAGGACAAGTACCTCAGAAACATAGAGCCCCTCTATCACGCCATCGTGCTCAGGTGCCACCATTTCCTCTGCAAAAGGGGCTCATTTTTCATTCCTTCAGTCAAAGGGCATGCCTAATTACTGCGTATGAGGTAGATCGTTTACAACCAGTTTGTGTTTTATAGTTAGTGGGAAAAGTTCTAACATGTTATATAAAAAGAAAACATACGGGTTACCGTATTTTGAAGGGGCCTTTGAACAAATCCCAATTTGCAGCCCGGGCCCTAGTCTAGTGTCCCCCCGACCATTTGAAGTAGGAACGAGTAGGGCAGGTCGGCTGCTCCTCCCCAAGGCTCCCTGCCGATAGGGGCTGTTGCCGCCTTCGCCCTGCAGTCAACACGTCACACCGCCTTCGGCCCCATTAGTGGTCTCAACGCTCTTCACGTCTGCCCCTCCAAGTTGACAAGGTGTTGCCCACAAAGGAATGGCACAAACACTTGCCAACGGTCCTGTACTGAGCGTGCCCACTAGCAAGTGCCACAGTCGAGTTCCACTCCGGTTTGAAAGGTGAAATACGTGTGGTTTCAGTCAACCCCCGCCATCGTCACTTCATTCCGAAGGTGATGACCCCAACCCCAACCATCCATCCGTGGAATATGTCCTCCATTGACCCTTAAAACATCTCCAAACCACACCAATGTCCCATGGATGAGGCACGTCCGAAGCTTGGCAGGCCGTTTGCAGTGCCCCCAGCAGTGTTTGCATGCAACGGCACGCCGGGGAAAGAACCGTTGTCCACGGCCCTTGATCGAAAGCAGGCGTCGGCTTCGGGTGAGCGGATGTTCGTTGGGTTTTTTGTCCTCACCGGAAGGACACGAATGAAGCTGCGCACCGATTCTTCACAAGGCTCCTTCTCCCACGTGAAAGTGGTCCGGTCGCCGGTTCCACAACCCTGGCGGAGCTTCACACATCATCTCCTCTCCCACCTGGGTGCTCACTTTATTTCATTTTGATAGGGAGACACCCTGGCCCAATGGGCACACAAACCGTTCTTTCTTCTAGTGGGTCAAACTCTGAAATCTCCCATTTTTGTATATAATACACATCCAGTGGGTTGATCCATCATCTCACGTCAAGCTTGAACAATGTCAACACCAAAAATATCTGAAACCATCATATTCATGATGGTTGATCAATTTTCTTTCATCCTGGAACGGCCATTCTTCGAGGAAAACCGTTTTTTGGCGGATCTTTCGCGGTCTCATCGCGAAGCATGGTCCTACAACCATGTCTAGCTAACATGGGCCGGAACATGTCATAGTATCACAAAACAAGGACAGACATAAAAGGTTGAACATTTCCGTCACAGCTACTCCCTTGCAGCATCTGCATGACAAATGTGCCAAATAGAATCAGGCACAACTCAACCCAATCCTTGTGCCAGCTACCAACACAGCGTGACGCAGCTTGGGGAATGTTGGGGCCTCAAGCTGGGAACCTGGACTTTAGCGGCACACTTCGCGGATCTTTCGCGAAATTTCACTGGTGCTTCCCCGGGGAGCCATAACATTTTGCAACCATCTGCACAGCCCGTCAGAGCAGCTGCAGGTCGTTGCCTCACTCAGGGCTGGACACGGAAATATTGAGGCTTCAGTTCGTTAGTCTGTGACAATGGGGACATGCGGGGACACTTCCGCCCACCGGCTCTGCCGGAGGATTGCCTTGTATTTCTATTCTTTGTCAGTCGGTGAAAAGAAAAACAATGAAAAGCATATAGCGATGACCTTCGATAAATCCTTTGCGGAAAAAACATACTTTCGCGAACCTCATCGCGAATCTGTCGCGGATGGTTTAAAACAACATCTGAAAGGCTGTTTCTTTATAAAACTCCTACCACCGGGGTTTTAGATGGCTTTAGGATGTTTTAGGTCAACTCTCATATGATCTTCGCTCGATTTTCTCGAACACACTCGATCCGAGAGGGCGCCTCCCTGGTGAGGCTGCTCGAGTCCCACCTGCCGGCGGAGAGGCGTCGTTCCGCGGGCGTCGTGAACGGACCTCGGCGTGGTGGTTTCTTTCGTCTTCTTCGCGTGCGTGCCAAAGAAGGATGCACGAAACGGTCATAAACAAACCATGCATACATCATGCAACACCCTAAAACATCCTCTAGTAACATTTTCTTGAAGGTGTGGTGATAGCCCTCAAGCCTCAGTGCCCTGAAGAAAAAGACTTGTTGGGATGGTCGTCTAACGAGGGACCCTCACACCATCTCAAATTGCTTTGAAACCAGCTGAGAGGTACCGTAAAGGGTTCGGTCAACGAGCTCAGTGTCCAAAGCACACACACCAAATCGAAGCATGTCTGGCTGGTGCTCAAAACCATTGATTTGCAAAGGCTGTTTGCCTCGCGCAGGGGCAGGGGGGAAATTGAAATCCACCGACTCACATGCATGTCCCTCAAAACGAGCCAACTGTCCTCACATGATCTCACATGCCATTCCAGGACCTGTGCTATCCCTTGATTCTTCCGTATCCCATGGTCCAAACCTTCCGCCAACTGGAGCCTAAGAGGCTAACTAATTTGATAAATTGGTGTAGTACTATATAGCTCTACATCCTTTCAACTTAACACATCTCCATTCCCCACACCCACCTTGTCTCCCAGCATGTTCATACACTTTCTGGCCGTGCCTGGTAGGTGATGGCTGCCACTCTCGCACATCGTCCACCTTGCCCTCGCGAGCACTCTGACTAACGTGGAAGGTGGACCGCAGGCCCGGAAAAGACACCATTTATATAGCCGCTCACCCGGCTCACCCCCCCCAAAAAAAAATGGGTTCAACCCAAGTCCGTCACAATGTGTTCATGGGAGAGTTCTTCAATCATCTTCAAATCAGAAGTCTCAAAAAGAGGGGGGTCTCGAAGGGCGAGCCGACTTGCTTCAGCCCCCGCCTGTGACCCCGCCTTCCCTTCGGACCTGAAAGCGGGCGAGATCGCAGAACGGCGTGCGAGACACTCTCACGGCTTCTCAGGTCTTGATCGCGTATTGGGAACAAACACAAAGTGATAGCATGATAATGGCATGCAACTTGACGGTTCTAGAGCAAGTCCATTGTAACAGGGAAGGCCCAAACCTCACATCTGTCCAGCAATATCCCTCACCAATGTCCGAAAAAACAAGAAAGGTGGTGTTCCATGATGTGTCGGGGCTGTGTCTGGCCACCCCTTTTTTCAGGATGTCACCATCTGTACAGGGATGGTCTGAAAAACAAATGGTGACCGTCTTCCGACTTCCTCGCCTGAAGGGCACTCTTCTCGTCGGAGAGTGTAGCTCCGGTGCCTCGGCGCTCGAGGTGTGGGGAGTGAGAGAGATGCATTCACCTGAAACTGGGCATTTAGACCCCCCAAATGGGCTCCAAATAGATAGAATAGATCTGAATAGATAGACAAGTAGATCCCCACATATCCCCACTCAGAATGTGTCCAACACACCGGTGCCACGAAAAGAACGAGGCATTTTCCAAACATCCAACGGATCAGAACGAAGAAACTGGGCATATAGACTCTTTCCAAACAGCGAACGGGACATGAAAATAGCCGTTTCTATGATGGCAGGTGGGGAAACCCCTCGAAACAAAAAGACAATCAGGGTAGCCAATGGAAAAAAAAGATAACTATAAAACACTAAAAATAACATCATAGGAAACATACAGAAAAAATGAAAATGATTGAAGATGGGTCCCGGATTTGGTGTTTCGGTCCAACCTCAACCATGGAAGTCTCCCCTCCAGTTGTCCAACCGTGTTGGTCTAGTCTCCTGCTTGGCCATTAGAGGCTGTTACATCTGGATCTCAGGGACCCAACTGGGACCCCAACGCCTCGGAAAGCCCAAGTTCGAACGCACCGTTTGGTTTGACATGCTACGCACCGTCGATACCCCAAGGGGTGGTGGCCGCTGTGGAGCCCCCATAAGCCATAAACTCATGGACACCCCGAACCCACCAACAGGCGTGGCCCTTTCCAATATAGGAAACCCGCACACGGCATACATACGGTGCTTCGATTCTGAAGGGAATGGTCCCATGGTCCCATCGCCCGTTGCGTTGCAGCCAAACGACCGCGGCCTCCTTCTTGGGCGAGTGCACCTCTTCCAGCGCCACTTGGTTGGCCTCAAACCTGGGGGAAGCGACAGAGCGAGTGATCGCGTCATGGGAGGCTGTGGGTCAATCTGGGACACCCTGGTTGACCACCAAGAATGAGATCCTGGGAGGGGTGAGATGATGTGGAGGTAAGCTGAGCATCTTCCGATGGATCTTCACTGGTCACCACCACCAGCTTCTGGTGTGTGTGTGTGTCTCTTGGAACATGATTAATGATAATACACACTCAAGCATCAATGATCATCTTCCTCCCTGCCAAGTCTCCGGTCACTTTCTCTATAGTCCGAAGGAGGAAAAAACGGCTTCGACCCACCGACGCACCGACGCACCGCGCAGCGACGCAGCGACGCCTGGGGACGGGTTGCCAGCTCCGGACATCCCTCACTCGTACGGCGGACGGGGAGGTGGCCACCAGCTGGACCGGTGAGTGCCCGCTCGGGGAGCTCGGGTCCGCCTGGCCGCGAGGCCCGTGCCGCGAGGTCCGTGCCGAGTGCCGGGGTGCCCCGAAGGATCATCATCCACGCGCGGGAGGGGATGAGAAAACCACCGTGGGACTGGAATATAGTTTCTACATGTTCTTCATGTTTCTACCACAGTAAATGCAAACAAGCGGCTCAAAAGGAAGCCGAGACATGCCAAAATAGATGGGTTTTGATCTTGGCCGGTAGGGCGTGACTTTGCCAGGCGCTAAGCCAGCCTGAGGAGCCTGGGCTTGTGACAAGTTCTCGAGGAAGGATTCCACATCCACGTCCTTGCCCGTCAGTCCGGCTCAAGAAAAATCCAACGGTGTTTGCTTGTTTGTTCGATCGATCGTTGTTTGATGTTGTTTTTGCTATTGTTTGCTTGTTGCTTGCTTGCTTGCTTGCTTGCTTGCTTGGATGGTTGGTTGGTTGGTTGGTTGGTTGGTTGGTTGGTTGGTTGGTTGATGGGTTGGTTGATGGGTTGGTTGATGGGTTGGTTGATGGGTTGGTTGATGGGTTG
>CAXAMN010008779.1:130106-180914 GCA_963970005.1 Durusdinium trenchii
CATTCACATGCTCTGTTGGCCCTGTAGGTTGCCAACCTACTACATCCCAGATTCGTCTTAGATCTGCATCTCGGATCAGAAACTGGCTGGCATTTCATTGTTCAAAAGAGTGCACCCTAATTATTTCTCCCTCAAGCAGCCCAACGATAGGCCTAGCTCGGCCTGGCTCGGTGGGGAACTACAAACCCAACCGAGCCTGGCATGCCTGGCATGCAAAGCCTGCGAAGCACCAGAACGGTGGAAAAACACATGTCAACACAACTAGCTTCAATCCGCAAATCCGGAGAGAAAAAAAAAACACGAAGTGGCCCCCAGAAGCTGCGCCAGAAAAGACTTGAAATGGGGAAACTGCAATTCATCCCTTCCCGATCTCCATGAGTCACGTCTGCTTTCAGCCAAAACCCATGGAGTTATTGGAAAAAGTATGAAAAGGTAAAAAATAAAATAAAAAGGATTACAAAGGGACATGCTCAACCCTAGCCTGGGCCGTTCTGAACGTGGCACGCTAGGCGTGTTGATTCGCGCCCCCACCGGACTCCCCCCGCGCCGCCGGGGGACGACTTCGGACCAGCCGTGGATGGCCTTGGCATGCTCCTGCGCTCTCGGTGCGGAGAGACGGCGAGCGAGACGGCGCCGGGAGCAGGCATCTCTCGAGGGTTGAGGTTGTTGGGGAGGTCCTCATGGGGTCCCCCGAGGGTCCACCCGGAGGCTTCGTGCAAAAGGAAAAGCCGAGATGGATGGCGCGGCGATGGGGACGTGGGACACGGCAACTCTCCTTCTCCGCCCATTCCGGGACTTCGTAGTCCAGCCAGCATTCGGCCTGGGGCGTCTCCGCCCGGGGCGTAAGCAGCCATGTGTCATGCTGTCATCAGGTGCCCTGTGTACCTCCAACAACTGAACGGCACATCACATCCATCTAAGCCTGCAATACACGTATACCTCGATGGGTCTTATGTGTTTTTTCCTGTCACGCTGCGCGACACGGAACATGTCGTGGTCAGAAAGCATCAACCTGACTCCCGGCTTTTCAGTTCGCCCATGATCCGTTTCACGAAGACGATCTGCAGCAGCAGCTGGGATTATGTAACCATAATACCTTCAGCAGCTGACAGTGTCATCGATCCTTGAAGACACTGAACTACGTCTTAACTAATATAGTCTATATAGAGACACTTAGAACATCTTAGAACTACAGTTCAACTAGTGTCAACAACTAACCTGGCTTTATCGATCCAGGCCGGGTTGTTTCACAACGATGGGACCCGTCCATCTCCGCTATCCGCGTTCCTAAAACGTCCGGCTTGGCAAATAACCATCGTGTGAACAAACAAAGACTGAACATATGCGATGAACATTACGATGAAGATATGAAAAAAACGAAGGTCGGACTTGCTCTGAACAGTTCAAACCATCCACACCGAACTTGCAGCTTGCCCAAGATTCCCCCGGCCGCACTTCCACGGCCGGTTCGCGGTGGTCTCCCCACCGACCGGCCGAACGGGTTCCGCGTCTCCGGTCGGGTCTCGCCTGGTTCGGACTGTCCCAGAACATCCTCGGACCGACCGACCGACACGGCGGCAGGGCGGTCGGCAGGGCGCAGCAACCGCTGTCGGCTCGGTTCGGTGTCGACTCGACTCGGCGGGCGAAGTCGGTCGACTGGGTGGTCGGACAAGGAACTGGAGATCAGACTTGACATGACTCACCCACAATCTCCCAACAGAAACAAACATATTGGACAGTCTCACTTTCAAGTTATTTGCAAGGTACTACAGGACCCCCAGCTAGCCGCGAGGACTCTTGCAAACAAGCAGCCGGATGATGTTGATGCCTGAGGAGCACACCACCAACAGGGTCACTCGCCAGCAAAAAAGCTGAGAGTGACTCAAGTGTCAAATATTGTCAAATGTCAATCGGATCAATCAATGATGTCTACCATCTACCGTCCAAAAAAAACTCCACATACCTGCCACAACAACGCCTCGTTCCACGGGCCCAACTGAGAATGACAAGTCGACTGGGCCTCTTGGGCGACCTCTCGATCCCTCGATGACCTCGATCGCCTCCCGTCTGAGGTCCCGGGCTCCCGACCAAGTCCCCCAACAAGGTGGCCGTAAAAAGCATGCAGCAAAGCCATCTGCACCAATAGCTTTCGAGTCCATACCTAAGTCGCAAGGGCGAGCTCGATTGCTCGGTCCTGATGTGGTGGGTTGAGAGGCCTTGGCGAGGCCGTGGAAAGGCCGCCCCACCGGGGGCGTTTCCCACGATGGCTTCGCTTGGAGCGTTTGGTTCCCAATCACGAAGGCCTCTTTGATATTCATGACGGTTCCTGCTATACACCAAGTACCTCTATACCTTCCAGAGCCTGGCCAGGCTTCTCCACCATGTGTCCGGACGACTCATGACACGGACGTCCTCGGATCCACTCCACAAAACCGGAGGCGCTCCAGATCTTCCCCACTCAACTTCACCTAGCCGACATAGAGCCCACCTGCTAGAATCTGACGATATAATACCCAGACGCTCCATGGGACTGCCATATATGCCTACATTGACCCCTCAATTGACCCCTCAAACCACCCCAATGTAGGCATATATGGCAGTCCCATGGAGCGTCTGGGATATGATATAATAAATTAGAAGACGTCAGGCAACCTCCTGATTGTTACTCGCATGGTCGGTGCCACGACGCCTTCTCGGGAGAATGTCCTCCCTGTCGAAGGACTCCGTTCCTCCAACGCCTCTCCACCGAGCGTCTCTCCCGGGTCCGCGAACTGGTGGATCTCCTCGCTCTTCTGGGGAAAAATCGCCAAGAGGGCGTCCCGCACCTCGGCGCCCAACGTCTCGAACAACGCCCGACGCCCGGTCCACGCGGGTCGAGACCCACGCGGACCGTTGAGGTCCAAGGGCAGCGAAGCGGACGGCTGGTCGGCCGCTTTCTGAAACCCTCGGAGCGGATGACCCAGAGATCCTTCAATGGATCGGCTTGGGCCATCTCTCTCTCTCTCTCTGTCTCTCTCTCTGTCTCCATTGGGGTCTTTGTTTCGGCTCTCATATATGACACTATATGATTATATATAATGTGCATCTTGCCAGATCTTGCCAACGAGACACGAAGACGCGAGTCGACCAAACGCCCCAGCTATAGACCCTCGACGGGGTGTACATGGTTCCTCCTGGAGCAGGGGCGATCAACGTCCGCACATCGATCAGATAAGCCATACAACTGGCATCCTTCACTTCCAGTCCATCCTATCATACTTATGATTACTTATGATATTCTTGGCGAATGAAATATAATAATATATTTTAAACTATTTTTATATATGCAACTGGAGTCTTAAACTCTTAGGGCCTTCCAAACCCACACCGCGCGGTCGCTCCTGGACCGACGCAGTCGGACCCGTTGGGGCAGTCGCCGGCGTTTCCTCCGAGCGGTGATGGCAGGACGTCCGGTGCGGGCGATGGATCTTCCAATAGACCTACTCCCACCCTAGGTATTCAAATGTATTCAATATGGCTTGGCAGTTCCGATCTCAATACAACTCTGCGTGGACGTTCTTTGGATCTTTTCGCGTTCGTTGGACCCTTCAGCCGCGCACCCCAGCCACTTACTGTCCATCAGCTCCAAGGCACGTCCGAAATCGCAAAGAAACATCCTCAGTCGGCCCAAGTCGAGGATTGACCACCGGGACTGCCACCGGGTTCAACGACTCTTCCCCTATAACGCCGCGATATTGATGCTGTCTCTCCTGTCACGAACTCTTTTTTTATGCGATCTGCAGAGAACTTGTTGCTGAACCCGCTGGGGATTGGGGATTAGGCGGTCGCGAACAAACTTAATGCACAGGTTTGTACGCCAAGGTGCTGCCCAGCGAAGGCATCCCAAATGAGCTCTTCTTTGGCAATCCTCAGCTTCTTGGGTGTGACTCAGTTTCCCCTTGGGGTTATTGCAACAGGACGTCAGGAGCGTTGACTTCCGCCCAGGCACATATAGAGGACCAGGACTTGGCATATGTAATTGACCTTAATTCATGCAGGACATTGCAGGACAAGCGTCTCGCACGCCCAGTCTCTCAGCCTTCGCCCCCCCGCGCGCCAGAATCCAATCACTCCACCTAGAAAACACAAAACGAAGAACAGGGCCTTCCACAGGACCTCCGGAAGTGAACTATGTAGGACCAAAGAGGGCCTTGGAAAAAAAAGAAGCACTGAAGAACTCGATGGGCTGAGCCTCTGGGTCGCATCCTCCACCCGAAAAATATCTAAAAAGAGTATCTCCCCCCCCCCGAACAGCGCTGATCTCTACACTCTACACCCCGTTGATGATCGCGACGATACTCGATCAGAAGGTGCTTTGGCCCGAGGTGCTGCCAGGAAGATATAGCTTCTAAGCGCCAGGATCACGAAGTTCTTGGGATACCCCGCCGAACCTCGCACGCGTGGACCGCAGGGCGGAGCGGAAGCGGAAGCGGCTCGCGCAAAACCGCCGGGTCGGCGGTAGAAGGGCCGCGTGCACGGGACGAATGCCAGTGAAGCCCCATGAAGTCGGGTGTCCGCGCATGGGTGGGGGTTTTCCATGATTTGGTCTTTGAAACCGGTCGGTTGCCAGTTATGGTGGCGCATGGATCGCAACACTCCTATATAAGGGCAGAACCAGCGCAAAGAGCCATCGCCCCTGAGTGAGAAGCCCTTCTCGCTAGTCTATAGATCAGTATACAGTCTGGTGTCCCCAGCGAATCCCAGTGAGACATCGTCTGCGGCGAATCGTCATCATAAGCATGCACGCACGGGGAACGGGAGGTTCCGACCAGAGAAGGCCAGGGTTGTTCGCTCCAAATTCTTCAAAAAACCCATCACATCCCATCACCACTTCCCCATCACCCAGGGCACAAGGTGACCAATCGCCACTTCTCTCAGATGCTCTCGGATTCCGAGTCACGCGCGACGCACCATCTGGACAGGCGGTGCGGCGGTGCACGGTGACTGAGCGGCCCGACGAGCGAGCTGAGGCAGCAAGAGGGCAGCTCCGTAGAGACCTTTGTCCAACCTGGCAGCAAGAGGTCTCATTCCTCCCTATACGAGTAACAAGTGTATCGCAAGTAGCAGCTATTTGCATCTATTTGCTGCTAGTAGTCATGCACTTGCTACTATTAGCGATGCACTTGCTACTAGTAGCTTCTTCTAGCTACACTGTCCGGAGAGCGCCCCACCGGGCGAAGCTCGGGATGGCGTAGACCTTCACCCCCAAGAGGTTTCATGAAGGCGGGAAGGGGCTCATCTGGCAAGGAAGCGTACGGTCCTCCAACTGAAGAGAAGGCCGGGGAGTGTTGCTGACAACTACGTGGAGCATGAACTCTTTAGACTCCCCAGATCGAGCCCCAGATTGAGGTGACACCCCCAGACTGAAAGAGGCCCCAAGTCCAAGTGGCGAATGCCTGGGGAGTTGCCCAACAATTGTGTCAGACCTGACAGGGGTACTTCTCGAGCTAACCCTCCCTGGAGCCTTTCACCCTGTGACAGCCGCAAAAGCCTTGTCTTTTTCCAACCTAGCATGTAAGCCCGGAAAATTGCCTGGCATGCAGCCCAACCACATATAAGCTCAGATTCTTGAAAGTCTCCAGTCTCACACGAAGATCATCAGTCTTGCAGTCCGCACCGGCCACTTGACGAGGTTTGGACCACTTGCCCTGCACCAGCCAGCCGCACAATGGCTAGCCCCCCCCCCCCGGTGGATGGCTCGGCCTGATTTTGTAGGTCTCCTTGGCTGAATGATGCTGAATGACACGCGCAAAGCCCCAAAGGTCAAAGTGGAGCTGCGAAGCAAAACGACCTGGCTAGACTCCTTTGATCTACTGCTTGGCGTGGTTTTTGGTGGAGCCCCACCTATAGCATAGGGAAATGTTGAAACACACGACTGTCTCAGTCTGACTCACTCACTCAATCACTCACTCCCTCGCTCACTCACTCTCGCCCTCTCTCTCTCTCTCTCTCTCTCTCTCTGGGCCTGAGCTATTTTGACCCAGCCCAAAGAACCAAGGCTGGGGGCTGTGGGCAAAATCGCGGTCGGTTGCACACGTTCGCAGCTGGGCAACAAACCCCTGTCGCAACAACCTTTCAGGTGCCAAACCGTCTTTGATGCCGAGCTTCTGCGGATTCCATTGTACCTGTCCAGCAGCTGGGCTGGAAAAAAGAGAAACAGAACTGATCGTTTCTCCGCTACAAGGACTCGGTTCTGGCAGCAACTGGATCTAGTTGCCATTGATAGATCCAGTTGCCCGAAATCGGTGTTCAGTGTTCAACTGCCCTGCCCCCTTTCAGATCATGGAAAACCCTTCTCCATGGCGGTCTCCTTGGGCCACTGGCCTGAAGAAGGCACAATAACACGGGGTTCAATTGATGGGCACAAGATGGCACAAGTATAAGTGCCGTTGAAGTGATATATATATATATATATAAATAAATATAATATACTTTTCATGTGAACTAACAATTACATTCAATTGTAGTGATAGTAGTGGTAGTGGTGTTTTTATCATTCGTTTGAAGGGATCTCTATTTCATGTCTTTTTACCTTCCCCCTTCAGACTCTTTCAGATCTCTTTCCTAACGGGCATGACCCGAAGCGACACCCACACGCGACCCCGAAACGACCGCGCACCCAGCATCTTTGCCGCTGCGAGCTTGGCACGATTCTCTGCCTCAATCCTGGAGGTGGAGAGGCTCTTAGGTTGGACCTCCATCGCTGGTGGAGCCCTACAGTAGTAGCTTGGAGGCGTCGTCGGCTCCGTCCGCTCCGTCCGCTCCGGCCAGGATCTGATGAAAACGATGGCGCCCACGGTGGTTCTTCCGGACTTGATTCAAGATCCCAGCGAATGCGGGGTAGTGAATGCTGAAATCTGAAGGAGTGGAATGCAGATTTTGGTGGTTTTGGGTATGAAAACCATTGTCCTCCACAATATGTTTTTTCCAACGGGTGGGTTTTCCGCTGAAACCATGTTTGTGTTTAAATGGAGCGGAGCGGTTTGAGAGAACCTCTCCACCTCCCTGCTGCATCAACACAAGGTCAGACTGACCGTCTCAGAGGGCGACTGACCATACCCCCATCCTCCACCAGACCGTCCCCAATAGACGACCCTACGCACCGAACGCTACTGGTGGGCGCACACATTGCGCACACATTGGTTGGTCCTGGTATGTGAGCATCTGTGATCATATGGATGATTCGCCTCACACACACCAAAAAAAGAAAACGAAAAGAATAAATACCCGCAGGTTGACTCGTCATGTGTGCCATTTACCGGGATTTGTGGGTCTATGATTGAACCCCTGGTGATCATTCGGCGTGTCTTTTGTAACTAAACTATATACCTCTTTTCCAACCGCCCCGTCGGCTTCCTCCGCGGCCCCGGTCCGCGGTCCTCTCTTCATCCCTGAGGGCAGGAGACGAAGGCTCCAGTGTCTCTGTTCATGGTTTACTCGAGATTCATCATGGTTTGACACATGTCGCCTTATCAAAAAACGCAGCTCAATGTCACTCAGAAACATCAAAAGAGAGACACTCAGCATCACGTGTTAAGAGGCTTTCTTTTGGTGGGGCATTGATCTATGGCCTGCTGTCCTTTGTAGATTAGTCACGAGCCGCCAGTGACATCACGCAACCGTGACCAAGGAGGAAAAACACAATGTCGCAGGCCCCGCCTGTGGATAACTGAGGATGTCCTGCAACATGCAGCAGCCCCAGTTTTGAATAGAGAGTCAAGCAATAAATCCGAATTCGCAAGCATAGATTGTGCATATGCAGAAACATGGATATAGTTCATTGTGTCCACACAGTTCAGAATATTATACTAAGCATATCCAAGTAATATATATGTGTGTGTTCTATCATAATATTCTGTAATACCATCATTTGTGTGCGTGCGAAAGTTCTCTTGGTTTGTCGAACTGTGCACTTCCCCCCTGATGCCCACACGCACGCTACATCAAACCATCCAAAGCATCACTACAAAAATCCGCGAAGCACATTCTTGTGAGGATATGTGAGGAGGAGGAACATCAAGGCCCACACGAATCGAAGAAGCGTTGTCACCATGTGTCACCTTCCTCTTGGAGTCTTGCACATCACCATGTGTCACGTATGGTCGTCAACTTTTCAGCTCGTCTACCAGCTTACAGTCAAAACATTGAAAGGCTTCAAACCTCCGATATGGTGTGTGCCAGAATAGGGCTTCTGGGGTGCCTCTCTAATGCACCCACATCCGAATCCGAAGGCCAAACATTTCGGTGACTTGAAAGAGCAGCGACTTCCCTGGCGTCCTTTCATCCCTCCGCAGCATGGCAGTATGCGAGGGGCTTTACTCAATGTGACGGTTTGTTACATGCAGCAGTGGCATGGGTGGGCTTCTTGGAGAAATCTAGGGCTGTCATGCTGACCTATCAGAAGCAACTAGAGATATAATTTTGGTGATGATTGGCTAGGAAATTCATGAGATGAACCAGCACCCCAAGACATACGTAGTCTGCTCCTTGTGCAACAAGACTTTACAATGGGCTGGCTGAAGTCGCGGCAGTCGAAGGCGGAGGTTGAGATCGACCGGAAACCCGTCCCTTCCCATTGGATGACTGGTCTCGACCAGTCCTTTTCTCACCGATGGACCAACTCCCACAAGGCCAACTCTGAACGCCTTGGAACCAGAACAATTGGCTCCGAGTAGTGGCTGGACTGCCATGAAGCAACTCAGAGCTCTTTCTCACTGCGCGTGGGCATGGTCGATCGTTGTGGAAGAAGAAATGACGACGACGACGACGAAACCCAAAAAATTGAAGAGGATCTATCCAGCTTTCCAGAGCGAAGCATCTTAGCATGTCAATTCACTGGCCAGTGGTTTAACACTTAGCCGGGCACCATCGTGCAGGCAATATCCATCCCCTCAACTACAAACCAGCTGGGCTATTCATTTAATGTAGACTCTTGAAATCTCTTGAATACTTTTCAACCCCCGAGTCGGCCCCGTGATTTGGTTGCTCTCGGGTGCTCGCAAACCGAGGGAATTTACAGGGCATGTCGCTTTGTGGGACATGGGCCGTGCCCCTGGTGTTCACGTCAGCTGGGCATTTGCCAGATTCTTCAAGGGATAGGACCCAATTCTTCCGTTTCAGCTGACCCGTGCGCTTGGAGCTCGAATTCAGCGGCGGCTCCGACCGCCGTCCCTCAGAAGCCCCCCCCCCCCCCCCCCCCCCCCCCCCCCGTGCCCAAGCTCCCGCCCCGGACCCTCGGTCCGCACGAGCCGAACGCCTTGGCTCTCGGAATCTTCGTGTGGACCCGTCCACGCCGCCTGGCGGTCCCAGCCGGCGGTCTCTGCGCGTCCCGTTTTAGCCGGTGGCGGTCCAACCGGGAAAAGGCCCGGAAGTGTGCCGAAGACTGCCGTGATCCCTCAACACCGTTCAAAGGCTAAACGCCTATGGACTCGTGAGATATGATGTGTATATATATATATACATATATAGTCGCGGGGCCACCCACCTCAGTTGTGCGGACTTCTGCCTGCAAGGACTGTACCTGGCAACCGCTGAGCTCGCCAATCACTGGGCACTATCGATGCTGGGATCTGGTATGTGTTTTAGCTGCTCCATTTGCGGGATCATGCCATCAGCATATGTTTAGATCTGATGCCATCTGGTATGTATAGATGATGTGAGAAAATGCTATCGATGCAGGCAGCTTCAAACAAACACCTGAGGGCTTTTGCTGCCGGAGTTCACCCTCACCAGACCCCCTCCGAACGAGACCTCCGGGGGTTTGTGCCAAGTCAGCATCTTGTGAGGTTGGACGTGGTTGACCGGTAGGGTTCTGATCCGGAACTCCCCCAAAAAAAAGAGCATTGGAAGCTCTCGGGCTCCGCAAATCCCCATGGCCCTGGCCGCCCCATGGCTGCCTAAGTTGGAGAACTTCCCTTTTTCCATCCTTTTTCTGGAGGTTCTCTCCCAAAGCACCGGTTTAAAGTTTAACCGGTGTTCTTTAGAACCGTCTTCTTGCGTCTCCCACTTCCTCTTCCATCCTCGGGCACATAATGTTGGAGCTGTGCCGCCGCCGCATCGGCTTTCTGGACGAGTCGGCCAGGGGCAGCTCGGTCGGTCGAGTCTCGGGGGATGGACATGCATGACGGAGCGCATGACGGAAAGCGATGGGTTGTGATGAATGGGTTGAAGGGAAAATCTGCAGGAAACCTTTCTTTTCACCTTTCAAACTATGGGTGTCCTGCGGATTTCTGGGAAAGAAGCACACACAGTTCCACCAAAGCACTATGGTGATGAATGCATGGTCATGTTGACTGTTGATGTTTAGCCCCCCCGGCCCCCCACCCATGGCGAGGGAGAAAACAAGGTTTTTATAATGGTGTGTGCGTGACTTTTGTCAATCAATGCATCTATATATATATACATGGTTGTACATAGTAGGTTATATATTGTATATACAGTTTATAAACAGTTTATATTCCGCATATGTATACTTGTTTATACTGTGTTTTATCCATCATGTAACCATGTATAATGTGTATAATATATACTTGCAGTTTGATTGTCTGATGGGTTGTTGGATCTTGTTGGATTCATGTGTCCTACTCTGGTCCAACTCAACCAGACTTTGGGGCACTTGTTTTCGCAACAAACGCTTCTGGGCTTTGCCTCTGAGACGAGGTGAATGTCATTCTTCAACTATAATAAAAGCATGCATTTGCCCGAAAAAAACGCAAAACGCGGGGCTTGTTTCGATCCTTACACTCCTTCACGCGTTTGGCACCAATTGGCCAAACCATTCGAAGGCCGATGTGTGACACCCATTGGCCCGTCGAGCAGAACCGGTTTTACCGGGGAAGCGTGCACCCCACCGGTCATGACGGTCCAGGGGACGCGACTAGGGCCCAATGCATCATGAGGTCAGGGGACTGACTGTGTGTGTCGTCGATGTTGCTGATGAGCGAAATGAACATCCGATGTTGAAACCTGTGTGGGATGGTCTGCCAAGACTGAACTTGCCAGTCATGGCAGTGCCAAGTTCGTGGTCTGCCAAGGGTGGATTCTTGTGGGCGACTGGGTGATGTGGGCTAGACTTAGACGTGCCTCTTACCCCAGTGACCTTCTGATAGGTCACTTAGCTACCGATAATAGTTGACTACAAGGCGACTAAAGAGGCCATCTTCTGAAGGCCTGGTGTTTTGCATGGAACCACTTTGAAGGTCAATTCAAGAAATCTCCTCCACTGCCATCTTCCCCATTCCCCCCTGCCCTCAACCCCAACGTCCAGCCTCTGGCAAATTCCGCGCGGTCAAGGCCAGCTCCGCCATGCGCATGTAGTGCCTCCAGGAGCCGCGGCAGATCGGTGTGTTTGGGGGGATGAGGACTGAGGGTCTGGGGATTTGCAGATCGGTGGTCTCCCTATCGGGCGCACCTGGACCTGACGCTTCGGCCCGACTCATGTTCAGCGGCCGGTCACGCCGGTTCCGCCCGATTTTTCGTGAGGAATTAGACTCATATGCGAGTGGAAAGTCTCATCAAGTAGATGAGACACCTTTCGAATTATGTGGAAAACCTGAAAACCCGTGGGTTTTCACTGAACAGCTGCACCACTGTTTTGACCCATATTCCTTACAGACATCCCAGTGTGCCTGATGCACGGCATGGCTTCGTAGACCTTCCCGGTCGCTTCGTCCGCGTAGAGGGGCACGTCGCCCGGAGCCGTTTTGCCTCGGTTCAACCGACCTGTGACCTGCATTAGGAGCAACATCCAGCACCACCCTTGGAGGGTGGTCATTGACAAATCCATGAAAATAGATCGTCAAGGGGGTCAAGGGGGTCTATGAACCATGCTTATAAACCGTTATAACTATAAATTTATTTGGGTGGTGGTGGATGATTGTAACCTGATTGATGGACATCTTTTTCGAGCGCTTCGACACACTGATTCTAGAGCAGTCACATGGTCGTACATTGTCCTGATTCTTGTTCTGGTGTCTCCGTTTCCCTGAATTGGCACGATTCACTGACCGTCGTTTCCGTATGACGTAAAAACCCTGGAGCCAGTCGTCTGGTGTTGTCTTTGACGAGAGGGTGTTTCTCGAGAGGTAGGCTCCGGGCAGACCCTGTAATGCGCACCTGGTATTAACCAACCCCCCCCCCATTAGTCTACCCAGCGTTCAGGCCCCAATAATAAACTAATTTGAACTATGAATTTCCACAGTCACCACCCTCTAATAAAAAATTTGCTTGGCTGAAACCCCCCCCTATTAGTCTACCCCCTGTCCCCCCAGGAAAAAAATAATTACTTATATATATATATATATATGTGTGTGTGTGTGTTTAATTAGTTTTGTTATTTTTGCCTTTTCAATATTTTCTTGTCTTGCCATGGTGAAACTAATCATCTGATTGATTAATAATGCTCTCCCAAAGCAACAGTTTTCCTAGAATTTCCAAAAACTCTCTAGGAAAATTCTTTCATTTTCCCTTATTAAAACTCTATCAAAATCTGCAATTTGAGAAGCTCAGAAAGGGTACCCCCCATACACCCCCTACCCCCCTCTAATAGTGGGGTACCCCCCCTATTAGTCAACCCCATCCATGATGAGCTCTCATGGACCTCATGATGAAAGGGAATTAGTATTTGGGCTCTCATGGTCATGGATCTCATCATTCCATCCCAGCTCTTCCAAATACTAATTCCCTTTCATTCCAATTCTTCCAAATACTAATTCCCTTTCATTCCAATTCTTCCAAATACTAATTCCCTTTCATCTCAATTCTTCCAAATACTAATTCCCTTTCATTCCAATTCTTCCAAATACTAATTCCCTTTCATTCCAATTCTTCCAAATACTAATTCCCTTTCATCATCAGGTCATCCCCACTATTAGGGGGATGTGATCTCCAAAACCTCCAATCTCAGACCTTGTTGACCTTGTTGACCTTCTAGGGGGGGGGGGGCCGTTGATTAATACGACGTTTGCATTAGAGGAAGAGATATATGCTTCCCCCGCTGTGTGTCTTGTTCTTGGCCCATTCCAACATTTCCCCCCCTGAAGCTCCACTTCTGCATGGTGGGTTGGAGTGTCCCACCTTCCAAAGCCAAAGTCACTCTTCCGCCAGCCGGGCTGGGCTGGAGTCATGCAGTAGCACTCCACGAGCCAGCTGATCCTGAGCGAGCCATGTTGCCGAAGGTGGCCTCCCCTTCCGACAGCGCGTGGGACAGGGGGAACATTCCAACAGGTCAAGGAGCAATTTGAACTACCAGGTTAGTTCACCAACGGGTTACCACATGTTACCACAAGTTTTGCTTCTTCACCAGGTTCAGGGGCCTGCCAGGGTGGGACAGGTAAAGCAAACCTGGCAGTCACCTATCTCGAACTACCAGGACAAGAGCGGCACTTCGTTGACGTGGTGATTCCTGGTCTGTTGGCACTTGACGCTGGACCGGTCGAAGCATCCAGTGGGGGATACCCCAATCCCAGGTTGGGAAAAGGGAGGATTCATTCAGCGAGATCTCTCTGCACTAGGTCAAAGACTCGGCGTTCCGAAGTGTTCATGTCCACCGAGGATGTTCATGAAAGTTCATATGATTTTTGGCCAGGTCAAAGACCGCAACTCACGACACCAGGCAGCCAACTTCCTTGCTAAGGAGGATATAGTGACCCGAGTCCACAAGGCATGGTGTATTGCCAACGCCCTCTGGGGAGCCCTCTGGGGAGCAGGGAGGGGCTCTGGGGAGCAGGGAGGGATTCCGCAAGTTGCCCAACCTGACACCACGGAGCTAGGAAGCCTCCTCTATGATTTCGGTGGCCGAAACATACCCAAACAAGTGAAGGTCACAAAACCCCTAGCACTAGCAAAAGGACCCTGATGGCATTTTTGGGGGGGGCAATCAAGTGACTACTGGGACCAGAAGGCTCCGCCCTTCTGGATGGGTCTTTTCGAGAAGTCGCCCACCCCTCTTGGGAAGCTGGAAGCTGCCGACAGGTCCGAGCCGAGGGACTCCGGGACAGTGCCCAAGATGTCCAGTGCCTGCAGAGAGCCCGGGCCCTCACTCCCTGGACCCAGTGAGGCAAAGGAGGCAAGCACACGCCGTGGATTGAAGCGAGTGAGCGGTTTACTTTGGTATTGAAGCTGGTGCGGGTCGCAACCAGGAGTCTGGAGTCTTTCTTTGGGGTCAAGCCATCGCAACACATTGCTTGAAGAGGAGGCAAAGGCGTTCCATGCACGCTGCTGAATGTCTTAAGTACGGCCTCGGAAGGAATACTGAAGCTCCAGCTGTGGAACTTTCTATTTCCAGTGCATATAGATGCATATAGGTTATAAGGTGTTAAAAGCCACTGTCCGATCTTTGCCACCATGTTTGGCAAAGTCGTTGACTCTTGCCGGAATCGGATCCGCCCACATTCAACTTGCCAAACCATGGTCACGACACCTCACATCCAGTCGCACCGGTTAGTATGCTGGCACAATTTGGTCCACCAACCTGCCAAAAGAATGCCCCTGTTCCACATTCAAATCACCAGCCTACCTCGAAAGTAATCGAGCGGGGTCTTCATCTCAAAGCTGGTTCCTCGACTTCTGGGAACTTCTGGGTGCTACTACTAGCTACTACTCGCTTCTTGCTACTAGTGATAATAGATGGTTATGGCCTCCAACCTAATAGCCATGGCCTCGAACCGACCAGTGCATCGCCCCCGCCCGCCTTCTTAGCCTCAAGGCGTTTCCCGTAGAGGCCTGGCGTGCTCTACATCGCTCTACGCGTGTTTCTGGTAACGTCTCGAGTCACGGCCAGGAACGCAAATCAAAAGGTCGGGACCTCCCTGGCCACCCAAGTGAGGAACACATCAAACTCCAATTTTCCCGAAGGGGTCTGGCCTGCAAGTCGTAGATCACACTGATTGTCACCAGTGTCTAACACCATCTAATACATTCCAATACCACACCACTCGACTCAAGCGCTGTCTGATTCAGCGAGGTGAGGAAAGCAGCGTCCTTTCGTCCAGCTGAGCACTGGCTTCGAGTCCGGGCCCCCGGCCTTCGAGCAGCTGGCTGGCCACCGCGAATTCCTGATCGGAGCCAGCCGACGGGGCCGCCGAGGAGCCGAGGCAGGAAGCTGGTCAGGGGAGTCCCAGGACCCCCGAATGACTGAAAAAGAAACATCCAAAAGAGAACGGATCAAATCAAACCTCCACTTCATTGCATCATCGTTCATAAATAGATATAAAAAGTAGTAATTGGATTCTTTCATGTGGATCAGCTTTAAGCATCTTTAAGCTCTCTATGAAGCTTGTCATCGTCCCATTCTTTGGCTGATCCCAAGTGTCGACCCCCCGGACCATCCATCCTGACCGATCCATCGATCCAGCGCGGAGACCGGCGGAAGCACACCAAACAGGTGCACTCGCTGCGCGGCAGGCTGCGCCTCTTGCGCCATCTGCACGAACAAGGTGGACTTCCGTGATCATTAGGCCGGTGAGATGCTCCAAGCTCCAAGCTTTTGTTCTCTGGGAGCTCTCCCTATTTCATCCCCTTCGCTTTGGATTTGCTTAAGGAACCAAAGAAAAATCAAACACATTCCCGCACAGGAAATTCATGGCGCAGGGAAGAATCCACATCAATCCACATCATCCCCTAAGCAAATCCAGGTCATTCGCCTTCAACCCATCCATCGGGCAGACCGTAGTCGCGGCCTCCGCGGTGGTGCCCGACGCGTGCACCATGGCCAAAGGCCCTGGTCCGTCGCCGCCTCGAAGGGTCAACCCACCAAGGAGCACAGATGGCTCCCTCCAAACCCCTCCCTCATCGTGGAACGACTGGGTGCTAAACCGTTGGTTGTTTCGAGCCCCTCACGCGCCCGGGACTAAAGAAACAACAATACAAACTGAACAAACCACGGAGATCCACTTTTAGGGCTGCCATGCGGTTTGATTTGATGTTCCCAAAGCAGGTCTCCGTCCTCTGACGGGCGAACAGTTTCACAAAAGCTTCGAAAAGGCAGGGCGGTGGGTTCGCGGTCAGAGTGGTGGCCAACTGAAAGCGGTGCTTTCTGAACTTAAGGCATCTATGGTGCACCCCCCCGGACGCCGAACGGGGAGCGCTTGCTGCGGGTGTTCGGGGGCCAAGCCTTTCATCCAATGCGCGGTGGATGGAGGAGCCCACCCAACTAGCTCGGATGAGCCATTCTGGAAATGGCGGTGTGTATGCAATGTACATCAATGTACATCTAATCTATCTAATCTATCTAATCTAATCTAATCTTATCTATCCTACTATCAATCCTACCCTATCCATCCCTATCCTATCCTATCAGCAACTGTACTGCACAAGCCTCACAGGTCTTGGGCTCCATTCAGGCAGGCCAAGTTTAGGCCTCACTTCCCCCCCCGCCCCGGCTTTCTGGGTCACCCCCTTGACGACTCCCATGTCTCAACCCCCGGCCTTCCAAGTCCGGCACCGGACTCGTGCCTCGCAGCGAGGGACGGAGACCGGTCCGGAGACCGGTCGCAAAGCACTGCTAGAGTTAGAGGCTGCAAGTTCAGGTGGAAGGCAGCTTGGAACCAAGGAGAAAGAGGTTCAGGAGGTTGGGAACGGTCGAGGCTTTTCCATCACTGGACGTTGCAGGTTTGCCATGAGGGTGCTTCTTCTCTTTGAGAAGCAGAACCATTTTGCTGCGGCTAGGCGACATGGACTCCCACGCGCTCATGGACGCGGACCCGGAACCACGACGGGACACCCGGACGTTGCATTGGAACAGGATAACAAGAAGAAAAAACAAAAAGCAAAGGGGTTTAGAGTCTAGTGGAGCAAATTCCTTTGGAAGTTCTGCCCTTCCTGTGACCTTTCTGCGACGGAAGGTCGAGATCCACCACCCTGACCGGGTCGAGATCGCGACGCCGCCGCGACGACCGTCCGGGCGACCGGAGCCTGCCTGCAGCTCGCTCTTCAGGCTCGCATGGAGGTGATCTTTGTCTGGCCCCCAGCCCGAACCAATGCCTGCAGCACGAACGGAGCGCGGCGCAGGCATAGCCCCGGTAGATGGTGGAGACGGAGTGCTGCACGACCCTTCAGAGGCGAACGGACGGAGGAGACGGTCGAATTCGCCGCTACTGGTCGGCGAGCTTGGATCCTGCAAGAACCTTTTGGGTCGCTGATCACCAAGTTCCCTGCCTCTTGTGTGGCGAGCTTGGATCCTGCGCAAGTGACGGGCCTACCGGGAATTGCCCACTCCCCATTTTCATTGGCCAAACTGGATATGCTGTTGAGTGGATATTACGTGTATATATTGGAGTTGTTGATCCGCGCAACATCTCCTACAACAGTCTGAACATTGTCAACCTCGGAGGTTCATCCTCTCCGATCCTATCAGACCGCCCTTCAGACCGCCGGGTTCCTCGGAGCGTCCGACCAGGCCGGCCACCTGGGGCAGGGGTGGAAAGGAAGTCAAAGAGGACCCACTTCAGAAAAGACTGAATCAAAACCCGCCTAGCAGGTCTAGTTGGATGCAAAAAAAGGCCCATTGCGGATCCATCGCACGTGTGCTTTCTCAATGAATCAAGGACTCGCTTACTTCCTGTTGATGAATCCCTTCCCGCCCTAGCTGGATTCTGGGAGGTTCTGTCAAAGAAACAGTCAACTAGACATGACTACTATATATGATATTCATATTGTAATTATATGAATGATATATAATATATAATACTAATATGCTCGCCCTTCCGGCAGCTCCAGTGTAGGTCCAATGCACCCAGCGGACTCTTCACCGGAATCCGGCTGGGGCTCCGCACCGATTGCTTCAAGAAGCCGAAGCTGCCCTTGGGCGTCCGCCTCTCCGCGGGCGCCTGGAGCGAACCACGGAGCGAATCGCACGCTGGCGCCTGGAGCGAACACGGCGAGATTCGGGAAAGGCGCCAACAGCGCACGTTTTGTTTGACCGTGCTTTTGTTTATACATTAATAAAAAAGAAGGTCCTCGAGGGACTGCCAACTGCTAAGAGCAGGAAGAACTGCGCTCTTGCGAGAGCGAACTCTTCAGCCATCCCGGCGATGCAACCCGCAGAACAGGTGCTCTTGGGAGATGATTTGTGTGCAACAAGCGAATTATGCTTCAATCTATTTATCAAAATATATCACAAAATATCACAAGTTGTTCAGGCCAGGCCTCCAGGGACTTGGAGAGGGAAAAGACTAAAGGACCCAAGTGTCCAACAAAATCAGGCCACCATGGACCATCTACCCAGTCCAAAAAAAAGAGAGAGCAACTCGCGGGGTTCCGCGGTCGCGTTCTTCGTGTGCAGCGCTCTGCCTCGCCCTCGGGTCGGGATGCCCCCACAGGAGACACCTGATCGCGCCATCGTCTCATCCTCGCGACGCGGGCGGCGGACTCGTGGCGCTCCACGGTGCTCGGCGCTCCATCCCACATGTCGGATCAAGGCATGTTTAGCAGCATGAACCATATTATGTATGCAAAAAAAGTTAGATGTATATCTATATATATATGTATATACTGTAAATATATATATATATATGATATATATGAGGATGCTACATCCTCGAAACAGCGCTGTCGGAGAGTGAAAGCAGAAGCAGAAGCAGGAGCATGAATTACCGCAGTAAAACACATGTTTTAGGCCAAACGATCTGGAGAAAAATGTTTGTGGGAAAATGTTGTGGCTTCGGTAACGATACATTTATCGCCAAGCCATGTCGCTCGGTCAACGGCCTTCCCCCGAGAAGTTCAGGCTACAAAAAAGGAGGGTCTCGCCTCACCTTCACTCATCTCATTTCATCTTATCTCAACCAACGGAGTTTGGATGCGTTTGGAGGGCTTCCCTCAGGACATTGTTGGGTTGCAAGAGCAAACAGCAAAGGGAAAAAACACCAGGGGGACTCCTGCTACATTGGGTAAACTAGGGGCCTCCTCTTTCTTCACCACCAGGATCCACCAGGGCAAATTTGCAGATTGCACCCAAGGCATTGGAGGCTCAGTGGAAGGTCTTCACAGTGCAAGACATCAAAGCACCCCATCTGTCCTCAAGACTTCTTCACGTGTCCATTCATGTGCGCCCAGATGCACGAGCGTTGCACATCGGACCAGCTGGGAAGAACCCTCGGACCTCCCTGGGCTTTGGCCTTTCACCTCACCTGCCGGACCTGCCGCTGTGAAGCGAGAAGGCCTTTGTCTGCTGGAAAGCTGGATCAGTGAAGCTTGGCCGGTGTCTGGAACGATGCTGTGCCATGTGCCTTGGGTAAGGAATAACGGCTGCGACGACGACATCAATCCACAAAAGCACCGGCACTCTTTCCAGGCAAAAGACCCTACACCTGGGAACCTGGACAAACCTGGGAACCTGGACAACGATGCACGTCATCTTCTTTGAGGGTTGAACTGCATATTACTGCCAGGTTGGCCAACGGGTCTAGGTGTCGAAGTCTTCTCTTTTAAAGAGCTTCATTCTTATGCCTCAGTTCGTTGATGTTGCATGATTTGGGCGCCTCACTGGGCCGAAAAGGATGCACTCACACCACCAGAAAGCACGGGACACATCGAGACTCGTCGCCCGGGTGCCCCACTGGTCCGTCCAGCCCTCGTTTCAGCCGGTGTTGCGATCGGTCACTCGCCATCTCTGGCGTCGAATTAGCACTCCACACCTCCGCGTCGAGTGTGGGCAGCGAATTTCGCGCCCCATGGCGCCCCCGTGGCGGGTGTCGCGCGTCTCACGCGCCGCCCGTTTTGGCCATGGCCATGTGCGCAGCGGCGTCCTGCGGGTGGCCACGGCCACCACTTCCGGCGAGGACGAAAGTAGCTCAAGCAGGCGTGTTCCAGCACCACAGAACATCTAAGATAATTACAGGACTTTTGAGGGACATAAACCCTCCCTATTTGGATTGAAAAGCCTCTTGTTGTGGATGGTTTGTTCATCAAGAGTCTGCATTTACAGGACTCTTGGCGGCTGTTGCAGCCTTGTGGCTCCAAAAGAAGGCTACCAACCGCACCCCACACCCCCGCGAATCGGCCCAAATCTTCCATCCGTCACGGCTTCGCCGAAAAGAACCGTCCTTGGTGTCCAATCCGGAGTGCGCACAAAGACGACTCCAAACCATGGTCACCAGCATCGCAAAGTCCTCCAGGTCCAGTCTTCTCATGCAAGCTTCTTGTCTGTTGTTCTTCTTGCCTTATATATGTCTGATTCACAATCCTTTGTGGAATGCGTGCCTTCACAGTCTTGTCCATCGTTCACATATGTGTGCACTCCGAGGTTCTTTACTACAGCCATAGGGTTCAGCGCTCTCTACTAGTTGCTAGTAACCAAAACAGTTCTACTCTTTGGTCAGGGCGGTCCTGTTCAGCCACTGCCCGCTCAGCGTAGTCCCTCGCGCAAGTGAGTGGGCCGCGTGTGTGACGATGAAAGGGTTTCTCTTGGGAAACTCAGGTTTCTTTTGGGTGGGTCACTGTGGAAACGGTGAGAATTACATTGAAGAACATCGAACATCATCGAACGTTGATCGGCCAAAGGAGAGCAGCAGCAACAACAACAACAACAACAAACACTACAGTAATTATCAAGAAACCCAACACCATATTTGCGCCAGAAGGGTAGAAGTAAATAAATACAGGCCAACCGCTCGGCTGGTTACGTCCACCTCCACTACGTGCTGACAAGCCACGACAGGCCCAGGGCTGGATGTGGCTCCGCTCGCAGTAGGGTGCCCTCCTGGACAGCCAAAGGAATCCGGAGAAAGATGGGTTCAAACCCGAAGCGCTAAAACCAAACAGTCCAATGTGAAACGAAACTGAGGCACACCTCCATGTTTCGGTTTCCCATGTGTGAGGACAAGATGTGACTCCCCCCAATGCGCGTAGCTCCTCATCAAAGCTGATCTTGATGGCTCCCAACGCTTCCGCCTCGCTCATCTCATCTTGCGGCTCCCCCACCCAGCACACACCCTTGCTATGGTCGATCTCCAGCTTGGGAAGGCCCAGCTGCAGTTCCGCATCCTCCGGGCCCCACGCGGCCGCCAGCGACTCCGCTGGAAGCGGAACGGAGGTCCAACGGTGGCGAGTCCCGGCTTTGTGGGTCTCTATGATGAATGAATGGGGTTCAGCCAACCTGTTTAGGGATGAAAAAGGATTGCAGTCATCATGAGACTTCAAACACCCCCCAGCCCAACACCCCCTAGCCTCCCACCTTGCTTATTCCACACCTATGTTTAAATCGTTCATAATCGTTCCATTAAGGCCGAAATAACCCTGAGTCAGCCTTATTTCTACAAGGCAAGAGACACTGGTTCATCATGGTTGTACTCTTGTTAAAAAAGGTGTTGAATCACCCACAGGTGGTCCCAAACGTAAGATGCAAACGGAGAAACGACAAAACACACCGATTCAGAAAGAAAGCCGCGCGCCTCTCTTGCTTGGTGCGAAACCAGCATAGTTTAGATTAGACTAGAACATTGTTTAAATTGTTACCACCTTTTAAATGAACCGTTTGGCCAGTGAATGAACTGACTGGCACTATCCATTTTTGTGTTTATCCTTAGCCACTGACTGAGAAACCGTGTGACTCAGCAAAGTCTTCAAAAGCCGTGTCTGGTGTAAAGTTTACAATGTCTTTAGAACCTATCATGCAATCAGATTTGGTTATTTTAATGGTCAACAAACACGGTACTTAAATTGACACTAAAACATCACCAAATCCCACAAATTAAGGTCAAAATAAGGTCAAAATAAGCGGAATACGCTTGTGTGAAACATAAGGTCAAAATAAGGCCAAAATAAGACTAAATAAGGTCAGGCAAGGTCCCACCTAGGCTAAAATCCGCCGACCCCACACCGTGGGGTGAGGCGTGACTGTCGATGTTAGCCTTAGCCGAAAGCCTTAGCCTTAGCCTTAGCCTTAGACCTAGTCCTTAGCCTTAGACCTAGACCTAGACCTTACCTCCCCTACCCCTCCGGACCCTTGTTGCAATGACGAAATCCTGCCGGGAAAGCGACCTGGATTGTCCAAGAATCTGCCATCCCAATTGATTTACATCTTGGGGCACCCTCTCGACCCGCGCGGGAAAATAAGCACGGTCCAAAATGGTCCTGGGCTCGAATCCCGGGCTGGTCGCGGCATGGTCCCGGCCAATGCCCTTGCTTTTTCGTAGATTTTGTCACGTTTTCTGTTGGTTTACGAGATTTTCAAAGGCTTTTCTGGCATTTTCCTAGGAATGCTCTAGTCTTTGTCTTTTTGGGTACCTGCTTTGGTGGTGCTGGGTTGGGTCTAAATTGGTAAACCTGGGAGGTACCCAAAAAGTCGACTTTTTGGGTACCTGCTTTGGTGGTGAAGGGTTGGGTCTAAATTCTTGGGCAATGATCGGGGTTCATGCAAGAGCTGACGTCCGATGGTAAATCTGGGAGGTACCCAAAAAGTCGACTTTTTGAGTACCTGCTTTGGTGGTGCTGGGTTGGGTCTGCACTCTTAAGGCTAAGGCTAAGGCTTAAGGCTAAGGCTAACATAGAGCAAGGCTAGCGCTAAGGTTCTATCCCTTGGGGGTCGGCGGCTGCAGGCGGTAGCCTGGTAAATATAACCTTTTGGCATGGGCCTGGACACAGACCCTGGCATCACTCACTCACATGATCAATGTCAGACCATTGGTCGGTGTGTTCCCGCTAATTGTGTCTATTCTAATATGTGTTTCAACCAACTGCCTCAATGACAGTAAAAAAACAAACAGTGGGCATGTGTCACGTGCACGATTACTAAACGAATGAGCACATCGTGAATTCCGGGAGTCAACGCGAAAGGGTGTGCACTTGAAACCACATTGTAAACACAATAGTCACAGGTTGTGAGGGACCACATTCTGCAGACAGTAAGTCGTGCACCAATCCGACGGGCGATCCCGACCTACGTCACTTCTGGTTGGTGTATAAATATCATAATGTTAAGAATGCTACTACTTGACTCTGTTGATCCTCTACCAATAAGCCCTCCTTCACCTCCATCCTATGTGGAAATCAATTAGGTCCGCGCAGTTCACTTGCAATTCTCCCGAGGAACACCGAACGCAGCGTTCGGACGCTTTTTTTTCGTGCCCCGTTCGTCCGTCCCGTCCTGGAGGTGCAACAGGTTCTCCGTCAACGCTTTCTCGCGCTGTTCCTCTTTCACGAAGGCGTTGATGCGCGTCTGATGCTGCCGCAGCTGCGATCGCAGGGACCGAAGCTCCGCTTCCAAGCGGGTCTTCCTCAGGGCGTTCTTCTCATGAGTCGTCCAGCAGTGTCGCGCCTCTTCCGTGCAGCTGAACGCACCTGGCAGCCATCGCGAATGAATGGCTTACTTGGCATTTGCGATTGAGATGCACCCAAAAGGTCGGTGCCAAGTGCAGGAACTTGTGGTCCAAGTGTTCTTTCGAGGATCAAAAATTGACTCCGATCTCCAGACCAGGTTCAAATCTGGAAGACCACCATGGTTCAACTCTGGACCTACCAGCTTTCCATCCACGAAGCTTCCCGACCTTCCCTTTCTTCACAGCTCCCGGCCCGTGTGGGACGAAGCTGCGCTGCCCCGGCCTTGGGACACCTTCTCCAGGGCCTCAGCTGACTTCGAGGGCTGCAAATCCAGGTCCATGGCGATCGCAGCAGTCCCCTCTTCGGGGCCCAACGCGGGCGGACGGCGAAGAGCTGAGTGGCCGAGGTGAGGGAAAAGCATGGAGCTAAGACAGATGTGGTCTGACCAAAACAAAGAAGGGAACTCCTCGGTTGACTGAAACATCTGGACAGTCAGGTGTGCCGACTGGACCGGCGACCGAAACAGCGGACAGCGTGGCGGACAGCAGCTCTGAAGCCTCAAAACAGCGCCTGGCCGATGCAATCCTGGCCACCAAAACCGTGACCCTCCCATACCCTCCCTGAAACATGGAAGTGAAATACAGCCTGTTCGTTGGAGGAACAACCGTCTTCCCTTTGGTGTTCCACCGGAACATGCTTGTTGGATGGAGGGTAAGTCTAAGGCCGGCATTCCGCCGACGAATCGTCGCCCGGCATTCCGTGCGTGCGGGGTTCGCCACGCGCCAACAATCATGGCCCCATGGGCGTGCAAAAGAAGGAAAGAACGGGAAGAACCTCTCTGCCAAAAGCTGATCAGAATCCGATGCATTCTGAATTTGTTTAAAGGAATGTTTGCAAGATGCTTGGTTGGAATGCCCAAGCTTGGTTGCAATTTGGAAGAATCTAAGGGTGTATACCGATACGCTCCCATGGCCTGTCCAAACAGCCACAGCTACGTCTTCGTTTCTTTTCTCTGCGCCGGTGGCTCACAGCTCAGTTCTCCTGAGCCGCCGTGTCTGACTGGGCCTCTTCACCGCTGTCATTCACCTTCCAAGCTCTCTTTCGGACCAATTCACTCCCGATGGACCCTCCTTTCACATCAAGTTGTTTCATTCCATTGGGTACCAATCCTCTATGTAAGGTCTGCATGAGTAGCCCCTCTCATGGCGACTCTGCACAGTTGGTGGAGTCGTCCAACTGAGCCAAATCCTGCAAACATCCTCCCAACCCCGCTAGAACAGGGTCTTCAATCACAGCAGCACTCCCATCGATTCCATCCCCCCGACCTGCCGAAGATCGATCCCATGGCCCGAAGCATGCCGCTCGTGGGTCTCGCGGCCTTCGTCTCCTCCTCCTTGTCAGGCACCGCCAAGCCGTAGATGCGCTCGTGGGTCTCGCGGCGGATCCTCGTTCACCGAAAGCGGCGCACCCACACGAAAGCGACTAGGGCTAGGGTCGGATGAAAACCCCTGGGGGTTAAGTTACCTAACTGGTTTCACACCAACAGTGGCCGTGTCTACAAACCACGTGCGGAAACCACACAACATCCAAAGATCTGTTGCAAGAAAACCCGATTGTCATGTGTGGCCTGCTATGTGTGAAAGCCTGGCCTGCTCCTTCCGACTCCTCCGTGTTTTTCGGCCGTCTCACCCCGAAGTCGGCCCACCCGCGCCCCTTTTACCTGCCAAGCTACATCTTGGCGGCCACGAGTGCCTGCAGGTTGCCGGTCAGCCTGGGACGATGCCCGGGTTTCCGCTGGATCGTCTGGGGGGACTCCGCACAGTGGGTGAGTGAAGGAGAACAAAACACACACAGCCTGAGCCGCCTGAGCCTCGTATTGAAAAACACCTACCAAAGAACAACACACAGAAACCAAAACGGAAACACCATTTAAGCCGTTTAAGGGTGTTTCCGTGAAACCTCCGGATCACTCAGTCTCTCACTTTCCTGGGGCCCATGGAGCCAGGAACTTCTTCTTTTCCTGGCGCCGGAGAGAATCCAATCCCTCGTTGTTTGTGTCGAAGACCGAACGGGTCGAAGTGGTCGGCCGGGCACTTCAGATTTTTGGTAGGAATTGGTCCACATAGTTTCTAGGCCCCAAAACAGCTTCATCAGCCGAACTGCTGCAGAACTGGCTTGTGGGGGGAATCAATAATTACATCCAGCCTACGCTGGCTTTGGGGGGGGATTTGGTTCTTTTCTTGTTGTCACTAAGGTCCTCTCAAACACCCACACTCCCCCCACTCACACGGACGCGCACGCACACCAGCTCCTGCCCCCGCCACACCCGGCCTGGACGAAGAGCCGCGCGGCGAGGCGCCGCACCCTGCTGGGCCACATCCGCTTGGGATCCACTGGGTTGCCCTCCTCATCGCTGGGGCCTCACGGCGTCTCCCCCAGCCCCCCCACCCATCACCCAGTAAGGGCACCAAGTGGTCTCGGTGATCGATCAGCTGCAGCGAGATCAGCTGTGTTTCTGTGGTTCTGCTCATGCTTAGCTTCGGACGTGGATTTGGACGTTTTGCCGATGGGCCGTGATGATCCTAGATAGAACTTTGAGTACAGTCTATCTTGGGCCTACCCCATGACCAGCAACAGTTGCTTCATGCCTCTCTCAAAAATAGTGATCATCTCTTGCTGACGGTTCCTGGGAATGGGCCACCACTGGCTACACCCTAAGTCTCTATAAACTCAGGTACCCGGACGGAACTGCGCGTAGAAGTCCTTCGCCTTGGCCTTCCAAAGAAGGCAGTTTTTTCTTACCTAAAAAAATGTGAGGAACGCCACCTGGGTCAAACTTCTCTCTTGGGTCAAACGCCACATAGATACAATGCAGAATGCATAGTACTTGGACGGCAGCTGGTCGATCACCGCATTATATACATGGAAGAAGGAAAGGTGCATGCATCTCAACCTTCAGTGAGATCCCCCCAAACATGGCCGCATACATAAGCATGTCCATCCCTGGCCCCCTAAGAGATTCGCAACACGTTTCAACACAAACATGAACAAACCAAAACAAGTATTTCTAGGGGTGTTTTCTTCTCATAGCCCCCTTCTCACCCAAAAAAAATGGCGCCCACACCCTCCGGCCTCACATTCTAGCTTCATCTTTGCCGCTTTGGGCAGATCCTCAGCGAATGGAAGCAGAAATTGTGAATTGAAAGGGGATGCAGCTGAAAGTCGGAAGGGCATTTCACATAGCATGTCCAAAAATAGCTCCTATCCGAAATCAAGAGCAAACCTGCCAGTCGCGAGACAAATAAACCAGGACATCATGACCTTCGACACCCGCAGTAACTGTGAAGCCTCAAAAAACGGCTCCCACTCTTTGGCACCCCTGCAGCCTTGGCAGAATCCCCACCCGCCTTCGCCGCCTCCGCCGCAAACCGCGCCGGCGCTGGGTCTCCGAAACGGTCCACCCGCCGTCCGGCTGCTGGTTGGAGTTCGAACAGTTAAAACCCGGTGTCCAAAACATCCCAGGGTCGACCCAAACTCGGATATGTTGAAGGAGGAGGGTGAACTACAAGAGAAAACAACCACATGCGTGGTTTGCAACTCACAACGTGAGACACACAAAGAGAAGAGAGCGATGGGAGGGATGACCAGCTGCCCCGGGCCGCACGTCTTGCTCTGTACCGTGCGAGGGCCCCCCCAAAAAAAAGCATCACAACTTTCAGCAAGGAACATGAAATTCTCCCATTTCCCAGAAGAAAGCTCCACACGTAGCTCCACACTTCAGCAGATCTGTTCCAAGACATTCCGTCCCCAACTTCCCGTCCGATTGGATGCATCCGAGCAGTCTTCGGGCAAGATGGCCTGTGGCACTTGAGACCTGGGGAAGCACAGAGAACCTGCTCTTAGTACATGGGAGGTATGAAGTGCATGGGAGATCATGGGAGGCATGGAGTACACTAGTACACGAATTGTTTTGGATGACCCCGTCCCAAGTTGTTGCACGACGACTGGGAAATGTCTTTTGTTGCCAATCGGGATCCTTTGACAGGATCTTCTCTCCCCACTCTTCCGCCGGCGGGGCAACGTCAGTCAACCGCTAGGGGCGCTCTGCAGAACGGACATCTCCAGTTCCAATCAGAAACAGGAACTGGTCGAAGCATCTGGCGTGTTTCTGAAAATGTGTCTTCCACCCTCTGACGTCGAACCTCCTTCAGGTTCCAAACCCAGTTCCGAGCAGGTGGCCGTGTCTTGTCCTCAATTCGCTTCCTGCCTTCCAGATGCCGCTCCACCCGAGAGCTCAACCCCTTCGACAGACCCCCGCAGTGCGTCTGCGTCTCTAAGTCCTCTGGCCACTGCGCGTAGCGTCTCTTGCCCTCCTTGGCGAAGGCCACGAAGGCCGTGTCCAGTTCATCCCAGCTGATGCCGTGACTGTTGCCTCAGCAGCGCCGTCTGTCCATCCACGGAGACTGTCCGCAAGCCGAACGGACGGACACCAAGGAGTTGCCGGGATTTGAACGGGAAAAAAGGCGGTGCAAAGGAAAGAACCATCAAGAAGTACAGGAGGCCTTTCTTCTTTCTCTTTTGGAAACCGGGTAGGGTTCATGCATATCGAGAAGTTGACTCTGGATGGAAGTGGTCCATCTTGGTCCATCCTGGTCCCAGATTCTGACTCCGACCATCTGTGTCTCATCCGGTGTCCAGGCTCTTGAGATCCATCTCCTCTAGGCGTCTGGCTCATCTTCCACAACTCCTCCAGCCTCACACACTGGCGCGCTCCCATTGGCCGACTTGGTGATGAGCTGCCGTTGTCCAACTTGGATCACGTGCACACCCTGAAGTGCAGCATTTGGAGAGCCATACGTGTACGTATGATGGCATGAGCATGGTGCGACTGTTCTCACGAGCCAGGACGTGGCCTTTGCTGATTATCTGCCAGCTGCTTCAGCTGCTTCTTCTGGGTCTCCTTATTGTCCGGGCCACCTGAGCAAACCATGAACCATCTTCGCGATCTTGGAAGCAAGACATTCACTAAACACGGAGGGGGCTCACGGCAGAAGACATTTCATAGACCCCGTTGGACCTCTGGCACGATTTTGGCTGCACCGGAATAACCTTGCAGGACATGAAGAATAGCCTCAAAGCATTGAGATCATTTAGAGGGATCCTGCAGCACCACTTTGGCCTCTTTTTCTCCCTGCGCGTTCCACCTCCGATTCGCCGGCGCGTTCGACAATCGAGCGAGCTGGGCTCCCCCGCCTGGCAGTGCAAAGCCACGCGACCGATGGTCGTCCAAGGCTGGCTGAGGCCATAAGACCTGCAGTCGGGGAGTTGAAACCCAAGTGGTGTCAGGATGACTGACCTGGGTGCTTTAGTAGAGAATAAGGGAATTAACCCCAAAATTAGAGATACCGATACCCTACGTTTCATGCCCTCATTCCGAAGCACCAGTTAAATTAAAGAAAGTCTAAGCAACTGTGAAGCCTCTAGTCATGGTTTCTCTTGGCTTCACATGCTGAAACGACAATGGAGTGACCACTGGATTGGTGGACGCAGATTGGCAGACAGGTGGGCGACTCATGTCTTGTTTGTTTTCATCGGAAAACACACACATTTGAGCGTTTGAGTGTTCTAAACGCCCGACCGGGCCCTAGCAGCCGTAGCAAATCCGGCCATCGGCTTCAGTGACAGCTGACATTCTAGAACTGGAACGGGGAGAAGAAGGGGTGCTCATACATGCCACCATCCGACCTTGTTCTCCCCCACCTTTCTTAGTTCTGGTTTTATTCACTGGGAGAGCATGTGCAGACATTGGAGGTTTGCAATTTCCCTTCGCATGGGTCGGATGCAAAAACAGCACGATCAACCCGTCGCACTCGACGATCTGTGACCCTCGAGCAACCTCGAGCTAGACTCCTCACAGGCATTGCATCAAAGGCTTGTCATGCCGAGATGGGGCTACTTTCATCTCAAAACCATCTCAAGTCAGAACTTCCACACCTGGGTTCTGATCATGAGTAACTTGGGTGCCGGGCACTGGGTTCTGGCCTGGCATGCCATTTTGCAAGTCAGTCAGGGAGTTGCATGACTTGTCCTTTCGCATGAGCTGTTCCGTGCGCAACAAGTCCATGACGAGCGTGGCTGAGGAACGTCATCTGAGCCCCATCGCGACTCCAAAACTGCCGCAGCCTCCCGTGTGGCGGCAGCTTCGAACGGAATTCGTCTGGTAAAGTTGTTCCTTGGGAATTGGACGCTGGAGGAATTCTGGGGTCAGCATGCGCGATTCGCGGAAGCCCGAACAGTGAAACGGTACGAACATTGACTCATATGTACTGTAATTAATGAATGTATATAAAAATGTTTGCTTCGCACCGCGTTGATTCGTTGATCGACTCTTGTCACTTGTTGCTCCAACAAACTAGATCAACCCTGGTGGCGCTCATCTCCTTCACGACCTTCCAACCCCCCGGCCACACCCTGCCTCAACCGGCAACCCAGCCCGTTCCAGCTCCAGATCCACCCACTCCGCCGCCCTCCGCCAGGAGGCCGGCGGCAGGGCGCTCTGTCCCGTCCGCGGGCGTAGCCGCGGCGCGGGGAACTCGAGCGGCGCGTCCGCCAGCATGCGCAACACCGGCTTCGGGCGGATGCTGAACCGTGGCATCCGACGGAAGGGCTGAGAAAGTCTGTGGAGTTGGTGTGGTGTGGTGCTCATGCGCCAACATTGGGGGAATCAAAACAAACCTTGAAACGGGAGTGAGCAACGCAAGAAATGTCCAAATTGGTAAGGAGAGACTGCGTAGCTGGGCTTTGAGGCTGGTGGCTTGGTTCTGCAGGATGCTGAGGGCATGTGGTTCTGGTCTTCGTGCCAGCTTGATCGCAACGTGTCTTGCAGGATGGGCGAAGGTCAGATCAAATCGATCCGGTCGATCTCATCGACTTGATCGACACCTTCGGTGTCGGCACTTTCTACGGTCTGCGGACCAAACTTGGGGACCCAGGGACCCACATGTCAAGTCGGGCATAGGTCCCAGGTGGCACGAGAATGCCAACCAGAAACCGAAATTCCTCTGCATACCAAACCAAACCTGGTGCTCATTTCAATCACAAGTTGCAATCGTCCTCTATCCCTGGTAGCGCTTGGAGCATGTAAATGTGTGGGGACAATTAGGGACGCATGTTACATGGCCATGTGCATTGCATGCGTGCCTTGCAGCCTCTTTTTGCTCTTTGCAAGCTGTGCGAAAGTTGCTCATATTAAGGACAGTCACAGTCTTGAAATTGCAGGAACAGAGGTATCCCATATGATCCCCTGCGACAGCAAAGCTTGTTTGAGTTCGCTTTCAGCGTGCTCTTTGGCACCTTTGTTTGATTTCCAATGCCTCGAAGTCTTTTGAAGCTTGGACTGCCTATCTTCTGCCCAGCCATCCCAAACCCATGGTTCTCTGAGACTATGAACGCGACCTTTGGCTTTGCTGCTGATCTGGCGACTCTCCCAAAGCAAGCCCAATTTCAACAATAAATCTCTTCTTTGCTGTTCATGCACTGCGTAATCCGAATCATCTGGGAATGCACTCCCCACATCCCAAAGTTGCCCTGCGCAGGCCACGCTGGTCTCCCCGCGTTCCTGTGAGACCACGACGACCCAGGCATCGGAGCGCAAACTCACACTGAGAGCCGCCTGGAGGGACTGCGTCCGACTTGGAAACAAACAAAGAACGGAAGAAAGAAACAACCAAACCCAAAATCACAAAAAACGACACCGTACCATACCATGCATTAACAGATGCACGCGCATAGGCACATATACATAAAGTATGCATATGTTGCCAAACCCTGGCTGTGGAACAAAGGAGGGCATGGAATTTTAGGGTCAGCGGAGGTCCGCTTGGAGCAATTGTTGAGTGGCGGCTAATCTTGAGAAGTTAGGGTGGCAATTGGAACAACACGTGCTTTTCGGGGTGTGGTTGACTTTGAGTGTTTATATAGATCCTCAAGAACCACATGGTGATAATGTTTAACTACCTTTGATGTATAAAAGGAGGAGTGCCTAAACGGCACAGCTTGTTGACCTGATTGATGAAGGCAAGGAGGCGAGTCAACGCCTTCATTCTGTGAGAGGTGGAGCATCATGCCTCCACGTGACTTTGAAGAGGGCTTTCATGACGGAGCATCACCACTTGGTCTCAAGAAAACGGTGGACTCTAGCAATTTCTATGCCCGGATTGATCTTGCCAAACTATGCAAACAAATGGGCTGAAGCTGCCTGGTAAAGCCGAAGGAGAAACATCTCAGCTAGTTTGGACGGGTCATGGCATCCTGGTGGGTGACCCACTTGGCTAAGGTCTACATACAGCATGTCACAAGGCAATTCCAAGCGCGTTTCTTCCTTGCGTGAAGACCTTTGGATTGACTGCAGGACGTGGATCCGAGAGGTGGTGAAAGCAAGAATTGCTGGAGGAGGACGGCCAGGACAGCCTGAAGATCTCCATCAAGAAAACGGGTTTTCTGGATGAAGTTAAAGCTGTTGAAGGAGGCACTGCCTACGGATGCTCCTCAGGTACATGATGCGATGGTCCTCACCAATTATGTGCTCTCCTTTTGTTCTGCGAGGGTCAAGCCCCAGGCATCAAACGCAGGAAGAACAAGAAGATCGAGGCCCTCAAGATCCCACCCGCTGCTTGTCGAGCTCAAGGCGCACAAAGGCAGCATCGAACGGCGGACATGAAACCATGAACTTGGCGCCGCGTTCGCCCAGCCACGAGACATGACACCTGGATGTTGTGTATGCTATGCATCAACAGCACCAAGACCCTGCATACAGCTGCGCGTTTCACCGGGGTTTTTTCCAGCAATGACCGAGCACATCCGAGGTGCATGGGGGAGCTGCACAAAGGGGGGAGGGTTCACAAAGAGCAAAGCCAAACAGCCCCTGGCAAGTGGCCGAAGGACCTGTGGCGGCTTTACTTTGTTACCTTGATGAGCATGATGATGTGGATCAAAACGAGCCACGGTGTAAAGCCAGATTCCGCATGATGCTTGCAGAAGTTCAGAATCCTCTGGAAACTCAACTGGCCACTGATCTCACCACGTGGCATCAAGTGGCCCTGATCACCAAGCTTAGTGAAATCACTATGTGTGGATCCTAATTTGGAGCCTGATGTGAAAGTGATTGCAAGTACATATTCTTTCACCACAAGCTTGGAGTGCGTGGGTGGCTAACAGGATCAAGTCTAGAAGGAGCTCACGTTCCTTTTGACTTTTGGCACAACGCCACAAGATGCCACAAGATCAGACCTGAGAGCATCTTACAAAGAGCTGACAAGGATTCATAATGAGCTGAGTTAGGCCAGAAAGCATAATTACTGTTAGGAATGAAACAGCCATGCACTAAATTGAGAAGGAGAGAGCTGGAGACCAAGCAGCTGCAAAGATGGACTAAGAGACCAACCGGACGATGTTGGGCCCCATTTTTTGCCAAAAACGGCGAAGGAACCACCGGAGGTTGAAGTCAACTTTTAACGCCAAAGTGCGAAGAGCGAAGCACAAGCAACAACACGGGATGAACACGCATCCATGTATATATATAAATGTACATATAAATATAGACATATATATATATATATCATTGCCATGTAAACTTAAACAAACACAAACGGACAATCGACTATGCACTATTGCATTCGGTTGCGTTCCTCACAAAAAATGTGGGCCTTCAGTCGCACAAGCAAACCTGCTCTACGACGACTACCACCATTGACAAAAGCTGATGTGGACGCCCTTGAAACGGAATCCTCCCTGAACATTCCAACTGAAGATGCAGCGACAAAGCTTCCGAGCGTTGGTGACAAGGTTATGGGCATCAAAGGAACTGGCCTCTTTGACGTGTTGACAGGCACCAAGCATATGGAAACAATCCAAAAATTTTCCGTTCCTCGCAAAATGCGCGGTCACTTCTCTTGACTGCTTTCAAGCCACTGTGACTTTGGTTCATTAGTACAGGGTTTGTGCTGTGTCGTTCGTGAAGGGGGCATGCTTACTTTTGACAGTTGTGCACCTGGCCCGCTTGAAGCAGGCAGGTCCGCCCGGATGCTGGTTTGCACGTGAGCAAGGCCCTTCCAGCCTTGTGTCGCGCATTGCCCCGTGGCACTGGGACGCCGTCAGGCAATGCGGGCGCGGGCACACGCACAGCAAGGACCTGGCCATGCTGGTTCAGCACAGCTGCAAAGTCGTGGCTCGACGGATTCAGCTCTGGGTGGAAGTGCCTCCACATCCATCGGACCTTAGCATGCAGCCATTCTCTGTGATAAGCTGTGGATTTCTATACACATCTCCCCCGTCGGCCGGCTAGTTTCCAGTGAAGAAAACCAAAATTTTGCAAGTCTTAGGCCAGCCGCTGACAAAGGCTCCGGTGTGTCGAAGCGGATCGCACTTGGAGAGGACAGAAAAGGGCCTCGCGGCAAGTCCAGCTTCCCATGTTTAAAACCACCCCCGGACATCCCAGAAACAATCTTTAAAAATTGACAATTAAATTTGGAAAAAATACCAGGAATATAACGCATGCAGGCTGACTAGTAGCCACTATTCAAAAAAAGTATAAATATATGTATATACATTGCAGAGTCAACTTGCTGCTGCGGCACTGAGGTCTTGCTTCCGCTGCACCACCAAACGCGCGCCCACCTGTCGCGCAGATAGAAGGGCGCAGCCCCTGCGGAGCACGTCTCTCCAAGGTTCTGTGCGGTTGCCCAGGGCTTCATTGGCAGTTCGTCTCTCCTGGAACAAATTGCGCTGCTTCTAAGGTGTGAAACTTTCCCTTTCTCAAAGTGCTTCAGCGGCCGATACGACATGCCATGACAAATGCGCACCTTTTCACAACATACGGGGACTCTTGTGCCTATACGGCGTCCAAACAAATAGTTCCAACTTTACATGGTGCACATGCCGAGAACGAATGCTTTGCTTTCACATACGTTCAAAAATCGGCTTCCTTCTGTGCACGTTGCGCATGTCCTCTCAGCGGCAGCGCAAGCAGCCCAGCCTCCATGCGTGCCCACCAGTCGCCGGCCTTCATCGCTTTGGTGAGGATGTCTGACATTTGATCTCCCGTCGGCAGCCAGTGGAGCGGAGGCTTGAGCGGCTTCTGAGGCGAAGGTCGGGCTTCTCCGCGATTTTCTTTTGCCCACTGGTGCTGGGCTTCGATCATCAATCCCTGCCTCAACCCGGCGAGATCGATTGCGAGCCTTTTCTCGCTTGGAGCTCTTGGGATTCCCTCCCTGTGCACGTGGTCGTACAAAGAGCGGCAGTCTGTGATGAGGTGGATGTCCATGAGCCGTCCGGCTTCATGCTCTGCAAAACTCTGTCCCGTGATCATGGACAGGATCAGCGTCCTGAGAAAGACGCTATTCTCGAATCCTTCACAGCTTGCCATGGTCTCGCCAGCAAAGGTTGACCTGCACACTCGATGCGATGCTTTGCTCTTCCAGTCAACCATACTGAACTTGCCCCCTTGTGAGGTGAGGCATTTGTGGTCTGCAATGATCACCAGGTTGGCGAGTTGTGAAGCTATTGTGTGCTCTCCATACCACGCCGCATCTTCGTCTTGCTGATCAGGAGGTGGAACATTTCCCCATGCAGCGTCGTGGTACGTGATGATGCACATGTCTTCAACTTTTATCTTGTTGAGCTTCAGGCCCTTGTCCATGTGCTTGAGGCTGGCATCTACCAACTTGTTGGTGTTCTTGAGATCTCCCACTGTCGGCGCCTGTTGTTTCCGTTGTGCCTGACAGACGCTGAACTGCAAGTCGGGCCTCGTTTGTTTTGCCAGCCATGAGATGCACCCAATCGCCGTTCGGTTTTCTTCTTTTTGTTCAGGGTTTGCGAGCTCTTCGTCATTCTGTCCGGGTGGGATTTCCACCTTCTCGACCCGGCTGCCTGCATAGCCCTTCTGCTTGATGGTGATGTGTTCTTCTTCACAATGGTATTCACATCCCACATACTCAAAGTCATCTTGTTCCCATTCATCGACCGGGAACTTGTCTTTGATCTCTTTCTGCATGACCTCGAGGATCTTGTGCTCGGTCATGAGCATGATGTCATCCACATGGGTCAGCAGAAGGCCTCGAATCTGGGCCTGTTCATCCTGCAGCATGAAGAGGCATGGGTCCATGATGTTCTGCACAAGTCTCAGCCTCTGCCCCTCGGCTTGGATCTCCATGGCCTTGAGGTCACTCGAGAGCTTCATCCACCAAAGTTTTGGTGAGGTTGACAACCCAAAGACGCCCTTGAGCACCTCAATGATCTGCCCTGGTTGCAGAGAGGGGATGCCACGCTTGGGCTGTCTGAAGTAGAGGTTCCGAGGTGCCGGAAGTCCATTAAGGAAGGCTGCTCGGACGTCGCCCACAGACACTCGCCATCCTCGAGCCAAGGCCACTTGCAGCGCCAACACAATAGAGTATCTCGAGACCATCGGTTGACATTTCTATTCGGCCCAAGTCCGGATCATATTGTCCAGCGATGCAAAGGCGTGCCTTGGGCTTCGGTCCCATCGACTTGTCAAGCTTTCTCTTGGAGTGGTCTTGTCTTTGTAGAGGAACCTGGCATTGAGGATTCTCTCGGCTGGGACCTTTTCTTGCACTTCATGACTTTCTTCTATGGACAGGGCTCGGGCGGAATAAGATGCCACGGAAGTTCCTTCTCCAACTGCTTCTCCTTGCCCTTCGCCGATATTGCCCTCTTTGTGAGGAAAGGCTGATGCACACGTTCAGCCGGTGCTGCCTGCGTCTTGTTCTTCTTGATGGCGATGGGGACGTCGTCCAAAACATGTGCTTTGCGAGCGGCTGACTGGATCGCTCGCGCTCTGTTGGCCACTGGATCCTCCTCTTCCACCTCCATTTCCACCGGGCCCGAAGGTGGTGGTCTCACCACATCCACTTCTTCTGCTTCCACCTCCGTGTAGTGGTCAGGATCCTCCTCCATCAGCTGCTTCAATTCTCGCATGGCCATCTTGATGCGCAAGGCTTCACTGACCTCCTCGTGATGTGCAGTTCGGAGATGTTCCGGAGCTCCCAAAAGGCATCGACCTCCACGGGCAAGCCAGTAGTTCTTGCCCTCCCGGCCAATGACCGTACAAGGCCCGAGCCAACGAGTCTTGCCTTTGTACTCTCTGTAGACATAGACCAGCTCTCCGGCCTCATAGGATCTCTCCTCCACCCGCGTTTTGTGGGCTATGGCTCTCTCCAGGGCTTGCTTGCTCTGGCATTGAAAGAATGCAGCACGGGCTCCCATACGGATCATGTGTCTCCGGCCCAACTTCTCATCCACGGTGATGCCCTCCAAACTTGCCAGCTCTTCAGGTCGGTCAAATAGGTCACCTTGAAGTCTCATCTGTGTCCCGAACACCCACTGTCTTGGCGAGTGCCCACTGCGGTTGCGCAACTGTTGCAGCCATGGCTTCCGTGACTTCGTGGTCGAAGATGCCGTAGTCCTCCACCAGCTTGTCCCATATGGCCTTCCAGGCCCCGCCGTGCCTCTCCGCCACTCCATTTTGCCAATGTGCTTGACCGGCAGTGCATCTCACGACCACTGCTCTGTCCGACATGATGTCCAGGAACTTGTCCTTGAAGCCGGAGTCCAGATCCGCAATAATCTGTCTTGGCGACCCGGCCCAACTCATCCATGCTTGAACCAGGGCGTTTCCAAGCTCCTCTGAAGTGGTGTTCTTCACTGGCCACACGACCTGGTAGGTGGAGGCGATGTCGACAATGTTCAGGGCTGGCAGCCCCGTAGACTCCACCGTGTCCACCCAGATCACGTCAATGGCAATCACCTCGTTGAAGTCGAGAGCCACGCACGGGTGTGCCACCTTTGGAAGCTTTGCTCGAGTGCTCTTCTCACATGTCTTACAGACCATTTGCTCGGCACCCCTGATGACCGCCTCGCTGGCGCCTCCAACTCGAAGATGTCGGATCAGCTCCCGTTGCGGAGGGTGCCCAAGATTTTGGTGAATTCTTCTCAGCATGGCTGCCACGACCGGTTTGACCTTGCCCTTGAAGTAGATAGCTTCTGCTCCTCGGCGCATCTCTTTCTCTGCCGGGTCAGGGCCTGGCACCGTTGTCGTAGGGAACTGTGTTTCACCACGGCGCTGCTTGTGGTAGTTGTCGAAGGCCTTCACCACGGCTCGAGCAAAACCGATGGGATATTCCGCCGAGGCTGCAGTGTCCTTACCTTGTATGGGTCGGTGTAGGTGATCTTCAGGACACTTCTTGGATAGGGCCTTGGCGAACCCGGCATCGTTGGTCAGCAATGCTAATGGCTTGCGCAGCGGCATGCCATCCACCACGCTTGTCATACCAAACTGGCATAGATCCAAGTCCGCATATGCAGCCATCGGATTTTCGGTGAGCTTCGCAATGGGGTCTGCTCTCCAAAGGTCGCTGTTGCGAGGGTTCTCGATAACCGCCAGGCCTCCCAGCCGTGACTGTATTTCGAAGACCCTGTTGACAAAGGTGAGCAGTCTCTGTTCCTTGGCCCTCAACCTCCTCAACTGTTGTGGTTCATAGTTGAGGCGGGAGAAGTTGCACCACAAGGTGCAAGGGGGTGCGAGCCACACCATCTTTGGTCGATGCTCCCAGATCTCGTTGATGATCTCCTCTTGCATTTCGGGCTGTTTGAGATCATGGTTGAATCTCAGGTCTCTGGGTTGAAGGACTCCTCGACGTCGTTGAGCAAAGGCGGATGATATATTGGCCTGTCCGGCGAAGAGCTCCAAACAGTCCGCTGTGTCAGGCTCCGGAAAATGGTATCGCGGCTGCAGCACCGCCTATGCGTCCCACATGGGCTCGCCCATCACCTCCTGCGTCCATGCTCCCATGGCCAACGAGAAGACGGCCAAGACGGAAAAGACGTCCTTCACCTGGTCATAGATCTTCTTCTTCGTGCTCCGGCATTGAAATCTCCGTCGCCTCATACCTTCAACCGCTCTCCGGCGGGCTTCATCTGATGTCATAGGTCGTTTCGGGGTTCGAGACCTCTCGGAAGCTTCACCCTCGCTTCCACTGGTGGTGCCATTCTCGGTGCCCTCGCTCGTCTCGTTGGAGTCGTCCTCGATATTGACGGCCCCCACCTTATATTCAGTCTCTCCTGATGCCCCCACGTGAGCTCCATCCTTGTCCTCATCATCCGAGATGATCACCGGGACCTGGTTGTTCAGCTGGTCGTCCTCCCCCAGGATGTAGGCCATCAGCGCTTCTTCACCACGGACAGCCCGGTCTTCTTCTTGAGAGCTGCCAGTTGCGCTTCCAGCGTGGCAATCCTGTCGGCCTGCTCCTCGAGGACATCGTCCGCTATGTCGGTGTCGGGTCCGACATCTTCCAGCTTGCGAGAGCCTTTGGATTGCGGCGATGCCTTCATCCACGACCCATCTGAGCTGCTGGCCTCTCCCTTGATTGGTGGAGGCGGCACCATCGCTAGTGCCTCCGGGTCCCTCCCCAGGTCTGTCTTCTTCGGGTATGCAGTGCTCTCGGCCAGGCGCTCCTTCTGTTGAGATCCCCACGAAGCGCGAACCAGATCCTCGTGCGAGTTCGGATTGCTCTTGGTCTCCCGGATTGCCCATTCGATGTACTGCATGGGGACCTCGTGATACATCCAGCCCTTGTAGCGACCGAACGGGACGACCGTCTGCGAGGGCGTGCTCTTTGACTCGCGTAGCAAGCGCATCATGAGCCCCCTGGTCGCCTTCGCTGGGATGGGGATGTTCTCCTTCTTGGCTTCCTCCGTGAGTTGCGCCAAGGTCATCTTGCTCAGGCCTTTCATCTTGTCCTCTTCCTTGGGAGGTGCCGCCGCCTGCCGTTGCTCGATCAAAAGCGATCGAAGTTCCGGCACTGTCCATGATGAGTGTGCGACCACACCCGTCTCTTCCAACTCCGCCAGCAGCTGCGCTTTCTTCATATGCCACGGCGATGTGGTTGTGGAGGGCATTCACGGTGCTGGAGTGGCCGTCAGCAACCGATGTCGTCAAGACCTCCTTGAGTTTGCTAAAGCGGCTGCGTCCGATCCATGGGCCATCCAAAATGGTGACTTCAGTTTCTGAGTGACTGTGATCAACGTGTACCAATGTGCCCTCCGACAAACACAGCAAAGCTTCAGTGGTTCGTTGTCCTCCTATACGACTCAAAAGGGCATCTTTCAATCCAATGAGTGGAGTTCTCCATGACGATGGCCGAAACGATGCACGACGGGGTGTGACATGCACTCGAACGAACTCGGAATCCGTCTCTATCCAAAAGTCCTTGGTGATGTTTGTCCCTCTCCACCAACACAAAAAAACTGTTGCCCCCAAAGATGTCCGAAGCAGCTAACATGTTCTGAACCTCGATGTTCGACGGCTTGGGGTAAAAGAGAGGTCGACACAGCTCTGCATGCGCTCGAGCGGACGGCACATACACCTCTGCAGCTGCCGGAATGGCAACACGAGGTGGCTTCAAGCCTCGAAAATCATTCACAACCAGTGCTGGGTGGCCGGTTGGGCTGTTCATCAATTTGACTTCTTCCAAACCCAGCTCAGGGAGCCGTGCTGTCTGTGCAGCGAGATCATACTGCATTCCCAATTCGGCCAGTACTGGCCTGGACAAAAGTAGGGGCACCTTGCACGGGACTATGGCAATTCGCACACAAAACCATTGGCCTTCTACGGCAAACCAGGCAGCGATGCCAAAGTGCGAGGTGAAAACCCTGGAGGCTCCAAAACGGAAAACTCTTCATGCTCATAGATGTGGGGCGGCTCAAAGTTCAAGCCCTCGTTCATGTCGCTGTACCGCTCGAACCAATCATGTCCTGCCACGGCTTTCGTGCATGCAGTGTCCACGATGGCCAGCAGCTTGCCCTTGAGGTAATCGTCGTCCACCGTGTCGTTCTTGGCCGTGACATAGCAATCATGCACGACGTCACACATTTGGGCCGAGTGCACGGTGACGTTGGCCTCATGGCTGCCAGCGCTTCTGCTTCTCAAGGGGCACTCCGGATCTTTGTGCCAGTGACCTTTGCGCTTGCAGGCAGAGCAGTAAGATCTCTCTTTGGCCAGTTTCAGACGTTCGGCTGACCTCTTTTTGATCTCCTCCATATCAGCTCCACGCCCTTTGAGCGCTTCCTTGTACTTGGACTTGGCATTCTGGTAGGTCATGTAGGCCTGGTACTCCTCGGCTGCAAGGTCCTCGGAAACCAGACCCTCTTCGTCATCGCCAAGCGGATCTTCTTCACTTGAACGCTCTTCCTCATTGTTGGTCATGTGGACCGAGTGTTTCTGCTGTCTCCAAGTTCCCCTGCCCTTCCACGTAGTGGTCTCATTCCCAGCAGCAGGTCGCCTCAATGACCTGTCTTGCAGGAGTGCTGCTTGTTGCAACTTGCGAGCATCGAACTGGTTGTTCACGCTGGACAGGAGGGAGAGCTCTTCATGCTCCGTGAGGCGCAGCTTGTCCAGATACAGCCAGCCTTTGACCATGGCTGGAAGCTCACATTGCACCTCTCGGAGCCTCAACACCAACCTTTCAAACTCCACATTGAAGTCCCGGATGGACTGATCAGACCTCCTCCGACATCTCCTGAAGAGGTCGCCCATCATGTTCGACACTTTTGTGATCTCCACTTCCATGAACCTGGTCTGGATCCACTCGAGGTAGTAGGACACGCCACCGTCCGTGGCCAGTCGGTCGACGTCCAACTCCTCGGCATAGATCCAGGCACGGCCTGTGAGCTCGTTGTACAAAGCTAAGGCCCTCCGATTGGGGGCCATCTTTGTGCACCTCAACCAAACCTGCACCTTTCTCACATAGCTCCTAGCTGACTTGCCCAAGTCGGCCTCCGAAGAACTCTCGCCGTCGAAGGAAGGCACCAGCAGCTTCTCGGAGGGTTTGTTGCGATCACGTTCAACCTCATGGTATTCATCGAAACCTCCATAGGCGGCTTGCCCTTGTCCTCCCGTCCAACGTCCGTCCTCAAAGACCGTAGTGTTGGGGATCCTAGCCGTGTTGAACTCTCTCATTTGCGAATCAGTCAGCCAGCCATCGGTTGTGCCCCCACCTCCGGACCAAGGGTCGCCACTACCCCATGGATCACCTCCTGGAAGCTCCTCCTCCCAATCATGGTCATTCCATTCCCATCGTGAATGAGAATGGGAGGGGGTGGTCCAGGAACCCAAGCGATCGCTCCCCAGGGCGGCGCGCCTCTCGCCGAAGGTGATGTCGGTGCTCAAACCATGCGGCCTCCAAGCAGGCCGCCACCCATCACTCATCCTGAATCGTCCCAGTCAGCTCCGCGTCACCAATCTCAAAGTGCTTCAGCGGCCGATGCGACATGCCATGACAAATGCGCACCTTTTCACAACATACAGGGACTCTTGTGCCTATACGGCGTCCAAACAAATAGTTCCAACTTTACATGGTGCACATGCCGAGAACGAATGCTTTGCTTTCACACCCTTGTCGACTTTCGGGCTCACCACCTGAACCCTGATTTGCATGGAGAAGGTGCTCATTGACTTTTTATAGAAACACCTTCACCGCAATGGAGGGGTACCTAACCAATCCATGTGGGCGGGTTGTTCCCTGAGGGTGTTCAGAGAGTTGTTTCTTGCGTCCTCTCTTAATTATTTCCCGTCAGCCGTCAGCCCACAAAAAAGGAATCCACCACCCTATCCCTTTCTGAATCCTCGGCCACATCTTCCAGCTTCCCCTGGAGTTGCTCACGGAATTGATGCACTTGACCTGAGCAGGTATGTAGGCTGAGCCGCTGGATGGCTGCGTCAAAAAGGTTAATGCCTGCATCAATGTCAACCTTGAAATCTGGATCATATTCGATCACCTTCGGAATCCTGCGCATGAAACCATCCATTGCAGCATCCACCTCACCTTGAAGGAATTCTCCCATGATGTGCTGATGTATGCTGGGAAGATCGAAGTCACCTGCACCGACCTTGATGCTCAAACCCCTGATCGCTCCAGCCAGGCGGGCCCCGTCAAAAACAAGTTCCGAAGACGATTCTGCATCCAAAGCGGCTCTCAACGCATTCAAACCCTGCTGATAAGCATCTCCCCCTGACGGATCGAAGGGGATTGCCACAAAATGTCTTCGAGGAAACGCCCGCTTTATCGCATCACGACTGTCCCTGCGGCCGTGATCCTTCGCCAAGGCATCTTCCAGAGCACTTGCCTTGTAATCCAGTGTGCATTTGTTCACTACAAGCACCAGCCGGGTAGGCAATTGTTTTTCCAAAAGCTGAGCTTCAGTCAGGGCACCTGCCAGCATGTTCAGGCCCTCTTCAGACAGTTTCCCGTCCATCACAAAGATCAAAGTGGAAGCTAAGGCTGTGCCTATGAGTAGCACTTCAAGTCGACTCGAGGCCAAAGCGTTGTTGAACCCCTCACAGTCCAAAACCAGCCTTCCACCATCAAGGACGATGTCCACACCCTCTGTCACAGCTTCTGGTGTGGCAGCTGTGGCAAAAACCTACGGGGGAGTGCCGACACCGATGCAACACCCTACCGTTCCAACACCCTGCGGCATGGTGAATGCTACGCAAAACCATTCGAAGTAATAAAAAAACAACTGCCACCCTGCACATTTAATGGGCCAACCCTTGTCCCAAAAGGATGGCCAACTGCTGCATCAAAATGTGCTGAGTTGCGCGATGGGGGTCCGAAAAATATAATCGACAAATTAAAATCAATAATACAGAAACAAACTTGGAGAACCGTCCTTGCTGCCCCCCCGCCGTTTGCCGCTTTGGATCCAGCAGAACTGATCGTTTCTCTTGCCGAGGTGCATTTGTTTGCAAAAGTTCGTTGCCTAATTGGCTCTTCCCGGCACGACCCTCCCCAACAATGGCAATGACCCGCAACTTCCTTGAGCTCTGCTCGATCGACTGCAGGACTTCTTCGTGCAAGTGGGCCCGCCCGGGTGGCGGGAAGGAAAACAGTTTTTGGCCCACCATTGCTTGCACACTGTGCGACGCAACCAAACCGATTGAGATTAAGATTGCAATCCCGAAGGCTGTCATTGCCAGCGGCGCGTTTGGACAAGTTTTGGGCCTCTTGCGGGCATTGTTCAAGTTTCTCGCACTCACACGATCAAAATCACAAGAACTCCAACATGTTCAAAGGCCAGCAATAATGAATGCAAAAAACACGACTGGCCCCTTGTTGCGCCTTCCTGTTTGAAAATGAGCAAGCGATCGTATTGGCAGAAGTTTCACTAAAACCCTGCCGCGTTCCACGCAAAAACGCGTGCGCCATGATGCCATGGATCCCACAAAAAAAAAAAAAAAAAAACGCATAAATTTGGGTAAAGGATGGGCTGCAACTATGAGTTTGCAAGAATGACAAATCCCTTGCATGTTCCATGTCTTACGGGCATGGAACACAACTCGCATCCCATTTGTCGGTCACGAGAGCCATATCCGCGTGGCCGGCTACACATCACAGCAACGTGGGTCGAACTTAGGGGCCGATCGCCATGGCAACTAGCAATCCGTGTTGGCAGTGTTGAGCAGCCATGGGGCCCCGTAGGAGACAAGCAACGAGCACAAGGTTGGCCTAATTAAACCAGGGGTTCACTGAGGGAAGCCTCGGCCTCCTCGACGTTGGAGGGGGAGGGCTAAGTCCTGGACGACAAGATCCGCTGCGTCAGTGGGTGGGAACCGTGTTGTGTTCCACACCGGTCCTTTCTCCAATAAATGTTTACTTAACTTGACCTAAGGGCCGGGTGGCATGGGATAACCAATTCGGATAACCGCCGCTAATCGTACCAAAAATGATTTCATTCAAGAAACCGGGAGAAATTGAATTGCAAGTGGCCAGCCTAAGCGGTCACGCTGTGCTACATTGAAAATTTGCTGCCCAAATGTCCGCCACCCTTTTTACCCCCGTACGAATTCAGGGGGTGAGGTTGTGTCAAGCATTCTGTTGCAAAAACACATTTTTTTCCTACAGAAAGGCCTGTCCGACATACAAAATGTTAGTTTGGTCATTACAAAATGAATTACTTGACATCATTGTGTACAGGGCTTCAATGAGCTCTGGAAAATATGCTCACTACAAAATGAATGGGCTCAACCTCAACCTCAATGGCTCACAGATTCCAAAATGACATGCTTGTCCATACACTGGAGCTCTCATAAGGTTACAAAATGCATATACCTCAGGTCATGTTGTAACGTGCTATTCCAATCCCTAAATCGCTCACAGACTACAAAATGCAATTCCTGTCCAAGAACAATTGCCTTCTACTACACAATCAAATAGCCTGAATCATTCTGTAGTCCTGCTCCAGGATGATATCGTTACAAACTAGCGGCCTCAACATGTTTTTGTAAGCCCCTGATGGGCCCACTGTCCCAGATTCTTACTTACAAATCCTTACAAAATGAGTGGTCTCAACCTCATATTACATCAGTCACACAAGTGAGTTGGGCATGTATGACCCTAGGATTTCAGGCATAGGCACTACAAAATGACCCCTGATATAAAGCCTCAAGGCCCTACATTTTGGAGTGGTTATTCGCACGGGGATCCTTTTTTGATCAAAATGGTTATAGTTGGTGCTCACACCGAGCAGGTTCAGGACATGTAGGTCCCAAAAAGACTAAGTAATACGCATAAAAAAATCGCTCCTGTAGGACAAGCCAACGACTCACGAGCATCAAAAATAAAACCCACAAATCAAAACACAAAACCGTGGTAGGGGTGGAAGAAACAAAAGAACGAAAAACATGGGGTAACCTTGGTGGTGGTGGTGGTGGTGGTCGTAGTAGTAGTAGTAGTAGTAGTAGTGGTGGTGGTGCTGGTGGTGGCAGTAGTAGTAGTAGTAGTGGTAGTAGTAGTAGTAGTGGTAGTGGTGGTGGTGGTGGTGGTAGTGGTAGTAGTAGTAGTAGTCGTCGTCGTCGTCGTCCTCGTCGTGGCTGGCATGGCGGGGTCTTGCCAACATACTTATAGTTTTGGCTAAGCGCGTGTGAGGACAAAGGGGGCAAACATTTGCTTGGCACAGGCGTTGGCACAGGCATGCCACCCGACACAATTTGTGAAATTGCGCGTAGCTGGTTGGAACGCATGTGCAGCAAGTTCGCTTGCTCGCCCCTACAACCCACATTGGCAGCTTTTGTCTTGCGAGGCAGTTCAAAGCGCAAATGTATTGCGCAACGTGTTGTGCGCCGTGTAAGAGTGCTGTGATTTTTGGGCACTTGCAATGAAGAGTCGACTTGATGGTTTCCGCAAAGTCGTCTTTGTAATTAGTATACGCTACATAGTGTGTGCCTGTTGGTTTTGGATCCTGGAGCGCTCTAGCTACGTGGCCTTGGATCTATAGAACGATAGACCTCACAAGCAGCAAGTCCCACAGCTCTCCATGTTTTCTATGCCATGGCGTGCGCAGTCGCGCACCGTGTACATGCGTTCCCTCCCTTGAGGTAGTGAAAGCGACGGATGTCACATGTCAAGCGTCTCGACGGTTCCATGCTTTGCGTGTTCAACACTGGTCAATTCTTCTGTTGACTGTGACATCTTTGTTGGTCTCCAGCTCTCGTTGCTGTTGCCACTCTTCCCGTCCTTGGCTTCCCGCAAAGAGATTTGAGGCTGCCTCAACCACTTCCGAAAGGCGTCTCGAAGCTGCGTTGACCTTTTCATCATACAGTCTGCTTTCATCCGTTCACTTGGAACCCATTTCAAGGTCTGACAGTTCTGTCGAAAAGCTGCTATGTCTATTTCGACACGGCGTTCAGCAAAGCTTGTGGAAATCCTATGGATGGCGTCGGAAAGGGGGCCAGCATCGGTCACTGGATAAATCGGCACTAGGCACTAGGGTTCTTCCAGGTCCTGCAGCTATGAAGTTGGCGTCCGAGGTCTCTGCCAACAATTGTTTTTTTCTAGTTTGCTGAGTCCCCAGCTTTGTCGAGAGAAGCGGCCTCAGCTGCCAAAGTCAAGCGAAGAACCCTTCCACTCCAAGAGAGAGCAGGGTGTGATGCTCTGCAGAGCTGACGTGGTCGTTGCCACAATGACCAGTCCTCCTTGAGACTTGTTGTTGGGAGCGTTCCCGAAGCCAGATGTTCTTGGGGTTCACTGGGTTGCTGCGGATAGTTGCATCTTCCGTGGCCTTGACATACCTGATGGTTCGGTTGATCTCATTCAGATCTTCTGTCGTCAGGTCTTCTCGTCCCTTTGGCAACAAAGTCAAATCGGCTGAGGTATCTGCCCGTGTTGTGCCAGAAAACCATTGTAGGCTGCCAATCCTTGATCGGAACTCGGACATCAGTTCAGCATTGTCTTTCAACTTGACCACCTCATCCACCTCCTCTTGAAACCTTGTTGAAGACACATCTTGAACATAGCTTGACAACGCGTCTGCTTGCAAAGCATAAAGCGTGTGCCAGTGAATTCGAAACTGTCCTTCTCCAATGGTCCACCCGAAGTGAACGCTGTTCGAAGCAGGCCCACTGCCTCCTTCTCCCATTCCGGAAGCGCTGTGACTAAAATGTCATCAACATAAACTCCCAAAAGAGCTACCACCTGTTGATGTTTTTCACCTTCGGTGTCTTTCAGATTGAAGGTAGCCTTGGCGTGCCTGGAGCAGGAATGTCGGATGGTTTGAGTGGAAATCATGGTCGTATGAGAAATCAAAGTCTTTGGGTTCCGGGGGGAGTATGGTCGCAAGGCTGAAACTTAAAGGAATTGACGGAAAGGCACCACCAGGAGTGGAGCCTGCGGCTTAATTTGACTCAACACGGGGAAACTTACCAGGTCCAGACATAGTAAGGATTGACAGATTGATAGTTTTTTCTTGATTTTATGGGTGGTGGTGCATGGCCGTTCTTAGTTGGTGGAGTGATTTGTCTGGTTAATTCCGTTAACGAACGAGACCTTAACCTACTAAATAGTTACATGTAACCTCGGTTACATGGGCAACTTCTTAGAGGGACTTTGTGTGTCTAACGCAAGGAAGTTTGAGGCAATAACAGGTCTGTGATGCCCTTAGTTGTTCTTCCCACCTTCCTCAAGGTGATGGACATCATCAACAGTACCCAAGCTTTGTGCCTGGCCAGGACGGTTCTGGACAGAGTTCAGGTGGACATGGGGTGATTTATGGGCTGCCACCACATTGCGGTTGGAATCAAGATGGTCGTGGTTGTATTCCACCTCCTTCACCCTTTGTTGGCTGGCGTGGTGGCCACTAGGTGGATACCAAGCATGCCATTGCCAGGTACAAGTCATGGTCATCTCGAAGTCGCGAACTCAGCGGATTTCGTGATTGGGACTAGTGCACGACAGGGACTGCGTTTTCTTCTCATAGGAGGCTGTGGCAAAGCATCGTCTTTGCCGAACTCGGTTGAAGGCGCCTCCCCATAGACGAAGATTGCGTGGGCCACTGCCTTGTCGAAGCGGCCCGCGATGGTGAGGTTCTCGCCGTCCTCGCCCTCGACCGAGCTCATTCCATCAACATCCAAAAGTGATGCGAGGAGCTTGTAACAGCACATGTCACTGATCACATCCTCCACACCAGGAAGGTTCATAAAGCGTTGGAAGGGCGCTTGTTCCCATAGTGCCGAGAATGCGGGTTCTCGATCAAAAAGCATCTCCCTTCGGCATGGATCTTCCCGCAGTGTTTCACCATAGAATGCACTGCGTCACGTTTTGCTTGCCGAAACTTGGGGCGCTTCAGGCATTGGCATGGACGTGGATTTCTTTTACAACTCCCATCCAAGGAACCTCTATCCGCAGCCTTATGGCATCGCTCGAGAAAAAACCTGCTGTTACAGGACTACTTGGGTTGTTCGTGCACGAGGTTCTTGCGCGGATGAACATCCTGCGGAATCTTCATGAGTGGTCCGTTCCTGTCACCACGCACTGCTATCAAGCAGAAGCGGACTTTGCTGCCGCAGTCGAAGAAGTGGAAGGTGTGGTAGCTGTTCATTTCGCCGCTCGAGGACCAACACAACGGCATTGCCAAGGAGCAGCTCACGCGGTGAAGATCTGCGACACTTCGACCACTTGAGAGAGGAGGGGATGAACGAAAGGTTGCAGGCAATCACAAGTACCCCTGGTAGAAGTCCATGGCGGCGTGACCCGGCGCAGGGGGGATTTGATCCAGGGAGGGGGGGGGCCCACCGACGAACAGAATCATTTCTTACAGGACCAAATTCAATCCTCTGGGTCCTCGTAGGCATCAAAACATTGCTCAGTGTCTTCACGAGGTTCATAAGGGAGTTGTTCATCGGAAGTTGGAAACCTCGTGGTGAACTTCCAACTTCAACCTTCTCAAAACCCTCGGCCGCGACCACCTCGTCGCACATAAGGAGATGCCGTAGACGAAGTTGCAACCGTGCCAGGACCCGCCATGCCAAGTTCGTCAGGGTATGGGGCCACCTTTGCCTCATGATGTTTTCACTCAGTGCGTTGAAAGTGATGCTTTCCCTTGGGCCCGTGCGAGTGTTTCGTACTCACGGATCACCCCGCCTCTTCTATACAGTTCCTTCTCAACGAACTGCTTGCCCAAAGCTTGGAGGAACACATACTTTCCGTTGTCAACATCGAATATGTCGTCATTGACATCTTCGAACTCGAGTGCTGCTGCTCCGCGAGGCTGTTCAAGTGCTCTCAGGGTTTGCTCGTTCGGCGGCAAGAATTCTCTTGTGATGCGACCCCATCGCTACAAGCTGCGTACAGCCTCAGTCCAAAGGGGTTGGACTCAGTGTCACCATCGAACTCTGGCGGCGGTGGAATTTCGCCTGACCGCAACTTTTTCTCTTCTCTTTTTTTCTCACCTCCACGCTGTCCTCGTCTTCGTCGGACAAAGCTTGTCACCGAAAGGGGCGATGAAGGTGAGCCAACTACATCATCCTTGGCGTCTCCTCCACTGCAAGCATGACGGGGCTGCCAACCCCATGACCTCGGCCTGCGTCATTCCAAACGGTCGCAGCTTCCTCGCCAGCCATGTCCTCCTCGTCGAAGTCATAGCTTTCCTCTCCGGCGCCATCACCTCCACCGTCAGGCTGCATGGCTGCCAGCCTTCCTCTGCGCCATGCCAGGAGAAAAGGCCTTCCATCCCCTGTAGTCGCTGAGGGCGCTGCACGCGAACAGGTAGAAGTGCTCGAGGAATCTACCGTTCCAGCTGTGCGCTACCAATGTTGGTTTTGGAGCCTGGAGTGCTCTAGCTATGTGGCCCTGGATCTATAGAACGATAGACCTCACAAGCAGCAAGTCCCACAGCGCTCCACCTTTTTCTATGCCATGGCGTGGGCAGGCGCGCACCGTGTACACGCGTTCCTTCCCTTGAGGTAGTGAAAGCGACGGATGTCACATGTCAAGTGTCTCGACCGTTCCATGCTTTGCATGTTCCACAGTTCCATCTTCAACCGTTCTTTCAGGTAGCATGCTTCTGAACCTGGAATCTGGCAATCCAAGAGTGTTTTTTGCGTGCGCTCCAAGCGCAAAGCTGCGAGTGGGAGGGTGGTTTGGTGGCTTGGGCCCCTCCCCCCTAAGAATATCCAGTCCCTGGACCTGCCTGTATGTCAACCCAACATGAAGAGAATGGACAGGTTGAATCTAAAAACAGTTCCACAAAGATTGAAACTAAATACGATTAAAGAAACGCAAAAAAATAGCACGTTGTTACCGAGAATGGGTGGAAGTTTCTAAGACATGTAAGCTCAAAACAATTGCAGAAGGCGCGCGCGTTTCGGAGCACTTTGCAACATACCGCTCTAAAGGTCCCCCGTCTTCGGTGGAGTTGCATCATATTTTCCTGAACATGTTTGCCTTCAACATTGCGTGGACACAGTAGCTTTATGTAGCTTGAGAACCACATGTTCATCGCAAAACGCGATCTGCGCATGCTAAACAGAAAAAGTGATAAACAGAGCAAAGGCCCGCGCATATCCTTTTCAAACTTTCCGCGCTTGGGGTTACTGCGGTAGCCGTCTCTCGAAGTGTTCGATGCAAACAAAGGACTTGATCTGTAGTCGAATCTCGGACTGAAGACTGAAAACTTCTAGACTGACCTTAGTGATGGGTCCACCCCAACTTTTGATGCCACACCAGATGGGCCGAACCTACATGTGACACGTTGTGGAAAAAGCAAGATCTTTTCAGCCATAAAGTGGCTTGAGAGCAGCAGTCTGTTCCACCCACTTCTGCTGCAACCATGTTGGTCTTCGACCTCAGGTAGAAATCATCTATAGATTGTTCAGGTGCTCTTCTTCTTGCATCTTTTTTGATTTATCGTGGTTCTGTAGCTGGATCAATGATGAGTTTCCAGTTTCTGTAGTTCAAACGACTTGTCTCCATCTTGTAGCATGTTGTAAGGGTCGGGAAATTCAAAGACTGGACAAGGCACTTTACAGACCCTTGGGGGCAGTTGCGCAATCCTGCTTCATTCTTTCGTGTTCTTTTCCACCCGGCATCATTCTTCTTCTTGCATCGTCTTTGATTCATCGTGGTTCTGTAAGTCATGGTCGGTGGACCGATGAGGACGTTGCAGCTTCTA
>CAXAMN010008779.1:184380-209139 GCA_963970005.1 Durusdinium trenchii
ATGTATGTATGTATGTATGTATGTATAATATGCAAATATATATATATATATGTAGAGATGCACTTGTTTGCCGAGACCAAACCTGGCCTTCCAGTGATGACAGGAACGATCTGAGAGCCTGGCTACACTCTCAAAGGAAGGCATCGGTGTTTTCCTCGGCACTCAGAGGGGAGCAAATATTGTCCATGCATGAGTCACTGTGAAAAAGATGACCCTCTTGCCCTTTTGGGCCTGGTCTGACTCGCCAAAAACCAGCCCTTTTCACAGATCAAATGTGAGATGGTGTGAGTGTTCAAGCCATACACCGGGAAGCTATGACAGGCAAGACTTCAGCTGCAAGGTGGATCACTGCATCTCCGAACTTGAGCCTGCTGGTCTAAGCCATGAACGGAGATACAAGGCGAAGCACTACGTGGAAGCTGCAGCCAAAAATGCAACCGCCAGGGTGAGCTACTTCCACAAGTCCAATGGACAACCCTTTCAACAGAAAATGTGTCAAGAGCAACAACACAGTATACATTATGATCATGACCCACCTCGCGGGCGAAATACCTCAGCCTGTGCATGACTTGTGCACGCACAGTCAATCAAAGCCAGATCATCCTGCAGCCTCCAGCTGTGCCTGGGAGGACTGATCTGCTATGATCTGATTTGGCCTAATTCTGCAAGGGGGGAAGAAGGCCTTATGGCTTTGGTAGGCCATCATCTTCTGAGCTCTGACTTTGAGATCTTCGTGACCCAAGACATTGGCATCGGGACCGTGGAAGAGATGGCCGTAGTCCCTTTTGCGGCAAAATTCTGCAGAACAAGCTACCAATCCAACGGCCACATCTCGAATCATGCGGGGTTTGTACCGCTCGAACAGGTGCAGCAGCACATCTTGCTTGATCTTCCTGGTGATTTCAAACTCTTCGGCAAGGCGTTTCCTGGAGATATCATGGTGTGCCAAGTAGTCACCATCAATTCCATCCTCCTTCATCAGGTCTGCAACTGCTTCATATTTGCTCCCCAAACCTTTCACACGTTCCCAAACCTCAAGGCACGTTTCCTTGGCAAGAGGTGATGCAAGTTTCTCTCGAGATGGCAAAGCACGAACAAAGATCCCTGCCATCATAGTGGCAAACTTGCCCTCTAAGAGAACAGAGTGAACTGTCTCGCTCTTGAGATCCTCATTTCCAACTTCCAGCTTCAAAGCCTGCCTCAGCTGTTGTTCCATCCACGTTTTGAGCGAGTCGCTCGTCTCTCAAAATCTCCATGAGGCTCTCTTCCACTTGAGGCACAACTTGCAGGAACCTGACGTAGGCGACGGTTGTGCAATGCCAACCATATTGGCGGAGATATGAAGAAGCCTTGATCCTCTCTTTCTCCAATTCGGCCGCATTCTTTTCACTGCCCATATGGCCTCGCAACCACCCTACAATGTGATTGGTTGCGGCCCCCAGCGCTGCAGCCGCTGCCAACGTAATTGGCTCTGGCATGTGACAAATCTCTTCTGCTTTTGTCAGTGAGCAAGTGCTTGTGCCAAAAGCTGCACAATTGGAGAGTGCAAACAACAAAAGTCAGCGGACAAGTTGAAGGCCTCCGTGAGGCCTTGTCCGACAACCAGTTTCAACAGTCCCAAGGCACTTGATCGTCGGTTCCATCCACTGAAGCCAAGCATCGGGAAGCAGCTGCTCAGTGAAGCACCAAGGCCCTCCATTATTAAGCACCTGAAGCGTTGGGTGTTTTAGATTGTTTTGGCACCTGATCCACAAACTACAGGTAGAGGATGGCAAGGTATCAATTGCTTTGACCGCAAGCAACACAGTCTCAGGTGGACGGACCATCAGGGAATTGACAAAGGTTTGGGTGAAATTATATAAATAGACACAGAAGCCTTCCCACAAGCCCCTATTCCAAGTACATCATACACTGCATGCTCGCCACCTGACAGATGCTCCCTGGAAATCGTGCCAAAGGAAGACCCCCCCCCCGACAGTTCTCGTTGCGATATAGGGTTCAACATGGTTCAACCCAACATCCCCAAACTGGCCAGATTCCCATCCTCCCGCAGTAGACCCTTACTCTCTTGACGACTCTTGGAGAGTCAGCTTCATGGCCAGGGCACGTCATGCCTGGGAATGAGCTCTGCCAGTGGTGACAGACCTCAAGGCGCACGGGCCAAGTCAACTTGGCTAATTGAAGAGGTGTGACACTGAAGTGGGTTCCCTCCAGTCAAACAAACTGCGGTGGCCTACACAGACGGACTACAAGGTTCTTCACATGACGGACTTACAGACCTATATATTTGATCCTGAGCTTGAAGAATGGTTTCACATCACCAAAGGGTCGTAGGACATCTAAACCGCATGTCGATACCCGTTCGGTCGAAGTTCCTCTCCTCCACCCGGCAAAAAGGTCCAAACTTCAGCCGAAGGCACAGCCGGAGGAACGCAGCCCGGCACAGCGGCCCGCAGTGCGGTGTTTGTTCAGCTGAAACGGGGATCCTCTGCAGTGAAGAACTGACGGAGAACGACAACACCTTTGCTGGCAACCTGATCAAACAAAATTTATCCAGAAAGGAACTACAGTGGCAATCTGATGTGCAGTGAAGCACCTGATGGCCATTCTCCAGGGGAAGCATGGAAATTGATCCAAGAGATCCAAGGTGTTCAGAAATGTTCAGACTTACACTCACACCCTATGTCTTGCAGCCACAGCTTCCCTGTCCTGACGATCTTCACCCGGCCTAGCAGCTCGGATCTTTTTGGAAAATCCAGTGTAGTGGAAAAACAACTGGAAATGGATACTTCCGAAAAATTGTGGCACTCCAAACCACGGGTTTTAAGACTCCAGGCTAAACGCGAATGGTTTAAGGATGACTGCGGGCGTAAGCCCATGTTCAAGAAACTCCCCAATAGCCAATAGCTGACAGTCTCCCACCATTTTGTGAAGGGTATATATTGTTACAGGCACCAAGCATAGTGTATGAATGTGCATGAAAGGGCCACTTCTACTCTTGGCACCCACGTGATGTTGATGGGTTGGTGGGTCAAATGGGTGCAGGAAGCTCCTCCCCAGACCCCGGACCATTCAGTATCTTGTCATTATAGATCTGATCTCGAGATGCCAGGTGGCCACCCATGTAGCTTGACCTTCGCATGTCAACCAAGGTCTCCCAGTTTGAATGACCCATATCATCCCACATCCACATATATATGTATAATATATTATAATATAATAGTACGGTTGATTCCTTCCAAATTGGCAAACTATTCCTATCCGACAATCGCTCCTTACACGTGGCCCTACGCCATTGCATCTGCGCCCAGCTGCATCGCGTGAACGTTCCGCGGTGTCTGGAAGGAACACCATCGTCTCACAGGAGCCGTGTTGCCTTCTTCAATGCGTTCGGATCAACAGGGGGTTGTTTGTCTTGCTCGTCTGGCTCGTCTTCCTCCCATGCGGCGAAAGGAAAGCAGCATGACACCATAAACGACCCAAAGGACACCCAATGCGCCAGCCTCCATCAGCGGCACCCATCGACTCTCGCAGTGACCTGCTGTGCAGCGCAGACGAAACGGGTCTTCGCGGCATATCAAAGGCAAGCAGCAACAAGCAGCTGGCTGTGAACAAATGTGAACCGAACTCCCTTACCGCAAAGAGAAACTCAGGTGGCCTCAGAAATCAGAAACCTCATGAGTAGTGGGTACTGTCGCTTCTAATCCGAAACTCGATCATTTCACAGTCTCCTTCATCCGCAAACGCCCCAGCCCTCCATATTGACCCCTCAGCTCCACTCTCACTCGTTCACGGAGCCCGAGGGCGCTCGTCCCACAGCGGTCGGTCTCTGGGGACGGTCCAATAGCAGGTGCCTTCTCTTTTTTAAGATGCTCTCTGGGCGGTTGGGCGCTCAGCCAGACTTCTATAGACAGGTGGCGACAGGTCTTTGGAACAGCTCTGGTGTTCAGCTCTTCGTTCGCAATCCCCTGCGGAGACCTTCCAAGGACACTGATTTGGTGGCGACATGGACACCCCAAGAAACTCCAAAACGAAGCACTCCCTTTTGCAGTCCTTCTCACTCGGTTAGATGATACACCCTTTCTGTCCTCAACAGGCAAAGCCAATGATATCTCTCCAGCACCAAGTGGTTGAACCCAGAAATTCCATTGGACACAAGCTGCCTGGCGTCGCTGTTGCCAAGCTTTTAACATTGGGCACTTTGTCCCATGGCTGCCATGGCTGATGTCAGCTGCCGGAAGAATTCAGACTTCTCTTGGGGTCCTGGGCGTCCCACCAGTGACAGGGAGAAGAGTCCTTATTGGATCCTTACTGACTTGAAATGACGACTCAACTTATCTCAACAGGCTGTTGGTGGGGCCTCGACATCCCCAAGAGATAAATCCAAATGGAACGAATTCTCGACTGGAGGTAGTGCCTCCAGCGAGGTCAGAAAAATGCGGATGTCTTACAGACTTGGCAACGAATTCAGCGCCGGTGCTCTTCAAATTGCCCAAGCACCTTCATAAGAAATGGACAGCACCTCAGCGCAAGCTTTCCACCCGTGTCGGGGCACAGGAGCTGGTCTGGAGTACCAAAACCGCTCGCTTGGCGCCCAACTGCCCAGTTCGGCTTCCCGCTTCGTGAGCTGCTCCCGGGGCTCCCTCCAAACAGGCTCCCTTCCCATGATGAGCCTGGCTGAAAGATAAGGATACATGGTTACATGGTCGGTCCCCGCTGCATTCGAGCTTCCTGGTTTTTGCACACCTGAAGACCCCCCAGCCCTTGCCAAGACAGACCTCGCATGCCGAGCCACTTGGCTCGCCACAGAGACCATGGCAAGCATTGCGAGGAGGCTGGAGCAAATCCTCGAGGGACTTCGAGTGGGACGACCCATGTGACCAAGTCCAGGTTGTGGATGCCCTACAGGCAGGTTGGACTGGACATTTGGCCAAATATGACTTTCATCTGCCATGTAGGGTCATCTGCCATGTTTGTTCAGACCGAAGGAGCTGAGGAGAATCAAAGGTTGGTTTAGTTCCCTTCATTGATCTCACCGCTCATGTATAAACCATTTTGCACACAAATCGTTCATGTCCATATTAAACATGAGCAAGTTCGTTCATCCTGGACGCTGTTCCGCTGTTTGTCGACTGCCTTTCTTAGCCTCTCAAACTCTCCATGTGCCCCGCCATGGAAAATCAAAGCCACCCCTTCAACATGTCGCCTGCTTTTCGCGGATGAAACCGTGGTGCGGGCAAGGGTCATTGCTGCAATGATGGACTCCGAAAAGCAAAGGACGGCCAGAAGTATCGCCATCAGAGCCTTAGCTCTATTGAGAGTCCGCCCTTATTCACGAGCAGCCACCTCAGAAACACTCAAGAAATGATTAGGACCGCACTGAATGGACCTGTGCCCCATGAAGAAGAGGGCTCAACAGATTTGGACCTCCACAAGTAGGATACCAATGCAAATGATCCACATCTGCATGGAATCTCCACATTGAACCTGCTCTGTTTTCCACTGGACGCCAGTCAACCCCTTGGGCCCCACGAACCACCTACCAGTAGCAGCTCAAACCGCCCAAACCACCGGATCTCCACCGATCGGTGCCTCGGACGATCGGGGTGGTCGCCGATTCTGGCCCCACCACCTCCGGCAAAGCGATTGCATGGACATCCATGGACCATCCGGTGTCTGGTGTCTGGGTGTCTGGTGTCTGGGGTCCCTCCCACACCTACCTGGGTGGGACCTGATCTGGTGAATCCCGCCCAGGTGTCAGGTGAGCCATTTGTTCGATCATGTTCCGAATACCAGGTGAGTGAAGCTCTGAAATGGGACTCCATCTGGGTGCTCTGCAGGGAGGGTCGGGTGCCCTGCCTGAGTCTTCTTTTCTCCCCCGCCCTGACCGCCATCGAGAGACCGCCGCCCAGCCCACGCTGGCCAGGAGGGTGGGTAAATCCGCACAGCGGGCGCCAAAGACCTTTGCCGCTCGATGGACCCGGACCGGAGCGGTACCGGCCCTATACCCAGTCCACCCCTCCTCCTCCTCCTTCGAAGGGTTTAGAAGTGGATTATGAGAAAGTGGAGGCCGGCTTGAAGCGGTATGTTTTCCTCCTCCCGGATTGAAAGTGCCTCGCACCCAAGAGCTTAGAGCATGTTGGAGCATCCTTCAAACATGCCTCGTGTCTTGGACAGGTGTCTTGGGTCTTGCTTGCCAAAACGGCCCACCTGTCTTGAGTCCTCCAGCAACTGTCGAGCGGAAACGCAAAATCAGCACGTTCTTGCTCTCATTTGCCCTCACCGTTTGGGAGAAGTCTGCCAAATGCGTTTTGGTCGCCCGAACGGCCACTGAAGGGCCACTGTCCCACGAACGCGGGGAGAGGCTGGCGGGTCCGCGGTTCCTGATGGGGAGCTCTCGAAAGTGTTCGTGTGCCACATGGTATGGAAGCTTGTCCTGAACGCACCCTGTGAGAACTACCAAAAGCCTAGCAAATCTAGCATGATGGCAAGCCTTCCTCCACAGCCCCACCCAGCTGCTCATGCCCGAGGTGCTTCAAGCAGTGCTACCTCGTCGTGCGTGCTGAACCTGGCCGAAAGACGATGTTGGACAAGATGGGGTCCCAAATCCCAAAGAGACTTTTGGTGACTATAGCATAGGTCTTTTCAGAGCATGCCTCTACCTCCCCGAACGCCCCAGCACCGATGGATCCTGCCCCAAGCACAGATGTAGAACTTCTATATCACATCTCCACATTGTGGTCCGGACCGACGTCAGTTGCAGATGTTGAAGTGATGGTGAGGTCCCTCCCGGGTCAGCACAGAGTGGCTTGGCCCGATCCCACCCCGCGGCGGAGAAGCAGCCCCCCCCCCTTTCGGGCTCCCCCAGATCGGTGAGTTCGGCCCGAGGCGATGCTTGGATTGGTGAAACGGTTCCCCTAAGGGGCTTGAAAAAAGACCTGAGCGACCCTGACGACCTCCCTGTTTGGGAGCCCCCAAAAGCGTGGTCCTTGTCCCATCAAAACCCCCAGTGAAATTCAGGGGTCCTTTGTTTCGATTGTCTGCCAATTCGGCCAGGAGGCGGACAAAAAAGCCTCTCAAGTCTTTCCTGATCCGCCATGCAGACCCAGACACGCATCGAAAAACCAATGCCTTCGAACCAGTCGTGCTGAGTGGGGTGCTAAGTGGCAAACGGAGAAAGGTGCCGGCGTGGCGCCACATCCTCACGATCCTCATCCACTCACGGGAGGGGACCAAAAACATCTATGTTGGCCACCCCAAAATGCGACTCCTGGAACAAAGATATTACTGTATATATACCTGTAGTGCCAAATGAATACCTTTTTTAGTTAAAATACATACGGCCTGTTATTCTTACACATACGGCCAAAGCTGGTCACATGATCAAATACGGCCATATACGAGTTTGACCTGGTTTGCCATGGTTGCATGACTAACATGAACCGGCTCGCATTCATTTGCTCAAGCGGCCGCCGGCATCCGTTCTTTTAGAGCTGGGCCGTGCTGCTTGGGGCCTCAGCTACCCTTCAGTCCAAACTTTCTGGACCCTACAGAGGTACCGTTGCAATGCCCGTAAGGCATTGGTGACAGGACTGCTTCGCCGGGTAATCCGGGCGATGTGTCCAATAAAATCCTGCAGTGCATTTTGGTAGGGCCATTGTTTTGATATCTCCGGAAGAAAGCAGGCTAGAGCAAAACAAAACCACAAAAGTTTCACAAAAACCTGGTCGAGCATCCTCATCCTGAGAATTGCTTTCGCAAATGGGGTTGAGAACAAATGCAGCCGTTGGGGATGCTGATCTCTTGCAAAGCCACCGCATGGTGTGATCTATCATGTGGATCTTTGAGTGCATCGGGAATCGAAGTGACCTCCGGGAAAAACATTCCCAGGCAAGCGTTGCGTACATGCAAACAAAAAGCCGGCCCTTCTTGCCAGCTTCTGCTGCTTCTGCTTTCGTCAGCCAGAGACCACTGCTGTAAAGCAAAGACATGCAAGCGTTAATCGCTCGACATGCATCAAAGATCAATTGCAACGTTCTATGTCTCTCGACTTCTTCTGCACGTTCCTGCAGCAAGAATTCCAAAAACTTGCAGTACACAGTGGTGTCTGCATGCTTTCCCCAAGCTGCGTCGGGACACACTTGATACGAAGTCATGGAAATTCGCTCCTTGCAAAAGCCGCCGGAATGCGGCAAATTCCTTCCTGGCTTGGATGCCCATGCACGAAGGAGACCGTCAAGCTCTGAACATTTGTGTTCTAGCGAACCTGGGCCCATCAGAAGAACAAGAACTTCTGCAAGAGAGCTGGCGATGAAGTCCTTTCCCAAGCCTCCATGGAAATTGTGAAACAAGTCGGTCTTCAGAAATTGTTCAGGCGCTTCTGCTACATGGCGCAGCTTCAAAAAAGATGGCGGTGTCGACCAGGGAGGTGGACAAGGGCCAGCCAAATACCAGCTTGCATCCTCATTGACATCTTCGAACGGGTGGTCCCTTTGCCCTGCTGGGCACAGAAAGCACATGCCAGGAGGGTCGCGACTGTGAGCAGTGACCTCCTTCTTGGCTGCCCGCAGGTAATGTCGCTCTAAGGATGCTGTCTTTGTCAAATATGGAAGGTCCCCTTTCAAGCCAAGCACCTGAATGTGCCAAGTGCGACCATTCCACTCAAAGCCGTCATCTTGGAGTTGGACAAGGTCGTCCACAATGGCGCTGAACAACTCACGGTACACTGCAGGCCGCTTTTCATAGAATTTCTTCGGCATTGCTGCCAGTAAGAGGCGCGAAAGGAAAGAGCTTCCAGACAGGTTCAAGAGTTGTCGTTTTTTGTCTGCTTTCTGTCCCTTGGAAAAGTAGTGGTTTGATCCACGACCGATCAGACCTTGCAAGGTGACGCACATCACTCCGGTTTTCTTCAACCACCTCCCTTCGTCACCAAAAAGGTAGGTTGGAATTGTCCGGGATAAGCTTGCTTTGCCTTGGCGAGATGCCTCAAAAATTTGGTGGGTTGGAAATTCAGCGCTGTAGTGCTTCCAGAATTGAAGACACGCACCTTCGACCTCTTCGGAAGGCAGTCCTCCCAGAAGGTTCTCAACCTTGCCAGTCTTCACCATACAAGCAATAAAGCTTGAAGGCTTCAAGTACGGAAAGGACAGGGTATCTGAAATAGTATGCCAGCTAATTTTGACATCCAGCGCCAGGCCGTGGCTGCTGAACCTTGAATGGCTCCACGGTCCCGCAAAAATTGCCTATATATGAAATCGATTGATAGAACGACGGGTTTCAAGTGTTTTTTGGTGAAAATCATGAGAGAAACCTTTCAGTTTAAATTCAAACACCAAAAAACACTTTGTGGCAAACCTCTTCAGCATGCTTGCCGATTCTGGCCGATGAAAGCTTGGAAATCACTGGGCAGGTTGTCGGTCCAAAGTGTGCTACTGCAGCTCGCGCCATAGCCACAATGGAAGTAGCAGTATCCTGGAAACAAGCATGTATATTGTTTGCTCTTTGGGGTGGTTGCCATAAAAAGCAAGATCTCTGAGATCCCAACCCCAACGGCAATTCTGTGAGCCGCATGCACGCCCAAGGCGCCAACTTTGCCTGGCAAGGCTTGCATGGAACGATCCATGCCCCATTCTGATCAGGCCGGGAGGGCCTGCGCTACTGAGAGAAGTGCACTCTGAACATGACCACTCACTCCCATCAAAGCGTGCAGGTCAAGTGTTTTCGAGCGCACGCAACATGTCAAATCCCAAAGTTTGGTGCTAGTCTTTACTTGAAAGCTGCAAATGACGGACGTGTTCATGGCTTTCACCACACGTCCAAACCCAAGCACACTAAGTGCATGATTGCATCTGGCAACCACGCAGTAGTGCTAAACCCTAGTCCTTTGACTTTCGCTGCCTTTTGGAGGAGCTAGCCTTAGGAGCAGACTTTGCTTTTGCAGACTTCCTGGACGCAGGCGCTTCCTGCTCCAGTTCATCTCCATCAGGCTCATCCCGGTTCCGCTTTCTCATCGCACGTTGGAGGGACCTGGAGAAAGGGTAAGACAATTACCGAAAACAACAGAATTTGCTTTCAAGATCCTTCAGGTATATACACAGCATGTTAACAATTCCTGAGTTTCTGTTTGCCTTGCTGTGGACTCCGCGCGCGTAGCTTTGCACCCCCTCGGAGACATGCAATATATATCCATGGTCCATGGATGATATTTAGAATTTATATACGATGCATGGTTTTCGATTGGCCCAAGCAACACAACTTCAGCGCGGTTGTGCAGTCGATCGACCTTGTCTTGGAGCCTTGGGGAGCTAGGACAACAGCAGTGAAGAGCAAGCAGTTTAGAGGTTAGATGCGCAAAAGGATGAAATGCACCAGGGCTCTCTTTGGGAAGAGGAAGCTTTGACCGCTTTGATTTCAATGTGCCAAGGACACCCGCCATCTCATCGTACAAATTATCCAACTCAGACTTTGTGGCATTGGCGGTCTTGACAAAGCTACAGGGGTCGCAATTTTTGCGTCAACCAGGAGTTTGCAACCCAACATACAAACACAAGTGTTCCAACGATTACCGGCCTGATCGCATCAGCAGACTTGGAATTTGCGAGCTTGGTAGTCAGTTCAGTCATTTTGGCAGATTTGGTCATCAAGGCCTCCATAGTACTAACCATTTCCTGGTATGGGTCCTGGGACATAAAATAATAAACATAACATGCAAGTTTCTGGGTAAAACTCGAGCGGCCGCGCAGGCTTGTCCTCGCCCAAGAGTTCTGCCTCTTTGCCGGGATGCTCAGCCTCCACCGGGGCACCTCCAAAGTCAGCGGGTGCTGAGGGCTGGTGACGCACGAACGTGACTCCTTTGCCAGACTCCTGCTTGGTCTCTTCACGTCTCTTTTTCATGGTATGGCTGTTGGACAACTTGCCAGATTCCTCCACATCCACCCAGTGTTTCAAGATCTTCGAATTGTATTTCCAGGGCCTAGGCTGTAAAAGAAGTGTTGGGTAATACTTTTTGCGAACTATGAGCACCCCACTTGCGAAGGTCAGGGTGTCTTTCCGTATAGGCCACCACATCAGCAATCTCAGACCTGGGCGCGCAAGAGGCATTCTCCCACCCCACCTGGATCGCTTCTGATGGACAGGAGTTGAACGTTAAGCTCCCGACTTTGTCATCTTCAAGTTGGTTTTCATTTCACGTTCCGAGTAGAACCCGGACTTAATCTCACTCTTGGACTTGCTCTTTTCCTCTTCCCTCGTGGTGACCAAGGTCTTTAGAGCCGCCTAAGGTGTGGCCAACCGGTTCCATACTATGTGTTTGAAGAGTTCGCAACAAATTGAAGGGGATCACACACTTGGAAATCCGGGCCTTGTCCAGATTGCATTCCTTAAAAAGGTCAGTAGCAGCCTTCCTGTCTTGAAGAAATAGTTTGCGTAGGATTTCTCCACCCTTACACTTTCCGCTTTTCTTGACCTCCACAAAGCGCCTAAGACGCTGTTCAATTGCCGACTCGCTCAACTTCTTCCCCCTCGACCAAAAGTTACCATCGTCATCCATGGTCACATTGTCTTCCTGGCAAGTAGTCAAACTAAATGGGATGAGCTGCGTTACTAGAAATATCGGTGCGGCCTCATCCTCCTCATCCTCCGCTTTGGCAGGTGGAGCTCTAGGTCTTGGGGATGGTGTGGTTGAGGCAGGCTCCACGCGGCGGACTGGGGGGGTCGTCTGGTTCTCATAGTCACGACTCCCATACCGTTGGAGAAGTTCAGCCCTTTGTTTATCCAGCTCTGCCAATTGCGCCAAAAGCTCATCATCGGCCTCCCCGGTCCCCCCAAGAACCCAAGAGGATCTCACAACTCACACGCTCCCATCCGGGCCTCGCCCGTCTTGTTCTTAGACACCGATGCAGGAGGTGGAGTCGCCTGCAGGCGCATGTGATATATGTTTCCCACTTAGAATTGGGGAGGGCGCATCTTCTCAGCAACGCGCTCTTTCTTGATTTGATGAAAAACAATACCTTCTTCCTTTGTGCAAAAAACGAAGCAGAATGAGGCATACTTGTGACTTGGTGTAATTGTTTTGTTTACCCTTGGCCCCGTTGTTTGGAAGTGCTTTTTGCACATTGCTTTACCCCCATTGTTTCACCAAGCCTGTCGCGGAGAGCGCCCAGGAATAGTGGTGGCTGGGCTTTGCATATCCTCCAGCATTCACAACCCACCAATGACTTGACACGGTTGAATCAAAACCCCCCCACCTGAACAGACTTCCTCCGCAAGAGTTCTTCTTCCAACTCCTGCAGCAGAGCGCCGTGTTTAATACTCGAACTGCTCTGACATGCACAAAAGGTGGAAGCGTACCTGAAGTTCCTTTTGTAGGGCTTCCTTTTGGTCCATGCCCTCTTGCTTTACTTTCAGCAAGTGCCCCACACCCTGGTCCAAACTCTTCGTACTCCACTGACGCGGAGGTGGGCGAGTCCGGATTGCAGTTGGCATGGTTCCGCAGTGCTATATTGAATATGAACCTTAGGCCTAGACAGCTTCCACAGTTTTCCATGTCCGAGTGAAAATCATGGTGTCCAAACCGAACCTCTCACACTTGTACGATTCGGTGCAAAATGAGACCTTTTGCCGACCGTGGCTGCCGAACGCCCTCCGATCCCGGACCCCCCAAATATGGCCTCATCTTTGGATTTTTTTCAATAAATCCATACGGGTTTTTTCCAATAAAAACTTGAAAAAGTTTGGGTTTCATACGGGTTCGGTTTTTTACGGTATTCTTTTTTCAATCATATGGTTGTATTCAATCCAAATATGGCCATATTTGCTCACGACACCAGAGGTGGCAGGTTTCAGCCAAAAAAGCGGCCTAAACAGGTTCGACACTGGAACTAACGCCATTTGGGTGGAATGTACCTTACCCAGGACTGCGGAATTTGCAGTCGCTTGGCTCCACGAACATATTGCAAGCACTCAACAATGTTGAAGTCATCCAAATTGTCTAGAAAGCGGACCTCCTGGAAAACCTTTCTGGCATCCAGGGGTTCTGACAAATCACGAAGAGGCTGGTACAAGGCCCCCTGCTGCATCAGGTAGGGCAACATCCTGGCGATCTTGCGCCCAAAGAGGGCTGGATAGCACCTCGAAGGCCGGAGAAACAGGGGGTGCCACAAGCGTGCATGGACTCTAGCTGACGCAGGTGTTTGGCGTTTATGGACAGCAGTTTCTAAGACCTCTACTGTGTTTGCTGCAAGAACTTTGTACCATGAAATCTCTTCTTCCCTTCTGAGTCCAGGTAGGCACGACAAGGTTTCTCCTTTTCGAAGCATGACGACTTCTTCACCTTTTTCAGTTTCCCACGCTGGAACTGCCCCACGAAAGGAACATTGGCATAAGCTGCCGAGCGCTTTGGTGTTGGAGATCCATAATGTTTCATCCACCACTTGGCTCGGAAAACCTCATACATCAGGTGCGTGTGCATGTATTGTTGACACGCAGTATAAAACATGCATGCGCCTATAGATCGCTTGGCAACATCGTGAATCCAACCGAGTGGCTTTCAAAGACTGTATTAGTTTCCTGATACGAGGGTGCCTCTCCATCAAACTCTGGGCCGGCTGTTCCAAGACCCGTGCCCCTCCCAAGCACGAGGTCAGGACCATTAAGAGGTAGCACCTGCAAGCGCGGGCTGGTTCGGGGTTGGGAGATTGGATCCTGGCACGTTGAAACATGGAGCGATAATGCATGCATGCACCTTGACACCATTCGGTTAGCTGATGCTACCGAAACCAACTCAGTCAGCCCCAGCGGATTTAGAAATGAACGGAAGGTGGATCCTCGAGAGCAGATCGACCAAGAGCTACACTTCGTCCCCAGCCAACATACAAAGTGCTCGTCCATCATGAGGAGGGCAACCACGCAAAGCCTGGGAGAAGTAGACTCTCAAAGGTGTCCGAACAAACCGTTTTTTTGATCGAGAAAACAGTATTTTCGGACACCTCGCTCCACAGGTTTTGAAAGGGCTCCGTGGACACAAGAACCGCCACTTCCAGAGAAACTACAACTTTGCAGCTAGGGAACGTGAAGCCAGAAGCTGTTAGAATATCAAAAGCTGTGCCTTCCCCCATCTTATGGCCATAATCTTTTGCATCCAAGATGTCAAGTCTAAATGCTGGATATCCTGCGGCCTGTACGTACTTTGTGGCAATTCCAGTACCGCTGAAGAGCTCGAGAAAACGGGGCGCCTACAGATTGCATGGGTATAATTACAGAGAGAACAGCTAGAACTCAATGAGAGAACAGTTGGGATTTAACAAAATGTCTGGCAAAGGCACCGGGTCGGGCTGAGGGAATTGCAGCCATATACAAAAGAGCACCAGCAGGATGAAGGCCTCCAAGTTCACCCCTTGTTTAATTGAAGTTGGATTGGGCAATAACAATCATGCTATTCCGGCCTTGGGCACGTCCATGAATGCCAGGCGCTTCACGAGGCGGCCAACTCTCTCTTCCGTCCAGGCAGGCATTTGGGTGGGCAAGCCAAGGAAATCAAGTTGAGGCTTGGTGGCTGCTAGTCATGGAAGGAATTCTAAAAGTAAAATCAAGTCTGATATCCACTATGGCCACCCAAGATAGCACAATGAACGAACCCTCAAACTTGCCTGGAGTACCTTCACGTTGGGCTCCAAACTTCTTGAGCAAGGTCTTTCTGCCCTTGAGCGACATGTAGGCCTCCCAGGAGCCAATATCTAGGCAGGCGCTTCGGCGTGTCCACTCGTGTCCAAAATCGGCAAGACACCGTTTTCCACGGAGCTGTAGGCATGACCCCATCCACAGAGCTAGGATTTGTCCGTGGACACAACACGCTGCAAGCCACCCCTACATGGTCACATTTTTGCTGTGCAAACATCCACAATATTTTTGGCATGGTAGTTCTATCACAGAGTGGCTTTGCAGAGTGAACTGCAGCCATGTGAAGCCATTACACTAAGCGTTGGAATGCCAGTGCCCTAAGGCTGCACGAACTAAGGCTGCATTGCCACATTGATCTTAAGTAAATGCTGGCGGAGAGCTTGGCCATTGGCCGGCTCATCACCAGACCCCTGCAAAATGAACTTGTAGCGGTTGAGTTCGGCGGTGATAGCCTCAATCGAGGCACCCTTCAGCCAGACACCCGCCTGGCGGGATGCAGCAAAATCAACAAGATGGTTCTGTCAGGGCATGGCTCCACTCCATTCTGTAATTTTGGACAGTATTATTTTAGAGGCCGGCCTGCCACTTCACCAGACGGAGGCCGTCAACAAAGCATTGAGGAAGCATCTTGCAATACCATACCTTCCAAGCTCTGAAAGTTACCTAGTTATCAGATCTCTTTATTTTTTGTTTCGCTCACGACCTTTTATCGGCTTGTGGTCTCAACTAATTAGCCGGGACACGTGTTTCCATGAACCATCATCTTCACCAATCAAAAAGGCAAGCGCATCCCTGGTGAAATATGGTTGGATCTTGCACTGCTTAGCGTTCTCTTGGTTGAAAGCGTCGATCTCTTTCTTCATCAGAAGTTGTGCTGGTGTCCGTGTTGCGCGGGCCCGTTTGGCCTCCAGGTACATATTCAAAACAAAAAACGAAAGATATTTCAACAATGGTTTGCTTTGCAGGCCTTCTCTGGAGCTTCAGCTTCCACAGCATCGGCGGCGGTGTCAGCAGGCTTGGGATTGGACTTCACTTGTTTTGGGGGCCTTTCTTTGGGCTGGGGTGGGGCTGTCGGTGGTTTCTTGGATTTGCGAAGCGCAGACGCTCTGCATGGGGTTGCAACAGCTTTAGCCTTAGGTGTTTCCTCGGAAGCTGTTGCCTTGACCGATGACTTGGATGTTTTGCCCTTTGATGTCTTGGGCACCTTCTTAAAAGACTTCAGTTTGCGAAAGGAGCGAGAACGGCGTTTGGTATTCCTCAAAGCTTTAGACGAGGATCTTGGTAGTTTTGCTGCCTTTCTCCTGGTTTTCTTTGTTTTGGATGGGAAATCCTTGGCATTCTCCTGTTTCTTCGCGGCCTTCAATGAGTTCTGCTTCACACGCTGCAGAACCTCATGAACAGTGGGCCACTTGACACGGGGAAACTTTAGCATCGCATTGATTTCCTAGCTATAGAGAATACTGCGCCTCCAACCTCCAACCCTACAACAATTATAACTGATGAAAAGGCCAAGTACAAATATAGCATCCAGTATATTGCCACAAGAAACTGGCACGCGCACAGGTTCTGCTGGTACTTCACCATCTCTCTTCTCAGGCGAGGGCACCAGGATGTTCTTGGGATCTGGTGTGTCCAGCAGGTTGAGGGTTTCGTCTTGGTCCCCAACGTACTGGGAGCAAACACCTGACCAGAAACAATTGACATTCAAACTATAATTCAAGCCTGGTTTGGCATTACGCACACACACACACTCAAAGCAAGTCAGATGACATGCACGAGAGGACCCCCGCCTTCCTTTCCATGCACAGCGGAGGTGAAGTCTTCTGACCTTGAGTGATGGGAAAAAACATCATGATGGGGGCACAGGTGTGAAACAATTATGGGTTTTATATGTTAAAGAGCCTTTGAGTTCCAGACTTGCTTTGACCAGCTGGAGGATCAACTTGGGTCTCCTCGACCGGCTCTTCCACGCCCTCATCCGCTGAAGAATCAACCTCTACCAAGGTGTTGTCGAACCCGTCGTCGTTGTCCATGAGCGCTTGTTTGAGACATGAAATCCTGTCAGCAATTTGCTGCGTGTCCGCAGCAGCAGCCCCCCCCGCAATAGCTGCCGACATACTCTTGAGTCTCCTCATGCATGTCCAAAGCATGTAGTTGACCTCTCAGTGCTTCACACCTTGCTGTAAGGTCATCCGTTGTAGTTTCGGGTCCCACATCAACCTCACCCTCAGACTCAACATCGGAGCCACCTTCGCCGTCCGAGTTGGACACGGGCCCAGGCTCTGTGACGGTGCGCACGTAGTTGTCCTGACCGGAGACACTAGATGTTGAGGAAGAATTGCAATATTGTTCCAGCAAGTGGTCCATGGGTCAAGTTTGCATGCATGGTTCAAGGGGCAACTTATGGTGCATGTACCAGCTTAGAGAATGGCATGGCAGCAGCAAAATTGAACACCCTTGGACCGGTGCGCGAACATAATCAGTCTCCTCCGGGCCAAAGAGGTTCACCAAGTCCTGCAGACCTTCGTCCTTCAGGGAAAAAGTGGCAGCGGGGTACTGGATCGTGGAGGCTATTGTATTCAGCTTAAGCTTTGATCCATGCAAACAGAATCAAACAGACTTAGTCTGGAAACCAACCACTAAGATTGGATGAAACGTTGTTTGACCACCGTGTCCCGAGGAACATGGCCACCAGTGAACTTGCTCTTGACAAACCCAATCATGTTCTTGATCCCAGTTGCCATGACATAGATTCGAGAAACCTCACCATCTTCAAAGGTAACCTTGCGAAGAGACACTTCTGTTGTTCCCTTGTATCCCTTCCACAGTGCCGCAAAGACCTTAAGCTGCTCTTCAAGCCGGTGCTTGTGGGGTAAGTTCAAAGTATTTTGGAGCCTCATCCTCTTGATCAATGGCCTCAAGAGCAGCGTGTTCATCATGCAGCTTTCAAGGTCACGGCATGCTATTGGGACATTGGGCGGGGAAGCCACCAAATCACCCAGAGTAGGATAAGCACGCCTGCGAATTTCAAGGTCATCATACCACTCGCGACCCAAGCCCAAAACCGACAAAGGAGGACCCACATTGCGCGCCATGCTGGTGAAAATCCACCACCTAAAACAGATCGATCCAAAATGCCTGCATGAAGTCTTGCTGTAGCAGCAAAGCTGGAAAAAAATGAGGCATTCCTCAAATTGCCTCACGCTTTCAAGTCGCTGTCATTGTCCCGCCTCATCCACACCATCGCGGGATCCATCCGCCGCACTCTAGATCCGAACTGTGGGAAATTCTGGCATTGTCATGTTAGAGATGGGAAAGGGTTGGGCATGATGTATCATGGTGTGCCTGCTTTTGCCCTGTTCCTTGCCACACCTTAAAGAGCTGACACTCCAAGCGTGAGCGGCAAGGCACATGCCAACACCCACCACCATGAAAAATCTGGAGTGCAGAGCGGACCTTTTTTTTATCAATACGGGCGTATACGTTCAAACCACTGTATTTTGTTTCAAGGACGGTGGATTTCATGCAAATACAGAATTCGAACTAAAAAAGGTACCAACTCTGCACTCCAGGTATATATATATATATGGCAGGTTCAGGTGCCACCCAGCCCACTCACCAACGAAGGATCCTTTTTGTGGAACCCCATGATGCCCAGGCGACAGGTGACGCCTCCCAGGCGATATCCCTTCCCAGCCCAGATGCCTGGCATCTTTTGGGAAGCTCTCGACCTTCTCGTGCCTCCTCTTCCTTAGCATCGGCGAGGCCTCTCGACCCCCCCTGGGGTATACGGAAGTTCGATGAGACAAACGAGACAGAAAGGGCACTCATGCCAATGGATCGTGCGTTCTTGAGGATCCTCAATGAGATCCAGAGCTCTTGTATGACAATTTGTATGTCTGGTAAAAGTCTTCAGACATAGAAGGCAGCACGCGGGTTCATCTTCCCCTCGATCAAGTCTTCCCAACTTCAACATGAACAAACAGACTTTGACAGACTCCATCCTCCCACAACGAATTCCCTGTATCTACAAGGATGAGCACTTCCCTCTCCATCCACTGTCCCCCCCCAAAACGAAGACAGATCGACCCGGCCAGACCGCAGGTTCCAATCCGTCTCGCCCTTCCGACCACGTCCTGTGTCGAGCGTCTTCCAGGTCTCTGCCGTCCAGTCCTCCGCCTTGCGCTTGCCTGCGGAGACGATCGGCAGTCCGGTCCCATTTTTCCGCCCCCAAAAAGACACGCCGTTTGTATTGGTTGTTGCTTGATGTTGCTTGCTGTGGTGTTTGCCATCCTGGTTTTGCCATGGTTGCCTGTTTTCTAGGCAGACAGGTGACTGTCTTGTCGGTAGGTAGCAGTTGAGCAGTTGTTGCGTGGTCTTCATCAGCCATCAATGTAAAGATTCACAAACACACTCTCTGGCTCAGCTGCGGGGCTCGCGCCTATCCAAGCCGAATGGCCAACATATGCTCTCCAAACCAAAATCACCCCTCTGACGTGTTCAAAGAAGATAGTCTTCTAGGTTGGGTTTTAGATGTTTAAGGTTTAAGCTTCTACGGGTCTCAACTCCCGTTAAATCCACAGGCAAACACTCCAGTCCAGAGCCTGTGACGGGCCAAAGGCTGTGCCCCAGAGCCAGTTGAGTCTTCTCCTGCCTTGGTCGACACCGCCATGGCCGAACCGACGCATGCAGTCTGCTCCCTCCCCCCCCCGTCCCGGCCACCCGTCTCCCACCACATCAGTGAATTCGGTCGCCAAACAAGCCAACAGATCGGGGCATCCGACCACTTCAACGGGAGCAGACCTCTAACTTAGCGCGACTTAAAAGGGGGTTCGATGTGACCCAGGAGCGAACTGATTCATCGATCAAGATGTGATGTGTTTGGGAGACATCGATCAAGGGAGCGATCAACCCTGCGATGTGTGGCCAATGAACATCGGTGTCCGTTGTATGAGTGATTTCAAATAGAAAGCTAGCAAGCTAGCAGCCGATGGAAGGCCACGGATGGAAGGCGAAACTAAGACATCTGACTTCAGGAAGAAAGCCCCTACAGCTGAAGGTGCAAGGCCAGAAGCTATGCAAACAGGATCAAACAGGAGAATTGGCTTAGAAAGTTGAAAGCTGCAGCTTCTTGGAGAGGTCCGATCGTTCGCATCTGTTTCTGCAAGACACAAAAAAAGAAGAGAGCACATGAGAGCGCATCCAATATCATCCAATCATCCCGCATTCCCTTTTGAGAGAGGGAAGCCCCACTTTTTTCACGGTCTCGTGGCCCGTCCGCAGGGTTTCGTGTGTTGCGTTCCATCAGACGACTCGATCAGAAGCGAGCCACTTCCACAGAGCAAGGAAGTCCGGTTGCATCCCGAAGTCCATGGCTCAAAAGCATGAAAGTGCGACCCTTTTCTGGTGCCGATCGAACAGAAACTGTGCCATGTTTATGTTTTGAATTGTTTTGATATGTTTCTCTTGTGGAGCGGATGCGAGAGCATCATATTGATTCATCATATTGATTCATCATTTAAACCAAATAGATGGAAGAGTCTTTGAAACATGTCTTTTCAACCTGTGAACCAATCCCCCTGTGAAGCCATTGGCGCTGATCATTCAGTGTGTCTTCCGATCTGCGAAACAGATTCAGTGTTCAACCTTCGCCTGCCGGCTTGTCTGATAGTGGCAACACTGGACGTTCAAAGGCCTTCCTCAAAAAAGCTTCGAGCCAATGTTTCAGACATGTTCTGATGCATTCTGATATATTCGGATGAACAAACCCAGATCCACCCAGACTGTCGCAGACCCACAACCAAAAGCTGCGTTGGAGCACAACGATTGCATCGGTTGCTCCACCGTTTCTCCCAAACGACACCGGACGGCACCGGCAGCGGCACCGGTTCCGGCAGGAAACCGGGCGGGCTCCACTCCAGCGGGCCTTCGGATCGCCGGGACTTCTGCGGAGCGCTCGGCTGGAAGGCGGGCCTCGGGGAATGGGAGACCACCGGCACAGGTCTTGGGGTGAAGGCCCGGTGAAGGCCCAAAACTCAACGGTTTCCGGTGAATGCAGGGATGAATGATGTTCGTAGCCAGGCAACCGATGAGGCAAACCGCTTTTGCAGCCCTTTTCCCTGGAAACTTGTTGGTTCGAGCTCACCAGTTGTGGCGCAGCAAGTGCTATATGATATATGTATATTGGCGGCAAGATCTGACTTAATACAAGTCACAAGTGAGAAAGACAAAGAACATGGCCCAGTAACATGGCAGCCATGCCGTCGAGTCAATTCGAGTCAAAAGCCCAACACCTCTCCAACCACCGTTGTTGTCCTTCACCTTTGCGGAAAAAAATGCATATAGAACTTATGAACTTATATGAAACCAAGGTCCGAAAATACTGCGTTGATCAATGGGAACCACCCGTGTCTCCGCGTTCGTCTGCACCGCGTCTTAAAGGCGTCTCCGCCGGCGGGGTCTCCCCGTGTCTCCCGCCCGAAGCGTCGGGTCAGGTCGGGTCGGGTCGGACCAGTCGTCGTCGTCACTGGTCGATGTGAGTCGTCCAGGTGAACGCGAACGTGCGTCGATGACAACGGGTCATGGTCATGCAGGATGAGTCAATGAGTCATGTCGATTTTTTTCCACATCATCCATGAAGTCTCGCAAAGAACCCCTCTCGGTTCGGAGGTCTCGGAGGTCTCGGAGGTCTCGGATGTCTCGGAGTCCGACCCAGGCACCGGCGTCATGGAAAACTCCGGGGCATATCACTTTTTGAATGCTACTTTGGCGGAGAAACAAGCACAAAGGAAAGGATGAGGATCAAGCGGTCTCATGGTTCATGGTGCTTGAGAAGGAAAACAAACCATCAACATCCTGCAATGTTGATCCATTTTGTTGTACTCCTACCACACCAAATCGTCTGGTCTACCAAGAAGAAATACGTTCCTCTAAAACCTTACATTTCTCTGGCAAGTTCAACTTCTCCCGCACTTCGTGTAGTGTAGTCTCTACTCTTCTGTGTTTTCCAGAGTTAGACTCTCGAGCTCTATATTTTCCCTCTACCTTCTCCTTTTTCTATACCCTCTCCAAAAGAAAATACACTTTCTTCACAACTCACAAATCTCAATTCTGCAAAGCAAATGCAAATAAAATCTTGCATGCACCACCACTGGACTCATATCCACAGCAGCCCGGCACTCCTCCCCCGTTCTACGCAACCTAGGCACTCAAATGTCTCAGGCACATTGGATGTACCTCTTCACCTTGGCCACCACCAAACCCCCGCGCTCCCCGCGCATCCAAGACTGCGGTTACGACTCGGTGATCCCCCGGTGGACTCCTCCGGTGGACTCTCTTGGACCGCCACAGGATCTCGCTCGAGCCCGATCGAAAGCTCCCAAAGTCGGTCGCTTCCGCACCGTCCGCCGCTTCCGCCGCCGGAACCGAGCGAGACGCCTCTTCAAACCCCCCTCACCCCCCCCCGAACCGCGAAGTGCCAGGCGGCCAGCTCGGACTTGGGACCTGCACGGCGCGGAAGGACTCAGTCACGGTGCGGAAAACGAGGTCCGGGGGGAGCTGAAGAGAGCCCCGGGTCGTCATGCGGTCACGGACCTTCCAACACAAGAAGTGTGAGAAACCAGTCGGAGAATGCGGTGGAGTGTCTATCGGACATGAAATACATGGTTATATCAAAAAAAATGTTTTTTTTAAATCAAAAACTCTTAAATCATCGGATGATCAGCGCGGAATGGCGGGCCGCGGGAGTCCTGTACATGCCCTCGGGGTGAGGGAGAGGAGCTGTCCCTCATCTCGACAGCGGTGCCGTGCATACCCCAAATAGGGATCGACAGCTGTAAACATGCTGAGACGATCCAAAACAAACAACAAACACGACACACCACGCTGCCATGACCGCAAACGGCAAGCAATTGAGTCATTTGACCACTTGTCAAGGATGTTCAAACAAAGACTTCATCTGCCAAGCTTCTGATGGCTGCTGGTGTCAGACAAATTGAAGTCCACAATGTGCCGATTACGACACATCAGTGCGAAAGACTAATCTCAAGTTGATATCCTCATGCTTGCCCCAGGCAGCTCTGACAAATCCACACACCTGATGCACTATCACAAAGGTTCAACTCCTATGCGCTAGCAGCAGCCTTGTTATATAAGGGCAGCAGCAGGCAAGAATCTGCCAGTTCTCCGTGAAAAACAGACTCTCTTCATACATCTTCATACATCATGGCAACTTGAAACACCATTCCAGCGCGCACGTACAATGCTCCAAAAAGCAACGAGCATGAATTAACACATTGAACTAACAGGGCGTTTGCTGTCGTCATGCAAGCCTGTCAGTTAGGAAAAGGTACTTCACCTGTCACAAGGACAGGGTCAGAAAGACTAATCGATTTCACTAGCATCATGGAAAACTGGCTAAGCATCTGATCTATATGTTGCTGCAGAGAATCAGTTAAAATGAAGTGATATCCGCAATGTGCCAAAAGACACATCGGTGCGAAAGACTAATCTCAATTTGATATCCTCATTTTTCTCCGGGGCAACCAGCTTAAACAAACCCAACCACATAATGCACATACGTGGGCACACAAGCTCGACTTTGATGTAGTGGCCAGCAGCCTACAGAAGTCTTGTTCGCACATGGCGGCAAGCCGCTGTCAGTGAAAGAATTTCCTTCATACTGTCCAAAGGACACAGTCAGAAGACTAATCGAATATTCAAAGCATCATGGCAGCTTACCTCGCCTGGAGCAAGCATCAGATACCCTTTAAAATCATAATGGCAAGCATGAATCGACTCATTAAGCCGACAGGTGAGGACCAAGACCTTCGATGTGATACCTGTCGTATGCAATAACCTTCGCCAGGTCCAAAGGACTAAAAAGGACTAACTTCGGGGTGGCTTCACGAGCAACGTGGCTTCACCGTTTTCAGCTTGGACAGAATCAGCTGTGAACGAAGTGATATCCGCAATGTGCCGAAAGACACATCAGTGCGAAAGACTAATCTCAGTTTGATATCCTCACGTTTGCCCAAGACACTCAGCAACGGGCAATCCGGTCATTGCTAAAGCTATGCAAGCCGCTAGTGACAAACGGTCTGTCCATCGTGCGACAACGACATCAAACGTTAGAAGCATAACAGCAAATTGCCGCCCCTGCCACAAGCATAGCGCATATCCGAGATAATATGACAAGCATGATGCAACTCACTCAATAGCCATCAGTTCAACAAAGTACTTCACCTGCCACATGGACAGGGTCAGAAAGACTAATCGATTTCACTAGCATCATGGAAAACTGGCTAAGCATCTGATCTATATGTTGCTGCAGAGAATCAGTTAAAATGAAGTGATATCCGCAATGTGCCAAAAGACACATCGGTGCGAAAGACTAATCTCAATGTGATATCCTCATTTTTCTCCGGGGCAACCAGCTTAAACAAACCCAACCACATAATGCACATACGTGGGCACACAAGCTCGACTTTGATGTAGCGGCCAGCAGCCTACAGAAGTCTTGTTCGCACATGGCGGCAAGCCGCTGTCAGTGAAAGAATTTCCTTCATACTGTCCAAAGGACACGGTCAGAAGACTAATCGAATATTCAAAGCATCATGGCAGCTTTCCTCGCCTGGAGCAAGCATCAGATACCCTCTAAAATCCTAATGGCAAGCATAAATCACCAACAGCCATCAGTTAAAAGAGTACTTCATCTGCCACAACGACAGGGTCAGAAAGACTAATCGAATTGTACTAGCATCATCTGAGGCCGAGTTAGTGTTTTGCCGGCCGTGTCAGCTGACTGACCCAGTGAAGGTGCTGACTGACCCATGCTACCATGCTGCAATCTGCAGCAAATCCATGCTGCTTCAAGTGGAGTTGGACAGCCTCTCTGGTGCCGCGTTGGGGATACAGGATTGGTTGGAAAGGTGCAAGGAAGTAGTAGGCCAGTTTGGGCGCTGGGAGCAAGTATATGAGACCCGACTGAGCCTTGTTGACACCTTGGAGCAAACTACCAGCTACCATCAGTGGAACCAATGGAGACTTCATTTTTGTCACAAAGGACAGCTTCAGAACACTTCG
>CAXAMN010008779.1:220576-297502 GCA_963970005.1 Durusdinium trenchii
TCTTAGATCTGCACCTGCCCATTCACATGCTCTGTTGGCCCTGTAGGCTGCCACGCCCCGTGGTCGGCCTGCGCCCGACGTCGCACGAAGTTCACCACCTCATGCTCCTTCCTCGGCGCACGAGTTCCACACCGCGGGCGGCGGTGGTGTCCCACCCGAAGTCTCCAGGGCGTGGTGGTGGGGGGACTCGGAGCCGCGGAAGAAAAGTGACCGAAGAAGGAGGAGTTGCCTTTTCTTGGAAGCCTTTGCTTCGGGTTGGGCACCTCTCTCAGTGCGCAGTGCCACACCTGCCGCACCAGCGACCACCGCTCTTCGCCCGCACGACGGGTCCAGGGCTTCCCCGACCGCAGGTCCACCGACACGGTCGCGGGCACCGGGGGCAACGCGCGGCCAGCGGCCTGGCATACGGTGCCGGGCGGCCCGGCCCTTCGGAGGATCGGCCCCGAAGTTGGGATGGGGAGAGTCTTTTTATAGGGGGTTGAAAGATCATCAACTGTCTGTACACTGTTGTTACCCTTGACATCCCTTTACCATCCTAAATTCATCAAACTAAAGGAAAGCTCAAGTCCACTGCCATGTGAGTGGGGGGGAGGTTTCTAGGGTCTTTGGTTTCGAAGCTTTTCGGTTGAAGAAGTGATGGAAGTTTCTCGTGGTCCGCAGCAAAACCGGTCGGATTCTGGAGGCCAAGTATCTGGGCTTCCATGAAAACTGCAGCTTCTGGAATACGTGGCATGATAGTTACTATTCAAAACGTTTCTTGACGCAAACGATCTCTAGATTCTACAACCCTCGTGTAAGGAATTCTCACAAGATATCATAAGCAACCCACGAGTCCGCAGACCTATGATCCCATCATGATCCTCCAAAAAGACCCATGATTAACCATGATCCATCACAAAGATGGGCTGGATCCTTCAAAGGATCACCGTCTCCCATCTTACAATGGATCACCTACGATCACAGAAAAAGACATGGTCCTCAAAAAGAGAATCTGGCATGGTTCCCAATTCAGGATCTAGTGACTAGATCCACTGTTCGTCTTCTCTTGGGGATCCATTTGAGGGTCCATCGATACATCACCCTCAAGCTCCACGGAGCGGCTCCACGCGATCCCACCGCCTGGAGAGCCCACGCCACCGCATTCCAGACCGAGCCTGGCCACGAGCCGAAGGGTGGCGAGGTCGACCATGGCCCCTGAGGTGCCCATGGTCCTCAAGATCGGTTCCTCCTCTTTCACCGATGAACGACAGAAGAATCCGATGAACGACATCTTATCCCACTTACAAGCCCTTCAAGGCCAACCTCCCAGTCAACCTTCCCACCAAACACCACTTCAATTCCCATACCACTCCTGAAAAAAAATGTAAAACTCTATAATATATATATATATATATTCCTCCCCCCTCCCTCGCCTGAAGCGTCGTGTTGCTGGCGCCGGTCCATGAGCTCCAGCAGCCCCACCGCGTGCGGCCAGGCGTGGCCCAAGCCACCTCGGTCGACCCGCCGACCCGTCGCGGTTGCCGTTTCCGTCGCCCCGTGGCGACCCCGGAAAGGCTCTTCCAATACCAACAGACGTGGTGAAAACAGGGTCCAGACGTTGGTCTTCGGTGTATCCCAGCTTTACTTCAAGAGGTCGTTTTGGTACGACCAAAGGTTGCGGGTCCAGCAACGACCAAAGGTCGTCCGAAATGCCCAGGCGCCCACAATGTCCTTCTCTCCTCCGACAAGCTGAACGGGTAGTTCCTCTGAGTGGTCGCTGTTTTCGGGGCTCAGGGACCATACCAGGGTAGGAGGGATAGGGTAGTGCGGACTTGATATAACCAACATCCTGCCCAGGCGAGCCCTTTTTCTCACTGCAACTCAGCCTTCACCGAGCACTCGCGCGTTGCCTCACCGAGGCAGTGCCATGCAAGCGAACAGAAACGAGATTCATCCCAGTTCAACCCCAACAACCCCAAACAGGCTCCCCAACCCCAGAAGTTGCAGTCCCTCAGCACAGCTCCAAAACCATCCTCCAAAACCAGCTGGACCCTTTCACATCTACGGCCGGTCGGTCGAACCACGGTTCGCACCTTCCCCCCTTTCCGCGGCCGCACCTCCGTTGGGGCACCTTCTGCCTCCTCATCACGGAGGCCTCGTCGACTGTTTGCGACGCCCAGGTTGGACCCCCCAAGGGAGATGCAAACAGTCGATCCCCACTAGAGAATGTAGTGGAAACCGTGCCACTAACTATTTGGGGACCATGTTTGTATACCTTGGGTGTATCCCATTCCCTGTAACATTGTGGATGATGATGATGATGATGATGATGATGATGATGATGATGATGAATTTGATGATGATAGTTAGTGAAGGCCTTTCTCAACAAATAGTGATATGTTGTTTTTTTTGACTGTTACATACTGGTCTGTTACAGGTCATGGACACACACTGGTCTGTTCGCCATCCCCGTACGCCATCCTCAGAACGCGGAAGGTCGAGCTTTGGTCATTCTTTGATGCAAGGGGCTCTAGCTCGGAAATCGGACATCTCATGAGATCGCCAGCTCGGATGCTTTTATCGATCAATTCTTTTCACAAGGCACACCAAGCGACTGCTTACCAAAAAACACAGGTCTCCGCTACGTTGTATACGGCAACGTATGGGGCTCTGAGAGGTTTCTTCTTCTGTCTTTCGATGCGCACCGTGCGCGCCGATGCCCGTGCTTTGCAGCTTTCAAGCGGCAGATTTCGGGGGTGCCCCCTTGGATGGCAGATTTCGTCGTGTTCAGCTTCGTCCACTGACTCAACTCACCCCACCCGCACGCCATCAAACGCCCTCGCCTGCGCTTGGAGGTAGGATGCCTCCCGAACCAACATGGAGGCCAACTGTCGAGGATTGGATGGGCAGGTCACCTGCCTAGAAAGGGTTCCTGCGCACTGCCAAGGTGGTTTCGGGGGGGCGGGGTGATCATCGTCATCCCCTAGAGATTCCATGAGATTCCTACAAGAGATTTGGTCCATCCTCGACACAAATGTCATATCTCCACTGTTTTCATGCGACAAACGAAAAGCCATTCTCAAGTGAAAGAGTTTGGGAACACTCAACAACATCATACAACAACTGCAACGTGTTGGTGCAATTTCTCCATCAGTTTTAAGATTGCCAACTACCTACTATCTACTTGACACTTTTTGAGAATGACTCATTACCATACCCGACAACTCCCAAAATAGTCCTCGTTCATTTGATTTTTCACCCGGCAGGTTGCATCTGCGCAAGGAGCCTTGGACAAAAGCGATTTGTATGTGGCATAATTACATTATATAATATGCAGATTGATACAGTATTCAATACCCAAACCGCATCTGCTCACTGGCAGCGACCAGCCAAAGAATTCCAAAGAACCAAGAACAATCTACAGAATGACGCCAACAAACCAAAACTCGCAGAAAGATCCTACCTTCCACACCCCGCTGACCCCGACCCCACACCCCGCCTGCTCGGACTGCTTCAATTTGGGCTGGGCGCCTCAGCCACTCACCGACCCCACCGGTCCCGCTTCGGTTTCGGCACGCCCACGGGGCGAAGCCCGGAGATCGGAGACCAGCAGCCGGAGGAGACTGGGATGAGAGGTTGGGATGAAGCGCCCCAAAGGTTCACATCGAAGCGTTGGATCGATGTCTTAAGGGTCAAGATCCAATTCTCAGAAACCTCCTCAAAGGGTGAAAAGCCGGAAGATCTCCAGCTTTCCGACCCCTTGAGCCGTTTCCTTTGGACGATTGAAGCATTGGTTGACCGAACCTGGCCACCTGTTGGATTTCAGTGGGAATACCCATTCCATCATCCCATTCCCATAAGCCTGGCGTTTGCATGCTTTTGCAGGTGATCATGGTGATCCACTGGTCCTGGGTCAGTGCAGACATGGTGCAGACGCCTGCATGTCTGGCGTAACCTCTCAACACCTCAGAGCCCTGACCGTCGCCCTGTTCCGCCGGAGAAGGAGAGGGGGAGGAGACCGGAGACGTCAGCATGAACCCTCAACACCCCGCAATCGGCCCAAATCCTGGTGACCACCACGCCGATACGTCGGTCATCTTCCCGTTTCCAGTCGGCTCGGTGCAGACCCAGGAACCCACCTTCGCCTTCGCGAAGCCCACCTTCGCTTGCTCCAGGCTTCCGTTCTCAGTGGGTCCGGTCCGGGCCCCACGACAGCGGCATCGGCCGCTAAAGGCCATGGGATCCGCAATCCATCTCCCAAATCCGGGCTGTTCGTATCACATGCATAGCTCCAAAATCCTGGAAGTTTGAGCATTGGTCTCTCACTCATAGTTCAACAAAACGAAGATCACAAGTCCATGACATCTGCACCCCTTGGAACTCTGGCCAGTCCGCCTTGGCCGTTTGGCCACGACCTCCACCGACCAACGCCAAGAAACCCCTCGGCTGAAGACCGTGAAGAAGTGCCGCATGAACACCTGGCGACCGGTCGACGGTCCGGCGAGCAGACCCTCTCAAGATCCGAGCGCCTCCAGCGGTTTGGGACCCCGGTTTGACCAGAAGCCCACCCCCCCCCCACCCCACCCACACACATACACCATCTTGCACCCACCTCTTCCACACGGACCAGTCTGTCTTCTTGGGGCCTCTCCGAGGATCATGGCAGGGCCATAGGACTTCCGCTTGATGTCCAACTTCATAAAGGCCGGTCGGCAGGAGTCGTTCTCGTCCATGACCTCGGCAGACAGCGAGACAGCGAGACAGCGAGAACCCGAGCCTCGGAGACGGCGGGGTCGGTTCCTTTGCATCTGTTGGGACGCCCAAATCTGCAAAAGAGACCCTCACAGACTCAAGACATCTCAACTGCACTCCACATCTGACGCCTTATATACCAGGACCCTCCTGGCCAGGCTGTTTGGAGACCTGACCACAGGTGGTTGTCACCAGGAAGCACCTGTTGTCACCAGGAAGCACCTGGCCAGGAGGGTGTTAGTATAGAAACCTCCCCACATCGAAGCCCAGGCGCCATGTAGGTGTCCTGGCCCACCTGCGTCCGACGTCCGAGGAAGGCCGACGTCCAGGTCACTCGGTAGGTGGACATGAGAGAAGGGAAAACCCCAAGGAAGGCCCAATCGACCCAAACAGGTCCTTCCTCTCTCTTCTCGTCACTTCAGTTCATCCAAATCCATCAATCACCCAGGACCCCAGAGGAACCTCCAATCCAGGACCCATGCAGTTCGTGGGGCGCTCCATCGGAGCCCCTTCCGGCGTTCGGGGCGGTCTGAACGACACCGAGTGATGCCGTCCACCCCATGAGTTTGACATCGGAACGCAGGAGCTCCTGGCGCAAGGCCCTCGACCCAAACGTCCACCACGGCAAATCCATCCAAATCCCCACACCCCTCCACTGCCCTCCACCTCCTTGCATTCACAGATCCCTCCCCTCCCCATCTGCCTCGAGGGTATAGGTCTGGTTATGCGCACTCCGCAGCACGTATTGGATGGGCGGATAGTCCTCCACCTCGCTACAAGGAGCCTCTGGAAAGTGTTTCATGACGCTGAAAAACATCTCCTCAGCATCGGCCACTGCGAGGATGGCACCGCGAAAGCGGCACCGAAAGCGCTGGTCCGGCGTGGCGGATGCACCGGTGTGCTGAGAGCTAGGCGCCCAAGGAGAGCTTGGATGGGAGGCATTTTCCGAAGCAAACGCACCTAGGAGATCCTTACAAAGACTTTCCACACTACCGGGACCCCGTAAGCACATCTTGGAGATAACCGTTCCAAAGCCCGCCAGGTGTTTTTGGAGCACGAAAACGGTGGGCAAAAGCTGGAAAACGGTGCCGCCAGGTCTGCTAGGTCGTCCGTAGGTCAATGAGGATATGACAGGGAGGAACCGAATGTAAAGACTGAAATACGCCGGGTCAATTGCTCGAAGGGATGGAAAATAACGCAGGACAAAACATCAACTGCAACAAAACAGCCACACCTCAGACAAAAGAAAAATGCAGCGGATGCGATTGTCATCAGGCAGCCTCTTGCTGTTTGGAGTGAGTGCAATTGTCTGAGTGTCACAGTGGGGAAGACTCGAGGTCAGGTAACTGCCATCATCCAAAACAAACAAAGTGTTGCGTCACGCTTCTGGTGAGGCTGTTTGTTGTGGGTGGGGGCGGCCAAGTGGCGACGTTTGTTGTGACTGCCAACAACACTGTGTTGTTTCGGCTGTGGTCGGGGGGGGGGCCAAATGGGTTGTGAGTGCCAACAGCACCATGCTTTTTTCGGGTGGGTGGGGTGGGGCCAAGCACTGACGTTTGTCGCAAGCATCGCCGCCGCCGACGACGACGATCAAAATCAACAACGCCTATCAAAATCAACTTCAAATAACTTTGCATAACTAGTAAAAGAGATGTATATAAAGAGAAGCAGGCACCCTCTACCCAGCAACCTCCACCAACCATCCACATCGGCAATCTTCGACGCCGAGCGGCCGAGGGCGCCGTGAAGTAGGTGGTACCGCTGTCCACCAACACATACTTCGCCTCGGGGCTCGGCGCCATGTGGTCCAGCCGTCGACTCGGGACATGATGGTCTGATGGTCTGGAGATGGGAGATGTTCTTGGGGTTCAAAAACCTGTCGGAACACACTCAACTACCACCGCTTCAGGTTGTCACAGTAAATCTGGCATGAACGGCCCTGAAAAAAGGGTCGGTCGGAGCTTCACCTCTTTCAGGACCCTTGTGAGTCCTCTTCTCCGGCCTTGTTGTCCTCTGACACGTGAGCCTGGAGGGGCCAAGCATGCAGCATCACCGTTTGGATCATTGCATGCTGTCAAATACAAATATGGTATGTGAGTGGCACGAGCGCCTAGCACGAATCATCTCTGGGAGAGGTCGTCCTCCCGAGCCCCGGCTTCTGACAGGCAGAACCCCGCCATAAGCCACGTCCGTTTTCATGCGTCACACGTCTGTACGTCATGCTGAGCGACGCTGATCGTGGCTCTTGAAGCCCCATCTCTAAAAACCTCATGGGAGGAGACAGACTATCCCGAGCCCATGCTTGTAGCCCATCTCCCCAGCCCATCTTTGCACAGACTCTCCAGACTCTCTCTCCACCATCCGAACCGTACTGTGTCCATCCACACCCCAACCATCCGACCCTCCGACCCTCCGACCCTCCGACCGTTCGCGAGCCCGCCGCGAGCCCGCCGCTCGGGCCTTCACGGACTTGCCGTTGATGCGAAAGTCGATCAGCTCCAACGACCTCGGCCGTCGACAGGTGGCGCCGCGGGCGTCGACAGCGGCGCGGAAGCGGCGGAAGCGCGGAAGTCCACCCCGGGGTGGAGGGGAGCCAACGTCCAGGTGATTGGGGGGGGGGGGTGGCACGGTGGTGGTTGTTTTCTTTAACTTTTGTTTCCACGACTTATAACTTCTATGACTCTGACTATCATACTTGAGTTCAAGTTCCTTCGAATCTCTTCCGCTGTTCGGCGGCGGCGCGGCCCTAGCGCCTGGGCGAGCGACTGGGGAGATTCACCACTCTGCCGGTCCCCAACCCGACGTCGACACGACCGAACGCGCCGCGCCGCGCGCCGCGCCGCGCGCCACCGGGCCGGCCAGGGCGCCAGTAGTGCGGCTTGACGACCGGGAACATGGCCTTGGGAGACGGGTTCCCTTCGACCTTCGAAGGGAAACCCAGGAAGCGTCCCAGGATGCCAGGGGTAGGGGTGGTGGTGAGTCCCATTCAGTGAGTGGATAAACGGGCACCCCTATCCTCCAAGCTCGGCACCCCTTTGTGACTGCTGGTGGTTTTGTGTTATGTATTGCTTTTCACTGGCAGAGTGGGGAGGCTCGCCACCTCCTGCATAGGCCCATCCAACAGATCTTCCGTGGGACAGGTCTCAGAGTTCCAGCAGATGAGGGAGGGAGCGCTTGTTCCAAAAGGACCCCTCTGCACCCACCCACTTCATCCCACTTCCGCCACGATCTTCCCAAACCAAAGCATCCATCGACCAGGAACAAGCTTGCACGTTCCGCCCTTGGGACGCTGGATTTTCTGCCCGGCGGCGATGGAACCGTCAAACAAGTCCTGGCACGCCACGCCGCCCAGCGGAGCACCGACACGCCGGGAGAACAGACACGCCGGTCACGACGGGGAGAACAAACAGACAGATAGATATGAGAATGAGTGAAAACTCTGTGAAAAAGAGAAGTTGCAAATGATCGAACACATCCTGTACCACCTTGCTGGGCCAATGGGGTATCCCTCTGCAATTCATACCGAGTGGATGGCCAAAAGGTGTGCCGGGTGGATAAGAAAAGGAGAACGTGACCCACCCGCCATGCGCACCACAAAAAGGGACAGCTTGACAGACATATTATATTGTAGATTATTATAGTATGTCAACATATCCCACACACTCCATGGGACTGCTATATATGCCGATCAGGCCAGGGGTGGTGCCAGGGGGGTCAATGGGGCGGCAGTCCTATGGCAGTCCCAGACGAGTCGTGTGTGGGTATATTAACCTGGGACCAGCGACCCCACGACCGTTTCCTGTACGCACCGGAGCGTCTCGGTCCCGGAGAAAACGGACGAGCCGTTCGTTGGCTTCTACACAGCATTCAATGTTCATTCTAAGGCAAAATCTGCAGGAAAACCCTGGTTGTCACCCCAAAAATTCCCTTGAACTGATTCTTTGAGGCATGGCCACGCACGGTTATTATATATTAATATATTAGTTATATTACATCAAAATATACAGGGGTCTTTCACGGTGCAGACTGGCCGTGGTGCTATGCGTTCGCCACTGGGCAAGTCTCTCAAATATGGGACCCTTCAGTTGTACTTCTTCAAAGTGAGCTGCGGGGCCCTGGTTGGTTGGGTGATGTTGCGCCAGAGATTTGGTCACCTGAGCTGTCTTCTAGCAACCACTGTCAAACGGACCTGCGACTAAACCAGCTGCTCCAAGTAGGAGACACCAATGGGCACAGCACATTCTGACCAGTTCACATGAGGCAAGAACAGTTATATACAATTTACTGCACGCACTGCGCGGAAGCGCTAGGTTTGTACAGGTTGAGGCACGTTTCGCAGGATTTGCAATCCTGTGACACTTCAGGGTGTAGAGTAAAGTTCTACATAAAGAGTACCTTTCAAAACATTCGGAAAGGCTGCAGACATGCAACCCGCCACACCTTTTTTGGTCGCCTGCAGCGGGCTACAGGGCTACAGGGCTACAAGGCTAGCATATGGTCTTTCTGATCTCGAGAGATCCCAGTCATCGCCCGCCTGGTCCACACCGCCCCAGAGCAAAGCACTCGGCTGGTCGCTGTCGGTGTTGAGGTAAAACGCGAACTCGTTGCTCTTCAGCAGCTTGGCCTGAAAGGTCTCTCTGCTGTTGTCAGAGGAGTCCAAACTTAAAGAGTTGGCTTTCATGTTTTGACTGGTCAAAGTCGCTGAAATGATGTGCGAAAGCGGCCAGACTCATCTTGCAAAGCCTGCTCAAAGTGTAAGTGTAAACCTGCTCACGAAGTTGCTTGGCCAAGGTGCTTTGATGACCCGCCTCAGCCATTCTGAAGGTCAAATGCTTTGAGAAGAGATTCGCCCAACAGCACTCAAGTTCCAGATCCCAAACATATGTCTTTTTCACCGTGCATGCGTTTCTCTTGCTGAAATCGTAGCCAGCAAAATCCTCTGAAAAGTGCACAACTGTACTCCAATCCGGAGGGCCCCCGGGCCTCGGGGGTGCATATTGCAGCTCCCTCACCTTCTTCCCTCTCCCTTTCAACAATGTGTTCCCCCGGCTCTAAACGTCGTCCCAGGCGCTCGAAAAAGGGCTCAATTCCTCCAAAGGAGAGCGATGGAAACGCCAAGCCCAGAATTCCTTCGAAGGGAAAGGAGGAGAAAACATCACCTGCAGGGCGGTCGAGAGTCGATTCCGACGGATTTCGGGAGACGGGTCGAAGTTCCGAAGGCTTCTTCGGGCGAAAGTACCCAGAAAGAACGAACTCTAACAGAATATTGGCTTCCTTCAGTTCATTCCGGGCCCCGAAGCGAACCAGCCGTGCAGGTCACATGTGCAGGCACTCCAGGCAAAACTCCCATCCAGCTCGCCTGTCATCTCTCTGATCATTGCAAAGGGCTGCCTCTCCACTGCCATTGGACCTGCCCGAGCAACGCACCGCGCCCGGTTCTCTCGGTTCGCACCGCGCCGCCCGCTTCGCACCGCCTGGCGGCGTCCGCGACAGCTTTCATCCGCAGCGTCGCGCGCACGAAGCTTCGAGTGGCTGACGGCCAGCACAAGACCGCTGCTGTGGACTCCGTGAATACTAGAAGATCGAAGGGCGAAAGGAAGAAACTGTACACCCCAGTTGGCAGATGCCACAAGCCTTTGCCCTAGGCCTATCTAGCCCTAGCCTTTCCTTTCATTGTAGCAGGAAGACATGAGTTGTACGCACCCACATTTCAGGACAATCATCAAGAGCCGTTGTTTGTGCAGTTTAAGCAGAAGAACACCAGAGACTGCATGACGAACGGCACAAATTTTTGAATCTCATCCAGGTAGGTGGCGTACTGACACACGTGGCTGTTGGGGTGGTAGATCACCGCCAGCAAGGTGACAAGGACACCCATGCCCGCACAAACTCCGGCCTTCAGGTCGGATCTGACTTTCGCCAAAGCCTCCGTGCAAGTCTTCGAGCCTATCTCGAGCAACGTTCGCCACCACCGAGCATCAACCAGGATGCCCAACTGAGCGTCACAACCAAGGCCTCAACCTCGAACTTCATCGTGAGACCGGCTGGAGCGCTCCACAGCTCCACAGCTACGTGGGCCGGGGCCAGAAACGGCCCTAAGCGGCGACCTGTTGATCAACGACCTCACCAGGATGGAACATGGAAAGCTCCCGTCGCAAGGACGCAGTCGTTCGGTCGGAGGCGCCCACCGAACGAACCCACCGAACCCGCAGGCCGAACCCGATCCCCGCCTACTCGGTAGGTGTCCACGTGGAGAGGTCCCTTGAGCTCTCCAGTGCCAAAGACGATGTCAATGTCCGAATCGCTCTCCTGCAGATGTGCCCGGGCCTCCCGGGGGGAAGAAGAAGCCGACGTAAAACCTACACTCCCTGGAACTAACATGGTTACGTGGATGGCCTGGCCCCGCCCCGTAAGGAAGACAATTTTCCACTACAAACAGGTGGCTTTCCACTTCCATGTTAGTTTTCGGGAGTGTAGGCCTTTACTTACTTCAGTGAACTAATATGTTTCTGTAGGATCGGATCAACTTCAGAAAAATGAGGTCTTTGACCTGTGGGGGCTTAAACCCTACATGAAGCTGTAGGCGAAGGAAAGGGGGCATTGGAACAAGGGAGTTCTTGACCAATTCGGTCTGTCCTTTTCGGTTTCATCCGCAACCTCTTCGGATTCGAACCACGCCCTCCGCCCGCCCTCCGCCCCCCGCTCGGCCCGTCCATGCCATCTTGCAGGAAGGCCTCCGAGGTCACCGACTTCGCCTCAGAGGGAAACAACTCCCAGCATCGTCCACCAGCAGTACCACCCAGGAAAATTCACATGGAACGTGACAACCACGTCGGGTTGTAGAGGAAAATCGTCTTCCAGGCTGGTCCATGCCATCAGGTTCCATGTTAATTTCCCCGGGTGTAGCCGAGAAAAGCCGCCCTTCTTCCATCATTCATGATTTGGGGTTGAAACCGTTCCTATGCTCTCACCTAATACCGCCTTGACCGCCCTTCGCAGGTCGCACCCCCGGTTCGCACCCCTTCCTTGACACCCCCTTGCCCATGTCACCACCACTGCCCTTCACCCGGCAGAGCCGCCACTCCGGTTCTCGGCATTCACCGCCGCAGGACTCAACCAGCTCCGGCAGGCCGAAGCACGGCGCACGGCGCACCGCCGAGGACGTATGGAGTCATTCCGAGGCACCGGATCGTAGAACTTCTCGGAGCCATCCCTGTCGCAGGGAGAGGCCTGCGGAATCGGTCGCGGATGAAGCGGGGAGGTCGCGGATGGAAGGCCGCGGGGAGGTCGAAAGCAAACAAGGATGAATGTGTGTGGGATCTTTCCGAAGGTAAGAATCTGTTGAAGCGAAACTGCAAGAATATCCAAGGGAGCTTCATGGCTACTCGCACGTGACTAAAGACACTGACATGGTGAATTAGTCCAACTTGAAGAGACTCAAAGAGATTCTCTGCACCAGGCACCGGCCTTGCACAAAACTGATGCTATCCATAAATTCGTGCTTCCAGTATCAAAGACCACACGGGCCTCAACGTTGGAACAGCCGTGGACACTGGGCATTTGGAGTGAACTCAGGTTTTACGGAAAACTCTCCCCAACCGCCGTCGATGAACTGACTGGTGGTGGACTTCACCACCTCCAGTGGAATCAGGGGTGGAACCTTTCCCGATCGGTTTCTGGATGGTTTCTTATGGCGAGACGCTCGAAAGAGCTCAAGGACCACCCTGGTAGCTCAAATGCATGCGCGTCTAGCGTGGGGGAAACGTGTCAAGGTTCTTGGCACCCCTTCGGTTGGACGGCCAACCACGCGAAGCAAACAGACCCCACAGCATCCCAACAGCCACGTTCGTCATGACCTTTTGGACGATGTGAACGTGCGGAGGCCAAGGAGGATAGATTCGGATAGATCAGGTCAAGCAAGATTGGGTAGCGGAACCCAGGAATCGTCTCATTTTTGTGTGGTTTTTCTTCACTAGATACTGGAGACGGACTTCTAGCAACAATGGCAGTATGATTTTCACTGAAAAGGCACTACTGGCATGTGGTCAAGTGCCCAAGCCTTGACATCTATACATTCTACTTCTATCCTATCTGAAGTCTCTGCAGACCCCCCCTTGATGCACCATCTTGCGCAGGCGATGCTAGCTATTGCCTGCAGCCAGGGCTCCTCAAATTGCGCTCCTCCGTCCGAAGCTGTGCCCACACCGATGAGTCCAGTATACTCTGAAGACATATCCTGCATGGGCTGAAACGGACTAGCAACAAAAAAACACATGAACCTCGACCTTCCTTGACCTCTCTTGCTGACAAGCCCAAAACATGGTCCTACTCTTCCACCCAAGTAAAATCACACAGCATCGCCCCGTCTAAAAACCTACACATCTGTGTGTGTGTGCGTGCTTACGAATATCCGCTGCCCCCCCTGAAAGGTCAACCCTTTCGTGCCTGTTTTGTGAGCATCAGAGTGTCTTCTAGATATGAGACACGTCAGCAGGCATGTTGAAAAACATGGTCACGATGAAAGGGTGTGCAAGAGATGGAGTTTGTTACGGTAAATGAAGGTTGTTTCTTGTGGATGTGAGATGCGAATCATTCATTGCTGCTCCAGATGTGTTGAATTCGTCATCAGTTTGCCAATGAGTTCCAGAACTTTATCTCCGGTCTTCTTCATTCTGGGTTCATTGCCATAAAAATCATTCCATATAATTATCCAACGCCCACTTTTGATGTAGCGCTTTACCTTGATGACTTCTTCAAATGTGGCAACGTTCTTCATGGCATGTTGGGGGGGCCGGTGAGCCATTGCAAACATTGTCAAACGGTTCCTCTTGCAAAATTTATTCCAAGTAGCACCTGGATCCAGATCTATTTAAAAAAATACTCTTGAATCCAGAGTCTCTCCTAGTCCGAGCTCCTGGATGCAAGAACTGTCTTAAGGTCTTGAATCATGAATATCTGGTTTGCAAACTGTTGAATGTTTCCTGACTTCTAGAATGTACGCACTGTAGATGTACAGAGATTACATACATGGCCAATGGTGCCCACAGATTATATACGCTTGATCCTACGCGGCGACGCGTCTCCAGCCTCCAGTTGGGTGGTGAGCTGAAAGCTCTTCGGTGCGCCGTGCGCATCGACCTGCACGTTCATCGATGGCCGACGAGGCGTTCTTTGGTGCATTTGGGAGGTGATGAAAGCGGTTTCTGAGGCTATATCAGTTTGTTGCATCATTGTTTGGCTCCCATTCAGAGGAGGAACACAGGTTCCAACACACCCTCACACTGGTTTATGAGTCTATGCCCTTTAGCGTCACGAAATCTGGGGACGTTGTCACACGGCTGTCACACCTTCGCCGACTCGACGGACCCGAGGCCGTCGCCCAAACCATCACCTCTTGAGTTCGATCCAAACAGAAAGGCGAACCGAATTTGTTTCTAGTGACAAACAACCACTTTTAACATCGGTGGGATTTTTTTCAACATGTTGCCCTGGCAAGGGATGTTTTGAGCGTAAAGCCAAAAACATTGCAACAATGCAACTTTAAAATTCTAAGTCATGAGTTAGAACATTGAGGACAATTGTTTTTTAGAACTTTATCAATAAGGGGTATGAACATGAGAGAATGCACAGTTGATGAATACACGTTGTGGAGATGCGCTTGTCTGCAGACTTTCGGTTGCACGCTGCATGCTTAACAATGATGTTCTAAGTAAGGGTTGATGTTCTAAGGAACGGGTCTTTGAGCATGTTTTAACTCAATCACTTGGCACATGGCCATGTTCTAAGCATGGCTTCGGTAAAAAACATCCTTTTCTATTCCAAGTAAGGGTTACCGGCTTTGGAAACTTTCTCTGTTCTAAGTGGCTGTCCGTCACTATAGGGGTTTCCTCCAACCCCAATAGGCTCAAGGTTGTCAACTTTTCCTGACACATGTGTGGCGCCTCTTGCAAACAGAGTCAAAAAAGTGACCCAAAAAAACATGGCCTCCATTGAAGAATGGCACGCCCCATGGCGCAACCCCGATCTCCTCAAGCGATGCGTCAACGCCTCAGCCAATGTTCACGTGCTGAAAGAAAGGCCGGAGATCCGAGTCCTTTTTGGTGAAGCCTTCCTACAAAAAACCAAAAACACCGCATATTGTTCAATTCTCTCCTTCCCCGATGATGTGGCCACAGGCTTGGAAGCTTCCACACCTCCAGGCCTGGACGCTTCGAAGCTTCGACGTTTGGCAGCTTGGCACCGCTTTGCGGCTTCGAAGCTGACACCAGGTTGGCGGCAGCAAAAACGTCTCTGCTGCTGCGAGGACGGCCTTGCCCCAACTCTGTCCGTCCCCCTTCTGCGCTGGCAAGGACCAGGTCGTGGGCCGGTGTGAGGTCGAAGATGATGAGGTGGTGTTTTCCGCTACGTGGAAGCCTGGCTCCTGCAGTTCATCTTGCTGGCAGTCGGCCAGTTCATCATCATCTTCCTCTGCACAGGCCTGTTCAAAGTCACGCGCGCCGTTATACGCTTCATAGAGCTATTCACAGGCGCCGTCCTCGTCGTCCTCATAGTTGGGCCATGGACTGCGCCCGCCCTTTCCGACATGTTGAGCAAGGCCAACGCGTCCTCGATAGTCTGGACACACTGCGGCTGCACAAGCTGCTTTTGCTCCTGAGTGTCGGAGGAGCCATCCCGTCACCTCAGAAGGCAGCTTGATGTTGCGCCTCATGAAGTGAGTGCTTGCTCTCCTCAACAGGAGAGGTTGAAGGCCTGTGGCTGCTCCACTTGATCATCATATTTGAAGGCGCGGTCGTGGACTTGGTGCAAGTGAATCTGGGATCGCCGCCCCCGGTAGTCTGCAAGTCAATTGCTGAAAGTCGGCACCCCAGATTCTTTTGTCGAGTCTGTGGTGGCTTGTGATGAAGACGCAATCCTCGATGTCAATCTCGTAGCCACGGCTAGCGGGGCACCGGAGCGATGGCGCTCCACTACCATTTTTTTCACATAGCAACTGGTGTGAGACAAGTTGGAACTACGTGGAAGGGCCTCACGAAGTGTCCTTCCCAAAAGCAAAGCGCAGCGCGACCTTGTCGCACTCAAGTAGCCATGTGGCGCGTCAGGCGCGCACGATCCCACCCATCTAGGTGGAAGGTTGAAAAAGGAAGGGCGGTTTGGGCCCAGATGTGATACTTAACACTCAATGTCTTGCACAAATGTACTCGTACAGTACCTTCCAAAGGACTCACCACCCATCAAGCCCCCTTCAGAAGGTTCGAATTCGCTACGGGCCTTTGATGAACCCCTTGCCCAAGCAAGCAACAACACAAACTGTGATGTCCGAATGAAGTCAAGTGTCGGTGGTGTGATCAGCAGAATGTCCAGCGTGAAATTCCAGTCCATTCCTGACCTGCCACAAAAACGAAGCCATGATCGTGGTCATTTCTGAGGCCGTCTAGGGATCCACGGGGTGTGCCACGTGAGACCGGTGCTTTCATGGTGCCTCAGCAGCAACCTTTCATGGTTCGTGGTGATCCATGGTAAAGGAATGACATCGATGGATCAAAGCAAAAACCTGTCTGCAACCAGAATTCGCAGTTTCAGCGCTGTGTAGATCATGAGATCATGTTCCTTCCATGCACAGTATATCAGAAGGGCTTGAAGGACCCTGACATCGTGAGCGAAGTTGATCCAAGTTGTGGCCTCCGCCGACACTCGAGCGTACATGAGCATGTTCGTCCTTTGCAGACGCATTCATTTTGGACAAGCACTGCTACTGACCGAGAATGATGATTCCTTTTATAGATACCTTGGATCGGTGTGATCTCAATTGATTGTTGCACGCAATTGAAATAGTCCAGATCCTTCCAGATGGTATGCAAAACAGGCGGGCCATGGTCAACAAGCTATTCTATATATACAGGGGAGAGTATTGGCAATGCTCAAGACCAGAAGCCAATGCCGCCTGACTTCCAACCAAAACTTGCTGGGGAGGGACAGGCTCCAGGCGCTAGAAGAACAAACCAAAGTCAGGGAAGGTCAGAAACCGGTCCAACCGCCAGTCCCTTAGTCCCTGCGAGCGAACCACGGGTGTCTCACACCTCAATGCCGTCGCTGCTCTTGAGCTCGATGGCCTGCGGAGGTTCGCGTTCGCGTCGAGTTCTTCAGCCCCAATCCGACGCTGGAGCTCCCATGCACAATGGATAAACACACCGCAGGGGGAGCTCCGGAAGGAAGGAAGGTGCCATGTAAAAAAAAGTAAAACCATCGCATCTGAGCGTTTTCCAAGGTCCATCGGAGTCCATCACCACTTGCACGCTACAGAAGTGCCCCCCGCTGGCTCCATCCGAAACAACGGTCCACCGACCCGGGCAGAGCGGTCCGCGCGCCCACCCAGCACGTCCCGACCGAGCCGGCTCGGCTCGCCCACGGCTCGTCGCCTTGGAGGAGGCAAGTAGCCTTGGAGCCCGAGGGCCATCGTGGAGGGTTCCACCCGGGCGGGTTCCACCCAGGCGGGTTCTTCCACTTGGATTTTGAATGATGATATGGTTCAATCACACACTGCGGTCCTATCAGAAACAAAAATTCATGAAATGCTCAAGCACCAAATCACAGCCAAGAAGCCAGAGAAGCACGAGCGGAGGCAAGTTGCCTTGACTGTCCCACGGATGTTCATCAAAAAAAGGTTTTTACGCAGTGCTGGTTTCTTTCACACCCGCAGTGCTTGCTGAGCCCGATTCTCCAAATGAAACAGGTGGCCATCGACTGTGACCGATCCTAGTTGACCTACTAGTGACCGATCTCATACTACATGCCTCCGACCACCTGAGACGCCGACAGTTGACCCTTTCAACAGGCACACAGTCCATCGAAAAGACGTCACCCACACAAGTCCTGCCTACCAAATGCATGTAGCCCACATGGCGTGCCAGGAGAGGAAACACCTTGCAGCGGACGACGACCCAGCCCATGGATTTCGCCATCGAATTGATTCAAAGCCCTGGAGCAGTCACTAAAGTCTCTCTGCGCGCGTCCTCTGGGTGGCCGCACCATGTGAGGTGGGCCTCTAATTGAAGGACACAGGGGGGACCCGAAAATCTCTCGGGGCCCCCCTTTTGAGCCGACAGAAGCCACGGTCATCACGGTCAGCATGGCTGAAACGTGGTCCCCACTGGCCCCCCAATCCCGTTGGCCTCTAAATGATATGAAAACGCGTGCGTTACCAAAACACCTGCTTTCCACCGCAAGCTCTAAGGGCTTCACATGCCCTGGCCACACATCCATAAGCTCGCAGATCAGGGCCACGCCTGTGAGCCGCATCGCACAGGCACTCCAATTCAACCCCTGCCGCATCACAGTGTCACTGCAGCCTCTACACGACAGCCAACGCGCCTCCGAGACCACATCACCTCCGGACCAGTGCGGCTGGCATGTTCAAGAGGGAAGAACATCTTTACTCAAGGCTCGTCGACCCAAAAACACATGAGGTCCAAGTTGAACATCTGCAAAAACAACCCAGCTCTGGGCTCCATCTCAACGTCTCACCGTCGCGTCGCGGTGTTCTCCGCAAACCTCGACGCGTCGCCTCCAAAAGGCTCAAGCAGACCTCCCAGGTCCCAGCACCTCCACGACGGGAGCGGCGGTTTCTCGCGGCGATCCGACGAGTCTGGACTGAGGAGCCCACTTTGCACGCAGGCAAACATGGCCTGCGGGAGCAGAACATGTTACAGCACAGCTGCACACCGCATCGAAGTGATCAAGAATTGGAGAGAAAATCCATCAAGGGAAGCTTCTATCAATCAGAGAATCAAGAATGGACAGAAAATTGAAGGAATATGAGAGAAATCATCTCAAAAACCTCCAACTGTCAGTCCATCGTGGTCTTTTTCAGACCTCCTATTGGCCCGCGGTCGAACCCTTGGTGGAAAACGGTGGCCTCCGAGTAGCACTCCAGGTCTGGCGACGGTCGTCGCATGGAGGACAGCAGCCTTCAGGCCATCGCCAGTCCAGGGGAGCTATAGAATGCATGATAAATTCTAATCCATTAACATGTCCATTTGGGAAGATGGCCATATAGCCCATAGCCTTCCCTTATCCTTTCAGCTCCGCAAAAGCCGCTGGAACACTTGAAGCGTTTGAACTTCCTTTGTTCCTGCCACACGTGTTAGGGCAAACAGACTCTGGTTCAGATTCGGTCACATTCAATTATAATTAGATGCTTAGTGTTCTAACTCCAGACTCCAAACTTGTTCCTGTTCAAATCCCTTAGTCTTCTGGCCGAGATCTCTGGTCCAGTCTTCAATCCATCCTATCTGGGGGTGTTGGCACTCGCCCTTCAAGTTGCCCGCCCACAAGCTCCACTCAGCCACGCCACCAGAGACAGCACTCCCATCCAGCACAAGCCACCGCAGCCTCAGCGGTAAAAAAAACCATGTGGGCTCCACCTGAAACCCTGTCATTCACTTCTGGCCAATGGCTAGGCTATGCACAGTGAAGCCTTTGCTTCAAATGGGAACTCTGGAAACATTGCCAGAGTTCCAAGATGTCCATAAGACCTCCAAAGCGATGATTTGAGGGACCTCCCAAATAAAATATCCACGTCCATCCCCACCTCGCCGGTGGTGTGACGACGACTTCAGGCCGTCTCGATTTCTGCCTCTGCAACATGGTCGGCGGGAGAAAACCCGGATCGGCCAATGGGGCCACCAGAACTCATGTTCATGAATCCAAAGATCCCCAGTCTTCCGTTGAAGAGGTGCTTCGATTGACCAACCACCAGTCACCAGGGTAGCTTGGAGGACCAAGCGAACCGCGAACCGCCAGTCGCCCTCCTATCTAGGTGCAAAAAGCGCCCGCTGAGGCCTCCAGCGATGGCAGCGCGGAAGGAACGCACCCCCACAGTCTGGGCCTCCACCGCCTGAAGTCACCACGAGGCTCCACGGCTTCCGCGCGGAAGACTTCGGCGCGGCGTGACCACCCGGGGAAAGACTCCGGAGGGCCATTCGTTTTGGAGTGCCGTCGGTGACAGGTGTGACGTCAAGGCATTGATCCAGGCTTTTCGTGCGGTGACAGGTTTTTGACACTCAGCAGCAAAAACAGGCGCTTGACACCTCTTCAGGCTCGTTGACTTCGTTTGTCTTGCACTGCTGTCTCTGAGCATCCCAAAGGTAGACAGGATGAGTCAACTAGATGTCAAATAAAACTATAAAACACTATGAGACAAGGTGGGGTGACATGAAGTAGGAGGACGTGTTTTGAAGCCAAAGTAATTCCTCTCTTTTGCCGAGGTCCCGCCTGCCCCGAGGGAATACTCATCAAAACCATCCGTCTTGTCACGCTGTTATGTCAAATTAACTCCCCTGAGCTCACGCTCCTCTCCTGGAAAACTCGTGTCGATTCTTCTCGGAACGATACTCTGGGCCACGACGCGGATCGCAAGACACGAAATCCCGCTGTCTATTTCACCAAAAGAGACAAATATATACATCTTCTCGATATGGCATCCCATCGGTATAACCTGTCAGGAGTCACTTGTGTTCTTTTCCATCACTGTAGACCATCGAAAATGAATCACTTCTATAGTCCGACTCCCACCTAACCTGATACCCTACCTTTCATCCTGAACCATGCCCAGGTGCTCATTTCATGTCGTGTCTCCTCCCTTTTCAGCCTAAACGCTCATTCCGCACCACAGCACCCCATGCACCCCATGCACCCCGCAGCGCCCAGGACCTGCGCCAGAGCATTCAAGGCCAAGGACCAGCGGCCTCCACGGCCGGCCGCCGTGATCACCTGGGCGGACGGCACGGCACTGGCGCGGTGGGGCCGATCTCGGGGAGCGTACCCTTTCGGTTGGGGAGTGGCTGCCAGTTGTTCGCCGGTGTGGGACGAAAAGACAAACGAACATTGAAAAAAAATAATTAAAGAAACATGGAAAGCTGAGATCGAAAGAATTTGGAAGGTCGGGAAATCCTGACGTTGAAGAGGGAAACCATCCAAGCCCTTGATTGCGAAGATCCTCTTGACAACCCACTGGTGCAACTGGTGCAACTGTCCCCCAAGTAGGGATGCTCAACATGTCGGGGTCCCAAAACTTGAACAGAATGGATTAGCAATAAGTTGGAGAGAATGAAATGGTCATCAGAGACTTCTCATGAATTCTCTCGTCCCGTCCCAACTGTCCAGTCTCCTTCCTCTCCTCTCCTCTCCTTCCTTCGTCCTCTGTACTGCGGCGAACATGGTCTCCGCCCAGCCACGGTGTTCTGCGCCACCGCATCCAGCTTCAAGCCTGCCTGCACGGCCTGCGACAGGTCAACCAGACGACACTCCCGCTCCTTGGGTTCGAGCACTCCCAACTCCAGGAAGGAGGGCCGGAAATGGTGAGCGGTTCGGGCGGTTCTCGGGGCGGACGGGAGATATCGTGATCCTTTTGGTGCGGACCGGAGACGGTTTTTTCAAGCTTTGCCATCCCGAGGCAACAATGGTGAACGAGCACGTTCATGTGGTGGCAACAATCATGTCTGCTCTTCCAATGGTGTCTACAGGTCTGGCGCCTCTCATCCACCAGGCCAAGCACAAAAATGGGATGTTGGGGTGACCAGACTGGTACAGAAAACCACCGTGTTGACGCCCACGTGCCACACGGGCGTCTTCGATCCCATCCGGCGACCGGTTGGGACGGTCTGGAGGCTCCGCCTGCACCAGCAGCTCCAGGGTCTTGGGCCAATGCCGCGACGCGGCGCTGCTGGCACCTGGGTGGCTCCACTGGCTCCACTGGCTCCACTGGTTCGGAGGGAGGAAGTGATCCGGATCCAAATCACGTGAGGCCGTTTTGAGGCCTTTTTCCATGTCGATGGTCACCCAGCACCGGTCACCCCAGGTTTTTGTGTTGGTCGTCTGTCATGACTCTGGTCGTCTGTTCACATCATTGAAGATGTCGGTTTGAGGTCGGAAACCTTGGCATCTTCGCTGTAAATCGTTCCCAAGTTGCGGTGGACGGCAGCTCTACCAGTCAGACTAGTCGTCGTGTTGACTTTTAATCAACAAAAAACATTATTCTTAAAAAAAAAAATAAGTAAATAAACATATCATATGGTGAATGTTTGACCATCTGACCATCCGCCAGATCCAGAGCTAATTGTCATATACTAACTTGATATTGATCGACAGTCAACAGTAGATCAAAGACATCCTCAGGGTCCCGGTGGCACCGCCGCCGCTCTACAGAACGACCGCTGCAAGACCGGCCAGGGCGCTGCTCACCAGCACGGTGCTTGGCTCCAAGCGCAAACGTTGGACCGTGTCCTACCGCGGTGCTTCACCCGTTCAGCGTTGGCTCAGCGGTGTGATCGTTCTGCCCTTTTCTCGGGCAACCCGCTCCCCATCCTGGGAGCCAACGTCGACATCACACCATGCAAAAGGTTACTCGATTGCACCCATTGACTCGAAAAGATTAATGGAATCTGACCCGGAATCAAGATCAAAAAGGTCATGATTGCATGATTCACTAACTGCTCCTTTATCGATGGCTCTCTAACCATGGATGGCCTCCCAAGTCCGATCCCTGTCCAGTAGAGCAAAGGCATGCTCCCACTGCTCCGCATCCTGATCTGGGGCAAGCGGTGTTTTTCGCTGTCCGGAAAGAGCAAGCGACATTCAAAACCCGATCGAAAAACCTCTGGCCAACTTTTAAGGAATTAAGGAACCAAACTGTCATACATCCGATGAATTGATTGCAACATATTGCAACTACAAGTTCAATATCGCAAACAAAAAGAACGCGACACTCTGACTCATCTTTGCTGTGTGCTTCACTCATTGCAAACAACAGCAGAGCGCCAGCTAATTGACATATTTCTAAGATATCTGGTTCTCGTGGGGGGCCAGACCTTGATCTTCACTGAATCTTCACTCAAATCCCAAGATGGAGGAGGCCATTGACTCAAGACACCTCCCCAGCCCACGTTCAAACCGACGAACACCACCCCCCCGACCACGCCGGCGGTGTCAGGCCTCACAGGCCGCTAGGCCGTTGTTGTGCGCAATGAGGCTCTGCTCTAAGCCTCGCACCACATGGTCGAGCCGCTGAGCGCCGCCGTCTCTGCCGCGTTTGGGGTCAGTGGGTCCCCCACCCCCCCGCCGAACCCCGCGCTATAGCGTCCCGGTCGGTCGCAGGAGGCCTCGGTCCAAGGCCTCCTGCAACAGGGCGGAGCTCCAACGCCACTGGCGGCGCGCACAGCTCACGGCGGCCTATTGGGATGGAGGAGGAGGAGGAGGAGGAGGAGCCTCTCATACACGCTCACTAATGATGCTTGTAGCTTCCTATCCTATCCATTCTTTTGTGGAAAAGTAAGGATATTGCAGTCTGATGAAACACCTCCGCCGGTGGGTCCCGTCAGCATGGGACAGACCTTCCGCCTTTTCCCTACGAGTTAGTTACTACCAGGACCCTCCTGGCCAGGCTGTTTGGAGACCCTAACAGGTGGTGAACCTGGGCACCTGTTGTCACCAGGAAACACCCGGCCAGGAGGGTCCAGGTAGATTGATCTGAATCCAGCCGCATCTCTCCTTCTCTCAACCCGTCCCAATATGCTTTCCCACGACAAAAGTTATTGGGGCTCGATCAAATGCTACCACAGGTCATCACTCTCACTTTGCACCAATCAATCAAGTGCCTGAGCTCCGCACTCCAAACGCCACAATGTTCAACTCAATCGCCTTGCGAATCTGAGCAAAAAAAAGGAGGTCCCTCACTTCGTCTGCATCTCTGGGTGACACCCATCCACCAGTCGTTTCCGCGGTCACCCCATCCTATAGCCGTCTCCGCCGCCTCCACGTGCGCCTCGCGCAAGAGGCCCAGCGCGGCAGCCCAGTGGTCCGTCTCCTCGACCGGATGGGCCCACCGTGCGGTTCGCGGACGACCCGAAACAGCACGCGGGGGGCGGCCGCGAAAGGGCGGTCGCTTCACCAAGCGCTTTTCGAACGTGAAAAGGACAGTGGACCATGTCAATGGGCTTTTAAGCCCCCAAAAAGTTCCTCTTTTGGGCAATCGAAGTTGATCCAAACCTTCCAATGGATCTTGAGATATCGCCTTCGAACCGCCGCGGCCGTCGGCCCGGTGACCCCCGCGACCTCCAGGGCTGAGACCACGGTGCTGACCGTCACCACATCCTGCCGGGTCGGCGGCCCGTGACCCGGTGACCGGCTCGGTTCGGCTCCGAAATGGGTCCTTCCGGACGGAAGAAAGCGGAAGGTGCGTCAGAAGCTCCACTGCACAGGGCCACCTGAAAACCAGGAAACACCCATGTGACACCTCGCCACCAAAACAAGATTCCATTTGCTGTTGGAGAAAACCTTGGCAGATCAGGTGCTGCAAAAAGCCATGAAGAATAACACGAGGATAGCGCTTCACAACCCCAAAAATGTTGTTCAAGCCAAGCCACTGAGATGCACGGCGGCAGGCTTGCAGCACCAAATTGTAACCTTGGCAGTTCATGATCAACGGCTCATCGCTTCGGATCTGACCTTTGAAGAATACCTTTTGTTCAGGACAGGACACCCAATGGCTCACTTGTCTTCAATGGCTGGTCAAGTTACGCGTCCAAACCCTGTTGGAATCCAAGAACCTCACTCACGATGTCAGGCTGAACGCGCTGTCTGCGGGAGCTGAACCTCAAGACAGCAAGACTTGCAACAGATTGACATACGTACCGCTTGAGCTGTCCTTGTGCATGTTTCAAAACCTGCAACACAACATCTGCAGCCCATGTGGCACATGCAACTGCAAAAGCCCACAAAAAGCCAAGTAAGTCTGGCACAAGAGCGTCAAGGCTTGCTTCCAGTCACCATGACGAATGCATTCCTTCAGTGCCTTGGGCTGGTTCTGTTTTGATTCGGAGCAAATCTGTGTATACATGGGGAACGAGAGGAGACCCAAGATTCATTTCTTCTGCATGGGTTTTGATTCCTCATTTAGCCACTCATCTTCTGTAAAGGCATAGGACGGTTCTAAGTCGACGGCAGCATGGCAAGAGGCAACTGTATGCAATGCCTTCGGACTTTCTGCCATGCGCCATCCACCAGAAGCGTTGCATGGCAAGAATGATGTGATCGCAGTCACAAAGCCCCCAGAAAACAAGTTGAGAACTGGTTGCTGTTCAAATCCAGGTTTTTATTGACAACGCAACCACACTGTTGCAAACACCATGTCGAAGCTCCCACACCCCAGGTCACAAAACCCGGCCGGCTGCTACGACCGGCAAACAGCAGCGACTGCTGACTTAGAGCCCTGACCGACCGGTGAAGAACACCGAAGCAAATCATCAAGATGAAGCCTTCACGGAGCTCGTTTTTACTTCTTCGTTTTCTAGAACGGCCACCTTTCCACCGCTCGCTCGCGAGCCTAGTCAGGCGATCAACGAAGACAAGCTTGGGGAGCGATCAACGAATGGCCCAAACCGTCTGCTTTTGATGGAAAAAGGTACGACATGCCACAACATGTACTGGAATCAAGCTTGTTCTCACAATGGAATTGAGTAAACATCCTTTCTCTTTCAGCAAGAAACACAGCAAAAACACAAAACAGGCGACCAATAACTCTATCATCAACCAACAGGTGCGGGCAAACGTATCCATGTAAACCTGGTGCTTCCCAAACAACATCGGCGACAGAACGGGTGCGCATGGCACTGTCGCAACTTTTCCCACACATTCGACAGCTTCAGTACGTTCACTCTGCAGTACGCACCCTAGGAAGTATTGAAAATCCGCCTAATATGGTGCGGAAGATGAGTTCCACTTGCACCTGTGTTACCATGTTTCTCTCTGCGTGTTCCAGTTTCATACACAGCCATCAATGTCTGGAAAAACGGTGATCGCCTCCACTTCTCCCCAAAACGATTTCGCATCCATGGGCCGGATCCCTTCCAGCGGCCCATCCTTTTCAACCCGATTTAATCAGGTGGAACTGGGGGGTCTGCAGGACGAATCGACCAGCTCATCGGTCGATGGAAAAAACTCATCGGCCGCACCCCAAAGGCCCTGGCTGTGATGCGAGAACTGGGCGAGCTCTCGAGAGCTCGTCCCAGATTCGTGCAGGTCCGCTTCCCGAGCGGCGGCTCAGAGGCTTTCCAGAGGCTTTCAGTTGGGCAGTTCGTTCTCAACACCTAGCCTAGGGATGCCGAGACGAATGGCCAGTGATGAGGGTTTTCCACCAAGAGTGGTGTCTTTTTATGTATAACAGAAGCTGTGGTCCAGTTGGCCGACGGTTCCTTCGCCATGTTGCGTTGGATTTCGCGACCGACAGAGCACCGGCTCGGTGCCCAACAAGGACGGCGCCCCAGGGCTGAAAAACGATGACTCCAAGCTCCACCAAGGTCCACCAAGCTCCACCCACTCTTTCGATACTCAAGGCTTTCTTTGAAAAGTCCTATGGATGGGGAGAAGAAACAAGAAATTGTCATGGACCTGGAGCGCTGTTGATGGTGGCCTCAAATTGAAGGGACCTTCAGCCTGCTGTTGTGAATGAAAAACACCTCTGACCCCATCCCTCCATCAAGGTCTTTCACACACAATCGGCACGTTCCAAAGACACAGATGGGTCTTGATGTTTGCTCAAGCCCACAAGCAAACGCAGGCTATAATTCGCCTGACTCATCTGTGCACACCAGCTGTACTTCCAACTGAATTGCCCTTGCTCGAAGCTTTTTCTTCTATGACCGGGCATCGGATATGAATTTGGTGCATCATCCAACAATCAGGAGTCGGACACGAGGAAAGACCTCAGTGAAACTGCAAAACCTCGAGCCAACCAGAGCGCAACGATCTGTCATGCGGTGGAGACCTTCTTGTTAACACACTTCGCATCCCCATGTTTGCAACTCTTAGTCGACACATTCCCTTCCAAATCCCGCTCCTCCGAGCCCCTCCTCCCCCTCCCCTTCCGACCCCGCGCCGGCCTCATGCGCTTCAGGCGCCGGCCTCGGCAGCCTCCACCTCCATCTGCGCCTCCACGGCCCTCTGCGCCGAGCTGAGCTGTTGATGGTCACGGAGCTTCTCGAAGCAGGCCTCCGGGTCCAGAACGCGAGGCCCGGATGGTGCAACCGGTGATGTTCGGGTGGAGGTCATTCGGTGAGAATCCGGTTAGCCATGAATCAAAGATCACTCCATATGTATATTATATATATATATATGGCGCATCTGATGCCCTGCCTGAAACCTTTTCCATCCCAATTCCTACTCGAGGTATGCACGCAAAAGACCGTGCATGACGTGTGTTCTTCTCTGTCGGGCTCTCATTGAACCCACTTCCTGAGCGAACCCCTAAGGCCCAGTGGAAATCCTGTATAGCTTATGTGTCATATCAGCATATATCAAAACTTCCATGTAGAATCTTATGAGCGTAGCTGGATACCAAACCCCGTTCTTTTTTCACCTCCTGCTTCGTTCCGGGCATTCCCACGTTCGGCCGAGCCGCCCAGTTGTAGTTCTTGAAGCTCTCCACCTCTGTCTCGGCCTCCAGGCGCGCCTGCACCGCCTGCCGCAGCAAGGGCTCGTGCTCCGCCGCCTGGAGAACGAAAGCGATCCCCGCTCGGAACGTGTCGTTCGGCTTTTTCTCAGAAGAAAGTGTCCATTATGGTCCATGTGCCGCCTCTAAACTGCACCTGTCCTTTTGGGGCCGGAAAACGCATTCAGAGCGTTCCAAGAGAGCAGATGATACAGAATCTTTGAGGGGTCTTTTGCAAAACCTGAACTCGCATCCTTCGGACTCGCTGGCCATTCGACCGTCGAAGTAGTCAAGCCGAAGTCGCCGTTTGACTCGAAGGATAGTTTTTTTCTCATCAGGTTCTGAAGTCTACGCTGCCTGTACCAGGAGACCCTAAGGGGTGCTTGCAGACCAAAAAGCCTATCATCCCGAAATGGACGGAAGAGTCAATCGGACAACATGTCTTGAATTTGAACCTCGTCCGGACATCCATCGAATGGCTCCCAGCAAAAAAGGACCCGCATGGAACCATTTCCATTGGACCTGCAAGGAAGACCCTCTTCGTCCACCGTGGCCTCAGCGTGCGCCTGGCTCTTGGCCGTCTCGGCCGAGGCCCGGAGCTCCTGCGACCACGCACAGTCCGCCGGTTCCGCCGGGCTGGGCTGCGAACTATGGAGGAGCCAAGACGAACACCTCAAAAAAGAAAGAACTGTGCCGTTGACCAACATGATGAAGCCAGGGAATGGAAGATGCTGAAATCGAGGTGTTGGTCGTCCATGCGCAGCTTCATCCAGCAGCCTGTCTTGCGAAGATGCTCTTTTCTTAGCATGACGGTCAACTGCTGAGTTGCTGGGTGCGGAAAAATGATTCAAAATTCAAAGGGTGTCCTGGAACTCCTATGTCTCATTCCGTTTCTCACTTGTCCCAACGGACAAGAAGATAGGCCAGATAGGCACAAAACCGCACTGCAGAAATGCTCCAAAGCCCGCTCCTGAGCTGCTTTGTACTTCTCAGCCTCCACTTGCTGCTGCTCGAATGCCACTTGCAGCTCCTGCGTTCACCAAGAGAATCTGCTTCAGTGCCGCCAAACCACGAAAACGTCGAATCTCAAAGCAAAAGACGCCGGCGAATAGAGACTTGACATTGAGCTCGATACCCAATCAACAACCCTCCACTTCCCCCACCCACACTTCCCCAAACCCAACAACCCCCCCCCAAATCCTTCTGGGCCGTCTCCACCGCCTGCGCCGCCGCGGTGGCCCCTGGCTCGGACGCCAAAAGCTCCTCCTTCAGGGCGCTCAGGCGCTTGCCGAGGCCCTCCGCCAGCTGCGCCACCACCTTTTCCGCACCCGAGACCGCGGTAGGGCGACGCCGGGACGAACGGAGCGCTTGCGCGATCGGATCTTCGAGGGACCGTCGCAGATCGCAACATGGCAGACCAAAAGGCCAAAGAAGGCAGAAGGTCGTTCCAAAAAGGAGGGCGGAGCCTTTTTCTCTCTATCCCACCTGACTGTGAAAAGAAAAATAAACAAATTCCTGACTCCAGAAACCAACTCACTGCTGAAAGTTCTCCTCGAACCCCGAGCGATGAACCCTTCTCCCCGCATCCGAGCCACCATGGCGTCAAAGGAACCGCGACTGGCCGGCTCCTTCCTAGGCGGCACTCCGGTCCACCAGACGCGCACGAGACGCGCACGAGACGCTCGTCCGAGACGTCCAACGGGACGCTACACGGGACGAAGGGCGACCAAAGATACTCTGAGCGGGGAACGGGCATCGCAAGATACGAACGGGGCGGTCAGGGCCTTACTACGAACGGAAGAATGTTCGCTATTTGAAACCAGAAATTGTATACAAAAAGAGACCATGGTCTTTTGCAACTCACATACTCCTGACCACCGGCCACTCCACTCCACTCCCGGTCCAAGGGTCAGGATGGAGGTCGGCAGCGCCGTGAGGAGTGATGCTTCAAAGCCAATCTGCTTGGCCAGGGATTCCAACTTCCCATAGTGGGCCTCTCTGCTTGGCCAGTCCACAGGGGAGAAGGGAGGGGCAACACCGCCCAGGCCATGCGCCCAGGCGGTCGATGTCTGACCATCGATCCATTTGGGAAGTACCACTGGACCGGCCGTGCTTGCGACTCCAACTAACGACAACCAGCGGAGTTGAGATCCAAACTGAGTGTAAGGGACCCTCACAATATGGGCGAGTCGTGGTGCGTGCCTCTTATTCCATTTGCATGTGGCATCAATCAATGGCGACATGTTGTTCTGGGGAACTTAACCCGTACTTGATCTGCAAATGGGGGGTGAACCCTACCCAAAACAACATCAATAGAACTTATGTCTCAAACGGAGCAGATATGAGCAGGTGAAAAAAAAGTGAACATCAAACCGTGTGAAGAACAAAACTGTGCGAATCGCATCAGTGACGGGTGGATGGCCATCTGACACAAAGATTCCCTCCATCTGGCGGGAACGCCGCTCAGGTTCCAACGACCTCCATTTCGGTGTAAATACTTCGAGTCTTTCGGATGGTCGAAAACCCAAATCCCTGAAACTGCTTGGCCCCGATGGAGGAGTGCTGGGGCCGCAAGACCAAGAGCACCCGATGGAAGCGGAGAAACGGCAGCGAAACCGAAGCCAATTGGCCACCCCAATCCAAACAGGCTGAATCCAAAAGCCTGGCAATGGCAGGCCGTCCAAATAGCCCAAAAACAAGAAAAATTTGTGAATCCAAACAGGCGTTGTTCTCTCCATGCTTGGTCCACGGGTGTCAACCAGGCCTGAGCTTCCTGCCCCTGGACCTCACCGTCACACAGGAGACGAAACCTCAGGGCCCAGGTTGAGCCAGTTGCAAAATACATCGCATCAAATTGGCATAAAAGGTGTTGGAACAAAAGGTGATTTTTGTGTAAGACTGAAGAATGTAGAAGATCGGAAAAAAATAAAATAAAACACGTGTGAATTCCCGCAACCACCATGCAACAGATATGTTTATTTGTTAAATGAAAATGTGTTTTTGATGTCTCAGAATCATCAACGCTGCCCCAGTTCGATGGTTCCACCGCGATTCAATCATGCACATATTCTTTGTGGGTTTGAGTGTGTTGCGGATTGGTTGTGCACGAAAACTGCAACTTTGGCTGCGATGATAGGCGACACTTCCAAGTGCAAAAGCAACTCCATCCATCTCCCCGTCGCCAAGGTGCTCTTCGGCCAAAACAGCCCTTGGATGAACCAGGATAACTCCCGGCCGGGGCCCAGGGAATGCAGTTGCTGGTGGTGACAGTGGAGGTACATCGTTGGTCAAGCCGGAAAGTAACCCCCCACATGGCACGCCTGCCTTCAGCAGTAGATGTATATGAGTAGCCGCATCAGCTCTATGTCCATGTCCTATACCGAGCTACGCGAAAGAAAGCCGTCTTCTAGTGGTTGCTTGGAGGGCCAACCACGAACTCGCTGAGAGGGACGGTCTGCACGCAAGAGCTTGCGCAAGCGCTCCGAGGATCCTAGCGTGTGGAAAACACTTGAGCAACAAAGTTCCTCACAACAAGGGCTACTACACACCACCGTCCACAGCGCGGCACGTCCAGCGCTGGGGCTCCAGACACGATAAGAAAGCGCTCAGTTCGGTGAAAAATTGGGTAACACACCCGATCTGTCCTCAAATCGATCTGCCCTCTTTTCGTTCTCCCGGATTGCTGCAAATTAGCTCAAACATTGGTACCGCTTTTTTGTTTGTCACATTGGTACCGCGTTTTTGTTTGTCGTCGTGCGCGCCACTATGTTTTGACGACGAGCAGAAAAACACCTCTTGCCACGAAGAAAACTCAAACACAGTCAGAAAGTTCTATCTGTTCCTACATGATTCGCCGTGTAGGGTATCCAAGTAACCTTTTGGATCATGCGGTTGCAGTATGGGCCCAAAGACATCAGGCTCCTGGAGTAGTTTCCACTTTTGGCAAAAAAATATGTGCAAATTGAAATGCAACTGATTGGCTTGATTCCCTTGGGCTGAGGACTCCTTGTCCCTTTTTTGTAGGCGGGAGCATGTCGTTTACCTGCCAATTCATTGTTGAGATGGTGGAGTTGCTTAAACATCTTAAAGTGTACAGTAGGCGGATTTTTACTTCCGGACGTCGGGCGTCTTCCTGATTTGAAGCCACATACTTGAGCTCAACTCTCCAAACATGACCTGTGGGGCGGAGGATACAACGATTGGAGAGGTGTCTTCACCCAAAACTCGCTACAAATCTCCAGCCCCATTGAAAGGAGTGACCTCTGAAGGAACCAATTCACCCATGTCTTCTCCACCCCACTGCCTGCCATCCACCTCGCTCGCTCTGAAAAATCGAGCCGCTCCACTTGTGCCTTCTCCTCCAAGGCCTTCTCACGTGCCTGAGCCTTCTCCCGCTGAGCCGTCTCGGCACCCGACACCGCTGACTTGCAAGAGATCACCTCGTCGCATTCGTTCACCGATTGCTGGGAGGGCCACGAGGAATGCACAGGGTCCACCGTGATTTTCAGGACCTTCCATAGATGATGTGTGTACTTCGCGCTACGCGATGCCCCAGCTACTACGGTGTCCTTGCGACGAGCAATGCCAGGATGCCAGGAACTACGTGTCCTGGCTAATCTTAATCCTAATAGTGTGCAGAAGCGAAACAAGCAAAAACCAAATATCGACTGAGAGACGATATTGCTATATGGTCCAACGCATATCGTCACCTAGCGCGTAATTTTGCTCTTCGGCAGCACCAACCAACTTGATCTAGTTTGTCTGTCTTTGCTAGTATATAGCTTACCGAATTCAATGGAATGAACTTTCATTGAACTAACTCGATGCATGACTTGTGACACCTACTCTAAAACTTACAGTAAAGCAGGTTCACTTGTTGAGTGCATCACGAGAACCACAGACATCCATCTGCCAATATATCTCAATCTGCGGGGTGGTATCGATACTCGTCCTTCGGGATGCACCCACCGTTTTGTTGCTGTTGCTCCAGGGTCCAGTCGACCCTCAGGATACTCCCCTCTCCCAAACCCACCGTTGACCCCACTAGAGGAGACGCGAGAGTTCTCCCACCGTGGCCCGAGGGGCGGTGCGCGTCACGTCGGCCAAGCGCAGCTTGCAACTCTGCTCGTTCTCCAAGGCCGTGCCCAAGGCCTCCTCCGCAGCGTCGACCTGGACCGGCCGGGGTGGAAAAGCTGGGGTCACACGGATGGGTGAAAGACCTTTCATTAAGCACACATACATCTAACAAAACCCATCGAATCTCGATGCATGCAAGAGTTTGTAGATTTGCTTTTGGAACTTTGAACCACGCTCAATTGACTCTGTCACGTAATGATGCCTCGAGGTTGCCTTTTCCAATTTGGCAACACTGCAATGATGCAGGATGTTTGTTCGCCCAAACTTGCGGTTAATGAGATTCACCAATAGCTTTGCTAGCTCTGTTGCAAGCACCTGTATACTGTATACTGTATCCAATCCCTCTTTAATCCCTTTTGGATAAATGATGGTTCGACGTCCCAAAAAACCCGAGCCTTCAAACCCTCGATCCCAACCCCCCACCTTCAAACCCGACCCACGTCGCAACCCACGTGAGCTTCACGCGGCGCGCCTTGCTCTGCAACTCTCCCTTGGAAGCTTCAATGCGGTCGACTTCCGCAGACGCCGTGGCCAGCTTCTCCTCCGGTCGTCGTGCCGCAGCGCCGGGGAGACATGGCAACACCCCCCGAAAAAAACGGCAGGTGCTGGGACTCTCACCAGACATCTGCGAGCGACCCGAGTCCCACAGGACTTCGGACTGGCACGGACTCGGTGTTGGTCGCAGGGGTCGCTGCGTCTTCCGGTCGCACGGGCGTCTTCCTTCAGTCCGGCAAGCCTTCAGCTGTGATGTCGGTACGGGCCCAGAATCAGAGGGTCCGGTGCCCGGTACCGTTGAGGTCTTCCCTTCCCATAAATCAACCAACCCACGGCGGGCAAAAGAAGGGGAGATCCTTTTTCAAGGGGAGTTCCCCCGACTCATGGGCTTTCATGATAAGTCATGACCCACTTCAATCTTTCAATCACCTTCGGACTTTTCTGCATTCCAAAAGGATACTTTTTCGCCGAGACCTCTCCCTCTCTTCCTCTCTCTCGCCTCCAACTTGCAAATGACCTTCTGCAAGCTCTCTGAGACCATCTGCACATTCGCCGTCCTCAAGATTGGAACAACAAAAACACCAGCCAGAACAGAAGCTGGGACTCCGCACGTGTCCTACCTCCCAACAACCAGCTATGAGACAACCAGCGAAAGCATAGCCGCGAGCCAGATCCGCGCGGTGGATCTGGACCCGGACGTGGCCTGCTCCACTAGAAGATTGCCCTTGTTCCGTTCGTAGCGAACCTTGTTACTAGTAGCCATGCCAGGAGCGCCCCTAGCTTCTTGCTCCGTTCGTAGCGATGCCCTTTGTTACTAGCAGCAAACGCCATTAGACCTTTCTTTGTTTCTATTAGCGATGGTTCTCCAACTGACGAAGGACATGAGGTTGGACCGAAAATCCACTTGGACCGACAAGGTGTTTCAATAAAGGGAAGGGTCCCTGACGCATTGCTCGAAGTAGACCCGTGTTTCAAGTGGCAAAGGTTTGTCACAGTTGACTGTTCCTCAAGAAAAAACACGTCGTGTTTTTGGTGGAGCCGCGTACTTCGGAGCTCATTCCCACATGGACCACCACACACTGGCGCCAGGGTGCTGGTAGGCGTGACGCTGGTCGGCGGGCACACAAAGGCCTTCAGGGAGCATCGCGATCAGCATCTTCCGCACAGAGAGGGGGTCCTGCGAGGGGGTCCCTGCGGGGAAAACAAGGGAGGAAAACTGTTGTGATACCAAGTGACAGTTGTGGTACCAAGTGGCTGGTTGAGGTGCATCTTTGGGCTCAGGTGCAGCAGCCGTGGAGACTACCAGTAGTGGTGTGAAAGGAAAGGAATCCGGCACACAAGAGACTCGGCGAAGCCAGTGTTGAGTCAGAAAACGATGAAGCCGGTGTTTCAAATTTGGACATCATGGAGATTCTTCATGGCATGTTACGCACCTGAGGATAGATAAGCATCTCGGATGAACTCTGTCTAATATAGAGAGAGATGGGAAAAGTAGCTGGACCCAGACGATTGAGGGAAGGTCAGCTCCGCCAACAGGTCAGCCTCCGCACGTTTGGCTCCCCAATCCATCCGAGTCGTGGAGCCGCCGTCGATGCCGTCGTCCGTCGATGCCGTCGTCCGTCGGGCTTCGACGCGTGAGCCCTCCAGTCCTCAGCGACAGGAGATTGAAGCCCCTCCACCACGCCATCGTACCAGGTTTTGCTCACGCCATAGTTCTTCAAGGTCTCCTCCGATTTTCGGACGGCGCATTGGACACAGCGGCACATTGGATTCACCACCGAGGTTCCCCTCGTTGCCTGTGTTGAGATTTTTCTGAACGAATGAAAAGATTCACATCGAGGAATCGAGGTTGATCGAAAATGGAAAAACCTGTCCCGTCCCACTATGGCCTTCAGAACTTGCCGTGTTGTGGGATCCGATCCAAATTCAATAGAATACAATAGACAACGTAGATAGTAGACTCTGTAGACAGGGTTTTTTTGCACAAAAACAAACATGTTCTGGATTCACCCAAGTCCTTCTGCTCTCAGCGGATTCTGAGATGTTCTGTGGTGGATCGCGGTACCACCTCCAGGGAAGGGACCATACCCAAAAGCTAGGACCCTCCCAAAAACTTCTGTCAGAATTCAAAACATCACCTGCCTTCGGTCGCCTTCCTCACCTCCCGCCTCATCCGGTCCCACCGTTGTGCCCCCCCCCGTCTCCTTCATCTTCTTCGCCTCATCCGTCGCTGACATCGTCGCCTCCGCCGCGCGCTTGGTGCCCCTCTTCGGTGCCATCGTCGCCGGAGCAGCCGCGGTCGCTCGGAAGGTCGCGGAGGGCGCCGGTCGCTCGTAACGAGCAGATGCAATGGCTCCGGGAGTGGTGCTGCAAGGAAATGGGAAAGAGCGACTGGGAATGGTGATCCGGTCGGAAAGAAAAAGGTCTTCAAATGAACATGAATCAAGTGACTTTGCAGCTGAACGAGGGGATCACATCAGCTGAGGGAAGGAACCACCATGCAGCTGCTGAAGGAACCAAGTCACATTCAGGTGATCACCATGATCCCCATTCACCATGCTCACCGGACCCCGACAAACGAACACCAACCAGACCAACACCCAGGCGCCGAAAACCGAAAAAAACGGTGGATCGGTGGATCAGATGACATAACTCAGCCCACAAGACCCCAGCGACCCAAGCAACTGAGGCGATTCAAACAATTCTTTTTGTGACCCACTGCAGCCTAGGTACAAGCACAAAGCAGCATCCTGGCCGGGGCCTGGCCGGTCTGAGACCCAGTTGCATCTTGAAGCACGGCTTTATACTGGAAGTACTCAAACACCTACTTCCCCTTCGCAATCCTTCGCAATTCCTACTTCATTTGCCTCTTTACAACTCTTTGAGGCGCTGCAAGAAGAACTTCCATCAGCACGGCCAGCACGGCCCAACCGCCCAACCTCTGCCGGTGCGGTTCATCAGCACCTCCCCAACGTACCTCTCACAGAGACACAATGCGGCATTCCGCCTAACTATTCTTCCCCAAGGCCTTCTCAGCAAGGACGTTTGCCAATTCTCGGTGACATCAGCGAGGATGGCTTGTGTGACCTTGAACTGTGGTGTTACACAAATGTCGAAAAGTCAGAAGCTGGCATGACACGAGTAAACGGCAAATGTCATTGATGTGCCGCTGTGCCACATTGTTCGTTGCCCACTAGAGCCCGGTTTCATCAGTTGCAGTATGTCTGATATAATTAAACCAAACGCATGCACGCACTGTGGCACTGCTTGAAACCAGGGCGCCTTCCATGCGCTTTCTTCGTGTTCTTTTTTTTCCTCTTTCTTCGCGCCATAGGCTCTTGCCCGCGACTGGTGGCGTGCACCTAATTAAAATCATCCATGGAAATCGGGCCCCATTGACGCAGTTTGGTCAAAACTCCGCGTCAATTCGCTCACTGCCTGTAGAAATTCCCTCGGAATTTCTTGGCATGGGGTATCACCGTGGCCTTTTTGGCCTTCCAGGATCACGCGACAAATTGCTTTGCAGAAATCGGCTGGGTACTGCTTCAGCTCCGAAGTGCGCCAACTGCCATCTTCGTGCCGTCCAATGGCTGCATACTTCGGAAGGTCAGTCGTCCGCAGCGAATGCAACAAAGCATCATTGTCTGCTGCTCCATTTGCTATCAAAAGGCTGGTGGGCTTGCAAGCCTTCCCACCGTAGTGCCCTTGCAAAAGGGTAACTTTCTGACAGTTGCGAAAGCGGCATAGATACCGGGTAATCTCAAGCCGCCAGATGCTTGGGCTATTCTGGTGAGTGTCCCCATTAGCCGGGTGCTCCAACACACCTGTTGCACCATAGAGCAGAGAAAGGAGCATCAACCGAAATGAAATGCCCAGTAGCATACTACCAACTGTCACTTGTCTGTGTTCCTTGTACGTGAGGTTGTGCAAACCATATGGAAATCCTCTACGTCTCACTGGGCGGGGGCCACCCTGCACGTGGTTCTCTCGTGCACGGGACCACGTCTCGCAGGGTGGCCCCGCCACCCAGGCTCTCAAGATTCCAATGCGCAACGCCTCAGTAAAAAAGTGGAATGTGGTGGGGTTGTTGAGGTCTCCCCACTCACGATCGAAAATGATGTCAATGGACAATGCCATCCACGCATGCTCTTCCATGACGTATTGAACTTCGGGCGCCTGAAAAGAGATGCGCCATGACCTTGGGTCGATAGGCCATGCGGGCTGGGACATCATATCGGATTTCATCGAGTTTGTCTGATTGTCGTTGGAAAAAGTCCATCGCTGTATCTTCCTTGCGTGTGCAAGAGGTGAGGCCTGTCAGAAACCATTCGCTGCTAGCCGACGAAATGAATACACGAAAAACCATAAGATCATGGAGTGTCGTACCTTCTTCATCAGCTACACATCTTTGGCTCCATTCAGCAAAAAGTGTCAGGATCTCTTTGTGGTAAAGACAGGTGCTCAAAGTAGCCTGTCTCAAACGATCCACAAGGGCTTCTGTCCCCTTATAGCTCGAAAAGGCAGCCTGCCACTTCTCAAGCAATTCATCTTGCCACTGTTGGATCTGTGTCACAATCACTGCAATGGGCCCATCAGGAATTCTGGGTCCCTCGGATTGCATACAAGGATCCGGTAATTCTGGGCAACTGGCATTCTCTGCGGCACTGTTCACGCCAGGTTGCCGAGTCACAAAGGCTCCACGGGCCGTGTAGAAAGCCAAACAATCATGACCTCGGTTGACGTGATTGAGAAGCCCTGTACGCCGTGAGAACACCTTTAGACATGCTTCACATGTGGTGCCTATTACGAAATCTCGTGCTGGGGTAGCACGGTCGTGCTTTTTGAAAGCATGTACTGCACATGCAGCGGCTCCTGAGAAAGTGCGGCCGCAGGCCAAACAGTAGTGGTCTTCAGCAGTCAATGCAATTTCCTGGCCAGTAACTAAGCCAGCCTGCAGAATGTCCTGGTAGATCACGCTGCGCCATCCATACCATTCGAATCTTCTCAGGGCAAATGCTTTGCTTCTCGCAATGGTTCTTCGGATTACTGCTTTCCATCTCTTCCCCGCTGTTTGCAGGCATTCAGAGAAGTCAGACCATTCCGATCTAGGATCAGGCAGCTCAAACTCCGGGCAGTACATCCGCATCCACGCCAGATCCCCTTCAACTAGGGTCCACCAGCAGTGTTCCGTATTGATGAGAGACCATGTATGGTCCTCACCAAGTTGGATCAGGTGGTATAGATATCGCAGTCTTGCAACCCGCAATGTCTCACATGCTGGCAAAAGCTGGAAATCGTGAATAATCCGGTCAAGAGGCCAGTCCATCGCCTTTTTCCCAAGCGTGCAAACCCTGCCTCGAGTTGCTGCGTTTGTCTTTTTGTTGGCGGTTGCCATATTGCACAATTGAATACGATGGTTGACAACACCAGCGACTCGAAAAACTGGCGTTTCCTCTCTATTGTCATAGCACGGTTGCAGAAGATCCGTGACCGGTACTGTGTCATAATGTTGTGCGCTGCAGCAAATTTGGTTCGGAGTTCTTTTACGCATCCCACATTTGACTTCGAGCCAGGAACCCAGGTGTTTATATGTGCCCACAACACGAAGTGCGCCCTCCACATAGCTGGATGTGGTGGGGATCGTATAGTCCCGGTGGGCTATCGCTTTGCGTTGTACCAAGGATCCACTTCCTCTACAGTCAAGGATGACCTCTGACTTGCCTTTGGAAAGATTTGGCATCAGACCAGCCACTGCTAACCGGTCGAAGACAAGCCCGGCAATACGGCCAGCCATAGTGACAAGGGATTCAGCCGTCGCAGCACTGAACGAAATTGATACATCATCCGCCCAGATCGGAGCAAGAAGACCCATCCGATCATACGCGCCGTCATGTGCATAGGGGCTAGTTTCCGAAAGTATCTCCACCGTCACCTCTGGATAGTCCGCCTCAATCGTAGTGAAGATGGGGCGGAGGATTCTGTTGAGCGCAAAGCCAAAGGTCAAGTCGGCGAACGTGTCACCCGGGCGCGAGCCTCGTCGACTTTGGGTCAGCGTTGTTGAACCGTTGACTCTGAACCATGTGGCTTCGTAGAATGATTGAAACATCGCTTTTACAAAGGCCGGTGCATCAGAGTTTTGGATCGCAGGTCCTGGCTTCATCATCTCCTCAAACTCATCATACGCAGCTGGGGGCAGTCCAAGACTTTGGAAGAGCTCAGGTACAGTTCTGTGGTCAAGTTCTGCAGCTACCATGTGTCGTCGAAGGAGACGGTAGAATGCATTACTGACATCAATGAAGAGTATTCCAGAACTCCGTGCTTTCTGCGCAGCAATCTGATGGTATAATCGGATGACATGGGCAGCTTGGGTTATAGAAAACCCTGGGGTCCCTCCAATCTGCATTCGGAGCCTCACGGCCTTGAACTCCTTGACAAGTTCTTTCCGAAAAACTCCGCGCAAAGCTTTGCTAATTGGGGAGCTCACAAAGAGGCTCCGGTAGTTCCAAAAGTCAGCAACTCTACCCTTTTTGTGGACAGGTACAAGGGTCCCGCCCTTGTATATCAACGCTTCGCGCATGAACATCACCTGTTTCAGCAAAAGCGGGTAGAGAAGAGTTTTGTCGCTGCAACTGGCGCCCGATGCAGGAAATCGCCCGGCACCCCATCTTCGAAAAAATGCCTTGGCGACCTTCGTGGAACGGAATTGATGTTCAATCTGCCAGAAACTGGGTAGATCGTCCCATTCTGGTCTGAGCTTCGGGGTTTTTGCCAAAGAATCACAGAGTGCCATAAGCTGAGTTGGCATCCTGTCAATCCCGTCTTCCTGCTGAGCAAAGAAGGTTCTCCATCGCTCTGCAAGCTTGGCAGACTCAAAGATTGGCTCGCCTAACTCGTCTTCCACAATAGGCAACGGCTGGAAAGGTCCCGGTTTTTTCCTGCTCCGCACTCCAGAGTTGCGCATAGCTTGGTAGAAGTGTGACATCTGCGGTGCATCTTTTGCCATCTTCTCTAACCAAGCAGTTCTATCAGCTCGTAGGGCCCGCTTGAAATCTTTCGCTTCTTGATGGCTCTTGGCTTGCAGCAATGTGGCCTGTGCCAAGTGCCGAATACCTTCCATAAAAAGCTGTGAGGTAAATAGGACATCCTTGTGGCACCACACGTGCAATACGTTGCGAACAGTCAAAGTAGCAATGCGATCACGTACTTGCTGCAGCGTTGATCTGGTTTGCATTCGCGCAGTACGCAGAGTCCACGTTTCATCACTAATATAGCTTTTCCTGGGGCCACGTTTACCAGCTGGGAAGGCTTTAGCCAGGCACCTGACTACTTGCTCTGAGAGTGTCGTGGCGTGTTTTTCAATATCCTCTTCCCATGAGTGATCCGGGATAGCTTGCAGGGCCTCGTCAATCTCTGCAGTAGTAGCTTTTTGCAAAGACTTCCGGTCGAAACTGCATCTTGGCATTTTGTAAACACGTCGGATCTTGGGAAGAAGGAGCTTCATCATCAAGGGTCGGTGATCCGTGATTCGTCCACCTGTATCGAGGGAACCCATGTCTCAACTTTCACAGGTTGTGGTTCTCGAGGAATCATCAGATAGTCACACCTCGCCTGTGCCCCATTGGCGTGGCTAAGCCAGGGCCATGATTCCCCCTGGTGTACTCCCTCAAATGCTCGGGAGATAGCAATCAATTCGAGCAAGTAGTCGAAGGAAACATCGTCCAGCCAAATTCTGAGACTCCTCCACCCTGGCAGCCTACATAAGGCAGAGATGCGTCACAGAAGTGGGCATTACTTCTCGATCAGGTCCCCCAATCGTTGCCAGAACGCTTTGATCTTCGCAGGCTCTGCTCCCGTGTGTGGGGCATGTCCATTAATCAGCAACACACTGGTCCCTCTGTAGTTTGCTTTCAAGAGAAGGAGCTCTGGTTCAGCAATAAGAGCATGAACCGAGTGGCGGTCAAAGAGCTGCTCTCCCGATCGTCTCCTTGAACGGAGGAGCCAGGTCTCAACCCCGCCTTGTCCTTGGTCAGCCGCAGCCGTGGCTCGGTAGTGTGTGTCGGACTGAGCCAACTGTGTTGTCTTTGTACGGCTTTCCTGCAAGAACATCACATCAATATCATGCCACAATATTTGCTCACGTAGAAAGCCAATCGTCATGCCTCCTTTTTTGGAGTCAAGAGTGTTGACATTGTATGTAGCAACTGTCAGCTCAATGGGCTTCATGATTACTTTCGATCCTCTATCATCAAGCAAAGATGGGGGCAGTCGGTGTGACGTTCCAGCCGCTTGCTGCAGCTCTCCTGACTGGATGACTGAGCCATCCCATTGGGGAAGCGTCACGCATGTTTGGTCAGAAAAGGGGCTAAACAACATCCAGAGGAACTCCACTGCCATACGGCGCCCACATAGCAATGCCGTGTAATCAGGACGTGGATGCAGCTCCTCAGGTTGGTGTTGAAATGCCCATTTTGCAACAGCATCTGCGAGTTCATTGCCAAAAATGCCGCTATGAGCCTTGACATGGGAACGATGCACCTCAGTCATATGCAGGAAAGCATCCAATGCCTTTGCAAGGCTTCTGCTCAAACGGCCCTGTAAGTCTTCTGCTGATGTACCAGATACCCCACTGGCCCCGTACCCAGCAGCAGTAGAATCAGTGTAGAAGTAGTGGGGCACTTCATAACCCATGGCCCACTCACAAGTTCGGATCAATGCATCATTCTCTCCCTCTCTGGCTGTCGAATGGCAAGCCCCCGTCCATGATGATGACAATGGGTCTGGATCAACAAGTCCATAATCCATTCCTAACAGATGCGTCTGGCTCCCGACCTGGCACAAGGCAACAAATGCCCACGAGGCAAGCTTTTCCTTGCCCTGCGAGAAGGAACCATCTGTATAGATCTCGACATGCGGCACTTTTTGAGGTCGTGCCAAGCTGACCTCACATAATTCATCCATCATGTCCGTGTCGAGGTGCTCCATAATGGCTTGCCACGCCACATGCGGAAGCTGTCTCTTAACGAAAACAGCTTCGATCCATGGGGCGAAGCTTGGCATCTCAACCTGGAAGGATGAAGAAGCGGCCATATCTCGGGAGTGTAGTGCCTCAAAGATAGAAATCTTCAAGGGTCGCTCCTCATCTTCAACAGGCAGACAGCCCATGTCTTGTCTTCCAGGACATGCAAGGGACTTGGAGTCAGTCACAAATTCAACACCTCCCACCAGCACCCAAGGTTGCAGTTCATCCAGCAGATGGGATTTCCAGGAGGCCGCAGGCCTTCTGAAGGGGATCGCAGCCAATGCATCTGGAAGTCTCGATCGAAGGGCCGTTGTATCCAAGAAGGAAACCGTCCAAACCTCAACCAGTCATATCCAGAAACATCTCTTGGTATCACAAGGAGGTGCCAGTGCATCTCAGACCATAAAGTAAAAGACTCCATCACCTGATGCTCGTGGATGGGAGTTGCAGTGTTGTCTCCCAGCATCCAGGAGATCGCCTCAGCAATATAGTTGTCTGTCGGATCTTCATTGAGCACTTTCTCCACCGGCACTGACCTAAGGGCCGTCTTCCTTTGAATGAAAGTGGTCTCCTCATCTTCTTGTTGCGGCAGAGGGTACCCTTCCTGGGCAGCAGGAATAGGGGGAGGCACATAAGGTCTCAATCTGCCATCAAGGCCTAGCGTATGCTGAGGCACATCATAGAGCAGACTCGACCCAGTGGATGACCAAGTATTGTGGGACTCAAAGGTCAATGTCATCCCAGGTCCCGGTTCTTGAGTAATGGTTGGCAGGGTCGTTCAGCTCTTCATCGCTCAAGATCCGAATCTGCAAGATCCCGCCAGCCACTAGGTTCAGAACCTCACGCCAAGCAACCTGTCTGCCATTGTACCTGAAAACAGCTGGGGTCAGCTCCATTTGCTCACGGATCCATCCGACCACTGTCGCAACACAAACACTGGGCCCAGCAAGGTAGACAGCAACGAAAGGCGGGCTCGTGGGATCAGAGTCAAGAACTTGGACAATGACAGGCACAGTAAATTCCCCAATCGAATAGACGACGATCAGTGTCGGCATGTTCTGGTAAATTTCGCCAATCGCATGGAACAGCCTTGAGTGTCGTTCGTCCAACCTCCTTGTATACTCCTGACACCAATCTAGGAATCTAGTGACCGGCACATCGGTTTGCAATAGCCATTGTGGACAACAAGCAGCTGACACTCTTGCGTGCCCAAATGAGTGAAAGAGAACATGAACCACCAGATCAACGTTCATAGGTCTCCTTCTGGCCAAGGCATACTCCAAGAGATAGTTTCGTACCTGGTGCACGTGCACAATCCATTCAATTCCAACCTGGGGCCGGTCTCTGTTCTGCTGAGGATTCGCATCGCTCGATACATGGAAGGTGCCGACAGTCTCTCTAGATGTCGACGAAGCGTCATGTTGGTCCTCCCTCGGAATCCTGTGGCTCTCAACTGTCGGCCTTTGCATGAGCGTGGAAAAATCATCCTGGTCATCATCTCCCCCTTCATGGGCCAACACCTCACTTGCCTGTCGGACCGCCCGATCAAACGAGAAGGTCAGGTGCACAGTGACAGACGCTGCCACCTGTCTGGCAACGACATCACTCATCGTCAAAGGTCGAAAAGGTACACAAGGAAAGGAAGGTATCCAATGCGCCATGATCTTCACAAATGAAGCAAAAGGCAAAGAAACAACTTCTTGGTCTGAGAAGACTTGCTGACAATGTCCATGCATGTAAGTCAGCATGCAGCGGGTCTCTGCGTCACACAGACAGCCAAAAGTCTGGAAAACTTGTCGAACTGTGATCGGGACAGCAAATCGCAGCGCTTGCCTGGACTGTTTGCCACTAAAATCGTGTTCCACCACCAAGATCTGAAAAGGTTGATCCGCAATCAGTGATGGGACAATGATCTGCACGCTGGCCGGATCAGGCTGGGTCAATTGGAAATCCTCTGGTTGTGGCACTACCGCATACATAAGAACATCGTCAAGGGCCGTTCCACGGAGTAGATGTCCTGTCTGATGCGCCCATGGAGTGCTATCAGTCAAACCCCAGGCAAAAGGTTGTCCAACAGTTTGTTGGTGGTCATGAAAAAGCCATCCTCTGATACTCAAACCAGACCCAAGATATCTTTGTCGAATAAAGTATTCTCGTACAGAATCTCGTCCAGAGTACTTCCAGAGGTTGTACATTTGCTGTTGATGTAGTCTAGCAGGAACCAACCAGGACAGTCCCATCTCAGAGCATCGCAACATCCGCTCTTGCGAATGGGCTGTGCAGCCGTCATCAGGCACAAGTCTCTGCTGAGACTGCATCATACTTGATTCATCATGGATCTCATCATTTGTTTCATGCAGAGGATGAGAGGTAAACATATCGTCAACGCTATCATGATGTGACCACTCTGTACGGGGGGACGGACTGCCACATGAAGTGCTCTGTTCCCTCTCATACTCCCACAAGAAAAGTTGCACGAAAATCCCATCAGTCAGCTCTACATCATGGTAAAAGGCCTTGCGATCACCAAGAATGATAGCATAACAGAGGTCAGATTCTCTGCATCCATGATCTGGCACTGCTAAGTCGAAAAAGCACGTCAACCCCTACTGGGGGATGCGAGGTATCAACAAGCATTGCAAGCAGATTTCTTCGATCTCCCTGCGCACGGCACAAGACAGCAAAATCTTCTTGAGCGCGCGTTTGCACAGTGAGAATATGCGGTCTCGGCAGGGCAATAAAGATCGGCGGTGGGTCAATGATAATATAGTTCAGGGAAGTCCCATGTTCAGGCTCACCATCAACAAAAAGACCTCTCTGAACATCAAATACAGCAATGGAGGGAAAGGGCTGTTTCCGCTCTCCTTGTAGGAACGACCATAGGGTAATCTCCAGACGGTCCCGGGTCCAGCCCCGCGCATACTCCCATACTCAATCGTGCAGCTGCATCAGGGTGGATTCTTCATCATCAGTCGTTGGCGGCGGTCGTATGAGAGTGCGAAAAGTCACCTCAGGCAGCGGACATGCCCTCACATTGATCTCAACGACAATCTTCATACCTTGGAAGGGTGTGCAAGAGAAGATCCTTGGCATCTCAATGCCTGAATGTGAGACAACACAGTCCAAAAAGGGGAGGGAACATCGGCTTTCCAATCCAAAGGACTGCAGGAGTGCCTCAGTCGTCATTCGAGGGGGAAGCTCAACAGGATGAAGGTCGACTTCCAAATCAGCTCGGGAATCCCAGACCGCTACCAAAGCCAGAACCTCATCAGTTCGAAGGTCTTCTCCAACTATGACGTAGAGGTCATCATGGCCATTCTGTTCGTGTACAGTGGGTAGCGGCTTTACAGCCGCCAGTATCACTCTTGCTTCTTGTGAGACAGGTGGTTCAACAAAATCCCGCAGTAATGTTTGCACCTCTTCTTTGTCAAAAGATGCCAGCTCGAGCAGACCATCAGTCTCAAGGTTCCAAAAAGAGATCTCATCAGCAATAACACCACAAAGAACAATGTCTGGCCATCTGCCTCTAGCAGCTCGGAAGGCCAGTGCCTCATCTCGCAAGTGGTCAAACTGTAGGAATCGTGTCAATCTTGCAACCCTGCGTCTCAACTCATGCCATCGAAGATTTTGCTGTATCACCATCTCAAATTGGTCCCCATCATCATTGACTTCAGATGTGATTGGAAGCCGCATCGACCTCTGATGGATGGCCGGCTGGAACAAGGTCATCTCATCTCCTGGTAGGGGTCCTAGTCCCCTATCCAGCTCACCATTTCTGCAAGCTTGGACCGCAGAGATGCGAAGCAGCATACTCGTTCCATGGAGTTCGTCAACGACTTGGTCAGTCAGCCAGTATCTCACTTCTCCATCATTCGACACTTCCAGATAGCACAGAGTACCTCTTGTCTGACAGGTCGACGTAATGCCCAATTTTTGGATGATAGAATGAAGGGTGCCCTCTCGCTCCACATGCACTGCAACTCTTTTCGGTAACGGCAATCCAATCACATCCAGGATAAAGGCTTTTTCACCTATATCCAGCTGCGACGTGGGCATTCCAATCAGATCAATCGAATAGGCGCGCAAAGAGAGTGGCTCAATCACCGGAAATGGGATTGTGAACCCCCATACATCGAAGCCAGCAACATCCTCCAGTTCGCCAATCAAGACCTTCGTAAATGACTTGTCAGGAACCCAAGCACATCTTCTGGCAAAATAGGCGACTGGAAAATGGGGCCTTGCCACCCCCCCACACGTACACAGTTGTCACAAGGTTACGTGGCAGTCCAAGTCTGTCACTTGCAAAGAGCCGGACCACATCTGGCCCCGCAGAGTCAAATTGACCAGCATGCACAATGCCAAAGTGGGACTGTGATTGTGGGAAATGAAGTTCATGAACAACCTCAGTAATGGCAATCTCTGCTTGCGTAAACAGGTGCATCAAGCCACTAACATCCTCCTGTTCCATCTCTGGGTCCTCGCAACTGCCACAGGATATACCAGAAAAATCTGAAGCATCATCATTCTCACCTGTTCCACATGATGTAGAAGTCCCAAAAGAAGAACCGCCACCATCATCATCATCATCATCATCATCTTCACCCCCAGCTCGAAGAAGCTGTCTTTCACGCAGAACCAGAAAGATCCCTTCATACAGTGGAACGTGTTCGCCCCATGTGTAAAGCCTGGCAGCAGCATGATTGCCTACGGCAATTGTGCACTCCGCGGCCCATACACACTGGTTGAAGGGCTCAATTCGCTGGAAGAACCACGACAGAGGTGGGAATACTGTAGTTTGGAAGATAAAACTGCCTCTTCGAGTTTGTTGCGCATCTTGATATTCAACTAAGGCCGGAACATACCTTGGATCACCAGGCGCAATCACCAGAAAATGTGGCATAATGAGCCCAAAATCATACGGTGGCGATCTGACAGGTGTCACCACGCAACTCCTCCTGCCAAGTATCCTTCCCCAAGGACTGCGCACAACGGCAGCACCCGGCAGTTGGAAATCAAAATGCACATCACGGATATTCGACTGCAGCCGTCCAAGCTGGTCCCAAGGGTGATACCATGATCTCACCACAACCGGAGTTCCAGCTTGCATAGTCTCACGGATGTATAGAGAGACCAAGTCCTCTGTTGGCGGTCCAACTTGCATCAGGCTAACAAAATCCTCATTGCGATAGTCCTCACTGCATGCTTCCACCAGACTTGTGCAGCCAGAAACATCAAAATGTGAGCTCTCCAATTCAGCTCTACGGAGTAAAGGTCCTTCCGGAGCATCGCCTCGGAGAAGGGCGAAGTCTTCTGCTGCCGATTCATCACGGCAAGGTGCATCAAAGAACCCCCCACACAAGACAAAGAGGAGGTCCATGATCCTTCCGGACAACAGTCACTCTGGTAGGTAGTCGTTGTCTCTGGGAATGCAAAGTGGCTAGCTCTCCATTCTGAATAACCATCCACAACATGTGACTGACAAACAAGAAAAAGAAGGAAGAGCCCAGTCTTTCTGTAGCCAGACTTCCGCATAGAGGCAGCTCTGCGTGTGATCTTCCTTACCGTTCTGCACTTGCCAGGCAAACCGAGACATTCTTCAAATCGATATCGCAGAAATATCCCAGCAAGGCAGAAAAGGATCCCGCAATTCTGACATATATTGAGACCCCGTAGGATATGAACACCGCAAAAGGGGTCATCTCGAATTTCGTGGACACTCTCAAGGAGCAGGAAACAGATCACTGCACTAGTTCCCAAAGCAGAGACCACGCTCCAAAGCATCCCGCTCGGTGGCAAGAGACTAAGCCTGTCCTTTCGATATAGTCGCTCACCAAGATGCCTTCCAGTTTCACCAAGACGCTGAAAGGCACAAATGATGCATAGAGACCAACAGACAAAGAAAAGCTGCATCGAGGACCAGCAAGCCATCTCAAGGAAAAGATCAGAACTCAATCCACTCAAGCTCCAATATTGCGTGAGAACGATTGGCTTACTGCTCCGAAACCGTTCAGTCTTCAGGTCTCCCCGTGAAAATTCACCTTTTCTATCCCCTCCAAATGAAAGTGATGAGGGAAATAAGAACTCGTTCATGAGACAAACCCCGGACGTCTCAAAGAAAGGTGGTGAAACAAAACTTTCGAAGTGTCGACACAAGTTGCAGCCTCCAGCCGCAGGTGGCAAACATAGACCAAGGTCCGAGATCCCATCCAGCAGATCAAGGGTGCAGAGCAAAGCTACAGGGAGACTCTATTGACGGAGGAAGGAAAGCGCTCCTTGGCTTTGGCGCCTTTTGGAGCGTCTGGTCGTCTACCTGCTGGCAGGCCTCCTGGGACGGGAGACACTGCAGATGCTCTCATCTCCGATGGCATGGATGTTCCTGTCCCTGCTGCGGCTCTCAGCGATTTGGATGCCTGATTGAGGGCATGCAAAGGGAATCTGTTAACCACATTGGCCATAGTGCTTTGGTTGGGTTCAAAGGAACCTCATGGTAGGAAACTTCTCTGGCTCGTTCTGCATGTTCTGCAAAAAGTAGCGCTGAGCTTCTTCTGACACACCCGTCAGGAGGTGCTTGACTTCCGCATGGTTCACCGGGTCCTCTACCGGAAGGTGATCGAGTTTCGACTTCTTGGCACCCTCTGGTGTAGATCTCGTCATTGGCGATCTTGATCGATTCATAGCCCTTTTGTGTTCTTTTGTGTTCTTCCACCCCAGCACCTTCGAATCTTGCAAAACTTGGTCGGGGATGTGGATGTTGCGGGGATTCCTTGGGAATAAAATCCCCACTCCGAGCATGCAGCGTATTCAACAACATAGCCACCTGTTCGGTGAGGTGTTGGTTCTGCCGTTCCATCTGAGCTGCATATGAAGCGAATTGACCCATTTGGTCTTTCATCTCTTTGAGTTCGTCCTGAACCACCTGGCGTGTCACATCGACCAGGGTTGGGTCCACATCCGATGGCTCTCCGTCCATCTCGGCATCGTTGAGCTCTTTCTCCTCCGCTGCCTTGATCTCCGCCTGGAGCTCTGCAAGCTCCTTGCTGAGCCTGCGGTCTTCCTGCGCCAATCCCTCTTGCATGTTGCGCTTCCAGGACTGGTAGCTGTTCTCCTTCTTGTGTAGTGTCTCTTTGAGGTTCTCGGCCCTGTTGAGAATGCGTCTCTCTTGGTTCAGCTGACGTTGTCGCTGTCGAATCTCTTCTCGTGGATCGACCTTGATCAAAGTTCGAACTGCATCCAAGTCTGCATCCTCTGGCTTCTCTGCTTGTAGCATGCGTCTGATAGCATCTTTGAGCTTCTGGTTCTCCTCTTTGATGCTGCCATCTGACTGTGAGGCAGAAGATGATCCAGATCGCTTTCCAGACTCGGCATTTCCCTTGAGCTCGACACGCTTGCCGTCGTGGGAATACATCACGAATCCTGAAGTCTCTGGCTTTCCTTTCTGCTCCTTGTTCATTGCTTCCAATCCTTCGCTGTCCACTTCTCTTGTCGCCATGACATCTCGTGGATCCCAGCTATCTTGTATCTGGGCCTCGAATGATGCCCTTCCAAAAGCAGTTGGGCAGTAAGGACCTTAGAAAGCAAGGAGGGTCGGAGCCAAGGCCTTTCCTTGGTCCTGCGCAAGAGCTGTCTGGCTCTGCTTCTTTGGAGCCGCTGGCGTCGATGCCACGATGGGGATCCAGCTATGGCTCAAGTGAAAAGCACCGTGCCACGCGGGCACTGGGGTTCAAGTAAATCCAGAAACTGGTGACCTTGAGCCCTCTTTCTTCGTGCAAGAAAACACTCATTCCAATGGAGTCGACGGAAGAAACAGAGGCTGCTGCAGTTGTGACCGAAAATTGATGCAAGCACACTCACTTCATTGCGTGTCATGTGGTGCGTGCGGCGCATGGCCGGTACAGTAAGGCTAAATGTTCATTTTGGTGTCTTTTTGGCGCTTTACTCTCAACATCTCTCAACCGTCCAACAGAATGAAGCCATCTTAGTGTCGCAGCTGCAGCTTGGAGAAGCGGCCACCACACGTCAGCTGCACTGTGTCGCAACCTTTGGAGGTTCAAGGGAGCACGCAAGGGATGTGCAGGCATGGCAAGCATGTGTAACACCTTTAAGGACCAGGACCTTGTTGAGTGCGGTGCACAAACGTCTGTGCCTTGACCGTTCTCTTTCTGCGCCTGCATTGGCATCAGTTTCTTCACAAGGGACCAGGACTTGCACAATGGACGCTGTTTGGCACCCGCTGCATCCTTAGGCGCTCCGGCTGCAAACCAGACTTGTAACCAACAATGAAGAAACCCTGTACTGTCAAGGCCCTGAATTCAGTGCGATGGACCACATCCCGAAAAATACTGTGATACTTATGTTGAAACAAGGCATTCGCCGTTTTACCACCTGCGGACCGAACGAAACTTGGGCCTCGTATGGGCGGTGAAAGTGCTCCTACATCCCACATGCCATCTTGTGTCATGGATTGAATGAACTTCCTGTAAACTCTGTCACGCCCCCTATGGCCTGTGGGATGCAGTGGGCACATGGCTTGACAGTCCTCACGTTCGATGACTGAGCCAGGTGGCTACAGTCGTGAGTGTGGTAGCAACCACCTGTACGTGTCATCCACCATTCCTTTCTCTCAAGCGTGAATCTTGTCGACTCCAGCTTCTCCTTCACCACTTCATTCGCTTGGGTCAGGATCTCTTTTGATCTCTTCTTCCATAGTTCAACAGCTTCCCAGGCCCGGGCACAATCCTCGGCCATGCGTGCCATTTCGACTGCATGCTCATCATCAGTGTCCTTTGACCCGGTCAGCTTCATCATCATGTTGTCTCTTTCTTCCTTGACCTTTTCCAGCTCAAAGCGGAGGTTGGTGCACATGTCATACATCCTGACGACCTCTCGGGACTGGATGTCTCTATCTCTTCGGATCTCCGTCATTTTCTCTTCTTGTTCAGCCACTGCCACTTCCAGCTGAATAATCTGCCATTGCATGTTCACTTTCTCTTGATCTTCTGCCTGCCATGGTTCTTCAGGCTGAAGTGTTCCACTCTCATCTTCATTTCTCACATGCGGTGTCACCGCTTGTCCACGATCACTTTCATCTTGCTTCTCCTCGATGGTCTCCTCGTTGATGCGTCTTCCATTCCACCGCGCCCTTGCTCCATCTATCACTAGCCGTGCCAGACTCAAGGCCCCAATCATTGCCAGGCAAAGCATGGTGATCAATGGCCGCATCCACCAGGATTCATCATCTTGGTCTTCATTTTCTGACTCTTGAACTTCAGCGCCTTTCCCGCCTTGTAGTAATGACAAGGCGATCACCAATGCTACCTTTGCATTCGCTCCCATGGCCTTTGCCATCTTGGTGGTGTTCTTCTTGAGCTCTTCCTTCAATTTGATCTCGTCGTACTCGGACTTCCCGATCTTCTCATCGTCACCGTCGACCATCCTGATCAGGTATTTGAGGCCGTTCATCCTTGCTTTGCTGAGGATCTTGGTCCCAATGTCACTTGGGTTCACTGCTGTTGGAATCCCCGTGATGCGCACTTCCTTGGAGTTGACTCGTTGTTGCAACCACAACAGTCCTGCAGCGATGTGCCTCGTCCGTCCAACTCCAATGCGTCCTGCCAGAGCTCTTGCTGCTGAGGAATCCGATCTGCAGACCATCTCGGCTTCTTCACCTGTCAGGAACTGCCAGCAGTGCCGAATGAAAATGCCTTCGCTGCATCCTCCAACCATAGCAACGTACTCACTTTCTCCACTCGACAGAGCGATTGAGCGCTGGCTCCTGACGTAGCTTTCAATCAAACAGCCGTTGAGGTAGATCTGCACCGAGCTCACGGACTTGCGACTGTCTCGCTGACCAGCGTAGTCTGCATCACAAATGACTTCCAGCATGCTCCTGCTCTCCTGGTCGATGTTCCATTCGTAGATGTTGTCATCCGTGTTCAACATGCACCGACCTTTGGCTCCATGCTCAAACAAAATGCCTTCATTCACGGTGCCGAGCAGGTAGGAGCTGACATGTTGCATTGCCCTCCAAGCCTTCTTAGTTGGGCATGACATCAAGCTTGCCAAGCCTTGAGCTACGTACTGGATGTCTGGCCGATCAGGTGCAACGTACAGTAGCTTGCCAACTGCACTCCTGTACTTGGTGATGTCATCCACATTCATGGGCTCATCCTCCTTGCTAAGTTTGTTGAAGTTCCCATCACCTGGAGTGGACCTGATCTTCTTTTGATCAACCTTCGTCAACTTGGCCAGATCCTTAATGCGCTGCTTGTCGGGGCGAATTGTGATGCCATTCTCGATGATCTCCATCTGTTTCTTCAAGTAACTAAACTCTCCTGATCGAAGTGGCCCACGTTTCTCTATCTTCCAGCCCTTGTCCTCCATGAACTTGATGAAGCTCTCTGCTGCCTTCTCATCTCCTATCAGCAGCAGATCATCCACGTGGATGGTGAGGTACAAGCGACCATCTTCTGAATCATCGCTTTGCTGGGCCATCTTCATCATCGTGGGTTGCATCACATCCTGCATCAGACCATATTCTTTGGCGACTTTGCAGAAACCCTTGAACCACTGTGCTGCTGCGTTCCGCTGGCCTGGAAGGTTCTTCTTCAACTTGTACTGGGCATTCTCTGTCACGATCATTGCCCGCTCATCCTCTGGCTGGTCCATCAATAGGAAAGCATCTTTCACATCTAAGGTGTACAGCGCCAGACCTGTTCTCATCTGAAGTTGCAACAGCATTCTGACCACCACTGATGCCGACGTTGGAGCAAAGGCATCTTCAGTAAAGACAGACCACTTGAACTGCCTGCCCACCAGCCTTGCCCGTCTGAACCATCCACCCTGCTCATCTAGATGTTTCCATGTGATGACCATTTTAGATGTCAACACATATGATCCTTCTTCGGCCTCTTCACCATCTTTCATCCTCTCGAGCACTCCCATCGCTTCAAGGCGTGCTTCTTCATGCTTGCATGCCTCTGCATCCAGTCTGGCCAATTCATCATCACTGACCACAGGTGGCTTGCCCTTCACAGCATCAATCTCCTCCTCCTCGTCGCTGACTGCATTGAGTTGCTGTTGCAGGGCTTCTTCAGCGACCATGTCATCACCACCTGGGAATTCTTCTTGGATGCTCCTTACTCGACGCTTGGGGCTCATGCGTCTCTTCTCATCATCTTCATCGTCCCAAGGGAGTGCATATTCTCTCTTTCCGAGCAGGGGTGGTGTAACAGGTGCAAGATTGCCAACCACATCTTCAATCCGCTGTCTCTTCGGACTGAGCTCGTGTGCACCTGGTGGAAAGTTTCCAGCTGGTTCACCCTTCATTGCCTCAGGAATCGGCAGTCGGACGATCTTCCGCTTCGGGCTCTCTTCAGTCTCACCCAGCGGTAGACGATGGAGACTTCTCGGATCCAATGATCTTGAATCTGATTCACTGCTCCTGGCTGCCACTGCCGTTGCTGGAGGTGGTGCTGCTGATGCTGGTGTGGCTGGTACAGGTACAATCACTGGGGTCTTTGTACCTGGTGGTTTGGTCCCTCCTGGCTTCTTGCCTGGTGTTGGAGGTGCGGGTGTTCTGGCTTGTCCTTCTGCCTGAAATCCTGGAGTGGTCGGTCCAAGAGCATGACCGTACATACCAACAGCCACTTGCTCACCAACTGTCTTGGCCTCTTTCTCAACCTGCTCATCTCCAGTTGCTTCCTCCGCCATGTCAGCCACTCGTTGCCTTGCAGCAAACTTGGTCTTCATCAGAATGCCCTGCACTGAGTATTGCCAGGGTAGACCTCGACAGTGGACCAACATATGGCCATCAAACTGCTCCGGCAACCTCCTGATGGATCTCGCTTCGACGGCTCCTGATCTAGTCAGGCAAATGTGGCTGTCACTCCAGGAGCTCTTGCCGACCCAAACACCCTTCCGGTACACAGGGTCTCCTTTGCGCTTGAATGAGGCCACATCTTTGAACAGTACGGTTTCTCCCCATAGTGCCACTTTCCCCACATAGCGTCTGTCGGTGAGGAATTCGAAGGATGTGGACCCGTTGATGACCCGGTACCTCAACAGTAGCCATGCTGCGTGTCGGAAGCTCCAGGGGTAGCAATGCATGTCACCAGTCAACTTCACTCCAGCTTTCTCCTCTGCGAACTGCCTGAGGGTGTTGGCCAATTTGCGGACCGACTGGACAGTTCGCTCAGCCTGCCCGTTTGATGCATGCTGATCCCTCGATGTTGTCCGGATCTCCGCGGTCAAGCCAAGAGTGGCTCGAGCATGCTGAATTGCTCTCAAGATCTGCCGGGTTGCTCGCTCACCATCGGACTGGAAGATGATGGGCTGCGTATTGCATACCTGCATGCTGAATCTGGTGAGCTCTTCCGTGACTTGCTTGAGGGATGCACTGCCTTTCGCTTGCACCGGGATGCAAAGTGTGGCCTTCGATTCTGACTCGGCCACATACAATGCAGTTCCCCACTGTTGATCTTCAGGGGCTCCAGAGGTGAACGTGAAGCCATAGTCGAAACTGATCACTGGCCTTCCTCTGTCCTTACGTTCACCTTGGCTGTCTTTCGTCCTTGGGTCTTCTTTCGACCTGGTGGCTACACATTGCTGGCACCATGACTGAAACGGTAGGTGCGTCAGCTGATGAAGCTCTTGTTCATGCCTGCTGGGCAACTTCGGTGTCTTCAGTGGCACTGCTTCACGTCGACTTTCAGAGAAGAGCCTTTGTGCCACCTCGTACGCCAACTTCTCCTCCTCCTGATGCTTGTATCTCTGGAGCCTCCTCAGCACTTTGATCTTCGACCCTGAAGTTGCCAGGCCCAGTTGTTTGCAGATGTCTTGGAGGTCCTTCAGCTTTGTCTCCTTGTCGAACCACACATCATCTATTTGAACTCTCATCTCGTCAGGATCGACGAATTGAACGTCCTCGGCAATCTCAGCTCTTCCTCCACTGCCTGCTGCCAGCATAGGGAACTCACCACCTTCTTCATCACGTTCATCATCTGGCCACGAGGACGGTTCTCCTTGAAGTAGTGGATACTGGCTCACAGGGACCTCTGAATTCCAAACAAAGTAGTCTCGAATCAAGCCTGGGGCCACAAAGGTCAGCGCAGGTCGAGGTCCTCCTGGGATTGCTCTAAATGGCAATGGTGTATCTCGATACACGGCCAGACTTTCTATCTGCTCCCAGAGTCCGCTATTGTCCTTTTTCTTGAGCAGCGTCAGGCGTGCACACCATTCGTCACCAAAGGACATGCTAGGATCCAGGAAATGTGTGGCCTGAGGGCTCGAATGGACCACGATGCCATTGGGTAGTGCGTGCCACCCTGGCACTTTTTCCAGCAGCGCCAGCTCTCTGGATATGTATCCCTGCCGTGACTGTCCTTCTTCTCGAACTGGAAAAACATGATTCTCATCAACTTCCACGTCCACGACAGGACTATCTGACAGCTCCATGGGCTCACTCTTCACTTCTCCACATCTCAACTTCCAGTTCGCCCATCTGGCCATTCGCGACTTCACCTTACCATCTTCGCTGCTGCTTGCTTCCACCACCACATCACCCGACTCTTCAGTGGTGTAGCCTGGTGATCTAAGTTCCTCTGCCTCCATCTCCGCTGTCTTTGACTTCTTTGTAGGTGCTTCCTCTATTGCTCTATCTTCTGCTGCATGCGGCTTTTGCTCTGACAACTCCTCCATCAGGGCCAATGTTGCTCCATCCTCTGCATCAACAGCCCGTTTCACTCCTCGTTCACCTCCTGCTTGATCTGGATGACGCGCGCCCTCAATTGAGCCAGTTGCTGACTTCTCGACATTCTCAGCCTCTTCATCAACGGGTTTGGCCATGTCATTCGCAGTGACTGCATTCTCCTTTGGCACATCGTCATTCTTGGAAGCTTCATTCTCCACTGTCAAGGGCTCATCGTCCATGTCATCTGCTCTAACCGCACAGACCTGGACATCCATCACTAAGGAATTGCGCTCCAGTCGTGCGGGAATCTTCATCTTCCTTTCAGGGTGCTCGACATAAAGACCATCTTGATCTCTTGACAACACCCAGCCCTGTTTGAGCAACCGTCCAAAGCTCAGCAAAGGATGTGATACTCCAACTCCCAGGGCGAACTGTTCAACAAACTCAATGAGCTCTCCATCACGGGTGTAGGCCTGTAGTCGCAGCCTGCGATTTCCTGAACTCTTGATTGCACCACCTTGAGCATCCATCATTGACACCGATCGTGAGGTGCCCGGCATACCCATGGCATAGTACTCTTCCGGTGCTACTGATACATCTGCACCAGAGTCCAAGGTCAAGGCAATGGTTGGTGCTTCTTGCCTGACCATGCAAACTCGAACCTTCATTGCTTCTTCATCACTGTATTGGGCTCGTGGGTCATGTCGTAGGTCATGATCTCCTGTACTTTCCAAGCTCGAAGTTCCAGGTGGCTCAAACTCAACCTCGCTCTGGCATTCATAGAAGGTCTCTTCCTCATTCTCATTCTCCACTTCTCGCACGGCCAAAATGGCCATTGCCAGGTTCTCATCATCATTCTCTGTCTCCAACTCTTCCGCTGAGTCATCTTGCGTCAAGTCGAAGATCTCCATAGTCGCCAGACCTGTAGGCGTGACCAGTCGCACTCTCCTGACTCCAGCCCTGTATGTAGAGTGGGAGGTTTGACCAGTTGACGCTCCAGTCGCCTGACTCTGATCTCGTCCTGCCTGAGTCGTATGTTGACTCTTGTTCAACTCCTGGCCATCGTGCTCCTCAACCTTGTTGATCTTCTTGGGAGCCCAACATTCCCGGGCAAAATGCCCAGGCTTGCCACAATTGTGGCAGGTCCCAACTCCTCCTTTGCCCTTCTTTCCATCCTGCTTGCCAGAGCTCTTCATGCCCTTGCCACTCTTTTTGCCTCCGTCCTTGGACCAGGAGTTCTTGCCTTTCTGACTCTTCCCTTTGTCCTTTCCTTTCTTGCCCTTCTTTCCACCTTTCTTGCCGCCCTTGGACCAGATTGCATCCACCTCCATTGGACCTCCACGATCCTCAACGTCCATCAGCGGCTTGACATTCATCTGTAGGCCCCCATCACTCATCCACCTCTGGCTGACCTGCTCATACATTTCGATCTTTTGTCGAAGGTCCTCGAACGTGGTGTCATCCTGCAAGGTCATCTGGATGTGGAGCCTCAAGGTGGAGGGCAATGCAGCAATCACCGAAGCGATTTTCAAGTCATCCGGGTAGGTCGCATTGGCACTTCGTTCATACTCTCTCACCATCAGGTCGAACTGGGGCAACTGCTCGGTCACGGTCTTGTTCATGTCAAACTGAATCTTGTTGAGGGACTGGATCAAAGCCAATGACCTCTGTCTCGTCTTCGGCTGCAAGTCCCTCGTGAGTGTACGCCAAGCCTCAAGCCCATTTTGGTTGGCCACTCCTCTCACCAAGCGTAGTGGTCGTTGCTTCATCAAACCTGTCAGCAATGAGTACAGGCGCTCGGACTGTGGACGGATGGTCGGCAGTGCATCGTTGATGGCATTTTCCTCTTTCTCTGCTGACTTCATATGGGCCAGCATCTGGGGATCTACTGCTCCAACGAATGTCTCGAACTGAAACCGCCAATCCATCCATCTATTCAACTCCTCACTTCTATTCTCAGGGGCGAAGTTAGTCGGTGGCTTCAGGTGCTTAGTAAACCCTGAGCTCCTCTGGACCTCGATGAGTCCGTGAAGGGCCTGAACCAGCCCTTGGACCCCACTTATGGAGCTAGCAGCTCCAGCGGTCGCCCCACCAGTGCCCTCGTGCTCTTCATTGCCGGCCATGTGCGAGACCCGGCTTCTGACACTCACCCGGGATTTCGGTGAGCCGCTCTAACCCCGGTGGTTTAGGGTACCCTGGAGTTGCTGGGCCTACCAGCAGAGCTCCGCTACCATGAAACAAGGCATTCGCCGTTTTACCACCTGCGGACCGAACGAAACTTGGGCCTCGTATGGGCGGTGAAAGTGCTCCTACATCCCACATGCCATCTTGTGTCATGGATTGAATGAACTTCCTGTAAACTCTGTCATATGTGGTACTTCTAGTACAGTCAGTTGCCTCTTGATTGAGCAACAATTTGGGAATGGGCATCGTTCAAAAGAACTCTACTGGCAGTTCAGGGGACCCCTGTGGATTTAGATCCTGAAGAGGCTCTAGCAGCCAACCCAGCCCTATCCACAATCCTTACAGGTGCGACGACGCTGCAACACAACACCAAAGCACCTCTGAGTTCAGCTTTGCAGTCTCTCCCATGTCGGCCCAGTGAATCTGCAGCCACGGGACTCAAGCACCCGGCCATGTGGCGATGCGACGTCGAAGCAGGTCAAGAGATCAGGCTGGTCGTGTGTCACCTGGCTCAGGAGCAAAACGACCACGGATCCAAGTTGTTCTAAACGTTTGGGGACAATCCGCCAAACCTCTGTCACACATGCGTTTCTACAACCCTCCTTCAGTAGTGAAACCTCTCATCAGTATCTAAGGGTTCCGAGGCAGACCCCAGGGGGCAGACTGATACAAAATGTGTCAAAGTGAAAATCTGCTTACAGTACTTGTTTACGTTGCGAGACCGTTGTTTCTTTGGTCACAAACAAGCAGAGCGTCGCGTCGCGAGACGGTTGCACTGGGATTCTCCAGCACCTTGCAGCCAACACGGAGCTAGTGCCAGCTAGCTTTGGACACTTGGCCACAAGTGTTTAGCTGTATAAATACGAACACACGTCAGCCGTCAAACGTTTTTGAACCAAGTGCCAAACAACAAATCACCTCTATAGTCTAGTGATGTATCAATGCAAGTGCCTCTATATAAATAGTTTTCAAACATCCTCCACTCAAAGCATCTCAAGCTGCAGCCCTGTTGCTACTCATCATATCTTGGAAACCAGCAGCACGCCAAGGACTCTTCCAAACCCTGGTGCTGCACAGTACGGATGCTCCAAAACTGAAGTGGAACGCAATGTCTTGGGTTCTGCGCCCGCGCTCACCTACGACTCAAAGCCCAGGACTGAAAAATCTGAAAGCTCTGTGATATAGTGGATACATGTGGATATGTTTTTTGATTGCATCATATTGCATCTGAAATGAGTGTCACCGAAGAGAACACAACGTTGACTCCACGAGGTTGCAAAAAATATGCACACTCATGAAGGCGCATGGGATTCAGTACTGGCGCCAATGCCCTCTAACCCCAATAAAAATTCCGAACGTCTCATCATTTCGATCACTTTCTCCATTTTTCACACCACCCACCACTATACCTATCACCACCCGCCGTGACCGTCCCACACTCGGCATGCAGGCCTTCCACAGTCCCCAAACAGCATCGCGGTGCTCAGCCGCCTGTATTTTGTGAAAGCAAGGATACGATCAACTGCCCTGTTCCAACGCAAATGCTGCCCCGCCTTCTGATGAACGGCAGCCCTACACTTCAGAATATATATCTTCTACAACTTGTTCTTCGTCTACGTAAGGATCCTCAATCAGAAAACGCATCCTACTGCAAGCAGGCTTCATATCAACATATTGGAACAGTTTTTTCTTTTGGCGTGGCTCATGATCATTGCTGATGGGAATCAGAGCCAGCGGTCCATTCCTCTGGCAGCATCCACATCACTGGAAACATCCATTCCACCATGGCTGCACTGTTCTCTTGGCTGGCAATTTCCTTTCCTTGTTTTTGTGATTGCTTTCTATTTTTTGCATCAGAGTTGGAATTAAGTGAGTACCTAAGGGGCCTGGCATCCTTCAAAAAGTGACCTCAAGAAATCAAAGTTGATAGTCAAGCAAAGTCTTAGCTCTATAAACTAAAGGGTCCTGCAAAAAATGGAGAACATTGATGGTAAACCTTCGTAAAATGCTTGGCCTGAGGTTCTTTCGAACACACGAGTCCTTTGAAGGGCAGAACGGTGAATCTCCAAAGGATAAATGTACATGGCGATGGAGCCAAATGGCAAAAATTCCAGGGACCCTGATTTTTTTTCAGGAGACAAAGGAACTCATGATCAAGGCGATTTCTGAATCTCCATAGCATTGTTCTGCTTCGCATTCAATAGAAAGTAATCAATGTCGAATCAACATGCTTGAGGCACCAAGATGAACTCACAATGACCACAACCCCTCCATAAAACACGTTTGCGAACAACTCTGTTTGCTGACATGAAACATCCAGGTTGCTGCTCACAAGTCCCCATCACTTTCCTTCTGGCAACGCCCTGCGACTGCAAAACGCCCACAAAACGCAAATTCTCGGGTGCGGCGCGCTTTTTGCGTGGGTGGAGCGCGCATGCGCATTGCCCTTGTGCCAAAACGCGCAAAGTTGCCAAATAGGATTGCTTTAGCAGACTGTTGCGCTGGCAGCACCAAGTTCTGCGCCTGCCACGCAAGTCATACGGGCACAAAAAAACAGGAATAAAAAAACCCTGACAAGACCACGAATCTAAGTTGTTTCCAGTGGCCACCATCTCGGAGGGGGCGAACTTCAGTTCCACTGGGGAGGCCCTCCGTGGCGAGACCGGCTTTGCTACAATTTTTGGACTCCAAAATGAAGGCCACAAGTTCACCGGAAAGTGCAATTTATCTTTGGACGCATCAATGGCCAAGCCCACCCCCAAGCGTTTGCTAAGAATGGTTGAGCGCGCAGAAACTTGGAATGCCTTGCCGCAAGTGCGGAGCGCCCCGTTTGAAGAAGCGCCGGGACTACAATGTTAAGGTTGCGCCTCGTGGGTTCTGTTGGTCTTTGTGTTTTCTTGGAAGTTCCTCACTCGGACCCAAATAAAACTTTGTAAAATGCAAACGGGGTGTCGGTACCGCGCATTGTAATGGAGGGCCCGAGCGGTACCGAAGCGGTACCGAGGCGGTACCGCGCATTGTAGTAGAGGGCCCAAGCGGTACCGAGGCGGCACCGCGCATTGTGAAAGAGGGCCCGAGCGGCGCCGCACATTGTGATAAAGGGCCCGAGCCGCACTGAAGTGGTACTGAGGCGGCGCCGCACACTGTAATGGAGGGCCCGAGCGGTACCGAGGCGGCGCCACGCATTGTAATAAAGGGCCTGGGCCGCACTGAAGTGGTACCGAGGCGGTACCGCGCACTGTAATGGATGGTCCGACCCAGCCCAGAGCTTGATTGTGGCCGCAAGAACCTCATATAGTGCGTCGCAAGGGAAAATTTAAATGTTGATGCTTAAGATGGAACCGGGACTCAGGCGGCAGCCTGGCGTAGCTTGCAACAAAAAGCTCAAGGACGTGAGCGCAGAACCTCAACAATATCTTTTCAAAACCCTATCCTTCACAACATGCTTCAAACAACGTCAAACAAAACGAAACAAGGTTTCCTTGCCATACTGAATGACAGGCTCCACGGCGCCCAAATTTTCGCCTAACATCTCCCCACCCTTCTTCCCTCTCATCCAAAACTGCGAAGACTCGGTTCACAACGTTTGGCCTCAGGGCGCTAGAACCACAAGCATTGTTGCAAACAAACACGCACCAAGCTGGAAAAAACAGCGTGAGCTTGATTGTTATCTCACTGGTTTTCCAAACTTCTTGCTCCTTCACGGGATGGAAAAAAAATGTTTTTCTGGGCACCAGTTTGCGGTCCAAAAACCACAGCAAAAACCGGTCTCGCCACAGTTTCAAGAACATGTGTGAACATAAATGTTCGCAGGGCAGAACAAGTGCTCGCGGTGCTGCAAAACCATAGAAGCCCAGCGGTGTGGGAAACCCTGCAGAAACAATCTATATAAACTTGCTTGCTTTTTTCGCTCGGTGACAAAAAATTCCGCCGTTTTGTTTCTGGACCCCAAAATGGAGTCCATTCACTCAGTTTCAATTTGATTTGCTTGTGTCGGGGCCGCTTTCTGGGGTTGGGCGAAAAACAGTGCAAGTTTCCATTCGCGACAGAGGTTTTGCATGGCGTCGGGTGTTCAATGGCTTTGCAGCAAGAGCAATTGTTCTCCACGCCCGGCAAACACATGTCCGCACATGTTTTTTTTGCACGGATGGAGCATGTGCGCAGAGAATGCACAGGTCAGCTTGCGCTACTCTCCGGCCAGAAAGGGGCAAAAACAAGCAAACCAAAAACCAAACAAAAAACCAACCACCGAAAACAAAAAAACAACCACCCCGAAACAAAGAACAAAACCGCAGGCGAGATTCAGGTGAGTCACGCGGGTGAGACGAAGTGAGACGGAGGTGAAACCTATCTGGAGCAGTGAATTGTTGCAAACCCTCAGAGTAAGCAGTGCGCAGAGTAAGCAGTGCGCAGGGCAGTACTGTCTTGTTTTTGGAAACACATGTCCGCACATGTTCTTGAACTGGAGGCGCTCCGTGGCGAGACGGTTTTGCTGAAATTGGACTCCAAAATGAAAGCCACAAATTTTCCGGAAATGCAATTCACCTTTCCAGTAGCCAAGCCCACACCCAAGCATTTGTTGAGAATTGAGCGCGAAGTCACTTAGAATGCCTTGCCGCAAGTGCGGAGCGCCTCTTTGAAGTAGCGCCGGGACTGCAATGGGTGCGTTTCGTCGGTTTCTGTTGGTCTTTGTTGGAAGTTTCTCACTCCGACCCAACTTGCGGCGGATGTTCACCACAAGCATTGCAGCAACAAACGCGCACCAAGCGCGCAGCCGCAAGATCTCGCAAAACGCTGCGCCTGCGCAGCGAAATGCATCACGTTTCTTGCGCGACATGTCCTTGTCGCGCAAATCACAATGGAATAGCGGCGCAAACTGACACGCGACGCCTCCATGCAAACTCACTTGCAAAAGCTTCCCCCAATGGCAGCAAATTTGAGACGCGACGACGACGACAAACGACGAGAGACGACGAGAGACGACGAGACGACGCAAGCCATGCAAACACAGCTCCAACCCCCACACCCCCAACTATAAACGGGAACCCTTCGCTACGCATTCGGGAAAAACAGGGCCTCACAGCCTTGGATGCCATTGTCGCAAGAGTGCGAAGGGTCTAAGATTTCCTGGAAAACAACGCACAAAGCACATTGCAATGAATTCAAACAAACAAAGGTGAAACTTGTGCGGGAACGCTGATGAATTGCGACGAAGCTCACTGTCACGAACTCTTGCGCGCATCCGATTTCTTGGAGAATGCCAAGCGCTGGCTCACATTGCAACCTTGTCCTTGAAGATCCAGACGAGCAGTGGGAACTGCTGGGCCTCTTTTTGAAAACCAGTGAGATTTGAGAATTGCTGGAGAGAAAGCGTATGGCATGTGATTTGTTTTGATTGTTTAAAAGCTCACAGATCAATGGTTTTTTCGGCAGTCTGATTCTCAGCTTCCAGCTCCACAGATGCTCCACTCTCGCCTGCATTTCGCGCGCTCGACACGCACGATCTCCGCAGAGGGTTGCGCGGGCACCGGACAAATCGCACCAGCCTGCATTTCGCGCCCTCGACGCGCACCATCTCCGCAGAGGGTTGCGCGGGCGCTGGCAGAGGGTTGCGCGCGCGTGGGACAAATCGACACCCTCGCCTGCATGTCCCGCACTCGACGCGTTTTTTTGCACGAGTGGAGGCGCTGCGTGTGCAGGTTGCGCACAAGTCACCTTAGTCGAGTGTCAAGAGAGTTACCAGCCAGGTTGCAACCGAACAGGGGAAGAAACAAAACCAAACAAGCCCCCACAAAACCCAACACAACCAAAACCAACACGAAAAAGAAAGGGGAGCAACCTGTAGTGTAACTCGAGGTGCCAGGTAGGCATGAAAGAGTGAAACAGGGGCAGTGAATTCAGCAAAAGCCCTCAGAAGTTCTTGTCCATCAACGAACTGTCAAGAGGATGAGCCAGACAGGCACATCAATGCATGAGCTGCTGCGCTCGAAAGTAGATATTCATGCGCAGCAGCTGGTTTAGTTGCCAAGGTCCTTCACAGTCAGGCTTAGCATAAGAGCATGAAGGAGACTTATGACCGGTCTCACAGTGCACTTACATGCATGGCCCACGAGATTCTATCTTGGACTTATCTGCAGTCAGGTAATCTGCATGACAGCCGGCAGCATCGTGCCTCATGCACGCAAAGAAGTGACAAACTGGGAAGACCACGGTCCCCATTCTCGGGATGTCCAACATACCGAAAGCGAAGACAGTGTAATGCCACAGGCGAGCTCTCAAAAAGAGGCAAGAGGGGTTGCTCCTCCTACTCCTCCCCACAAGGGGGAGGCACAGAGGCAGCAGGCATTCTCCCCTAAAGTGTGCTGCAAAAATGTCGCATTTGGAAACCTGACAAGGTCTTTCAAACGCGGCCAGATATGATGCGGCCGATCCGTGCAGGGCCCCATGAACTACACGAAAATAGGTGAAACAGAGTGAAACGCCGTTTTCCTAATTCTGTACACTGTACCCATCCAGAACCACTACGCGGGTAGCAGCCTGGGCACTGTCTAGCTACTCAGGCCAACGAAAGCGAAGAGCAAAGCAAAATTGATTGGCACTCTTAGGACCAACACACGGGTGCTGGTCAGAGAGGCTAGCCAGCAAGTGTTGAGGTTTCTTTGTAGCCGTGTGTGGCAATTGGTCCTGCTGTCCTCCAGGTCCGAGTTGTCAACTTTTCTTGAAAGTAGTCCTGGGTGTCTATGCAGTGGGCAAGTTGCTCGTTTGGATACTCAGCAAGGATGGCCTCTAGCAGAGGTGGGGCCAGCACACGGGTGCCAGCAGGGAGCATATTAATATCAAAGCGTTGCCACAAGTGGTTCACCTTTGGTTGAGGACTCTGAAGGAGTCATCGGCCCATTGATCCTCGTCTTTTGGATTGCGCGGTATCCATCGAACCCACTTTGGCACATCTAGGTTGTCGCACCTTGAAAAAGCATTGGCTCGCGAGTATGTGCCTCGCCAAGTCATTCGTTTGCCTGTTCGTTGGAATCGATTGAGCTGCGTGCATCCTGCAAAGGCCCGCCTCGCAATATAGAGTGGGGTTGGTGGAGAGCTTTGGCCTCCAGGAAGCTCAACCTCGGGGAATGTGCATCCCGAGGGCCATCCTGGCGCAGCCGAGGGCCATTCTGTCCCGCACTCGACGCGCGCGATCTCCGCAGAGGGTTGCGCGCGCATGGGACAAATCGCACTCTCGCCTGCATTTCGCGCACTCAACACGCACGATCTCCGCAGAGGGTCGCGTCTGGCAGGCAGTAAGGCAGGACCACTGCAAAAATGTCTCTGTAACTAGACGCGCACCCAGTTTCTATGGGGCAGTGCTGGTGGGTCCGGCGGTATCCCAAGACACTGTCGCCCCTTACTAAGTCAAGGGGTAGGGAGCCATCTTGTTCAACAACCAATATCTTGATATCGAACACACCTGCTACTACTACACTACCCGGCGGAGAGAAGATAACACCCCGGAGTGGCCAAAGCGCTGCAGAAGGAGGCAATTATATGAATTTCTTTATTGTAGCAAATGGCCTATCAATTAATGAATTACTTTATGATTTACGGCGGGACAACTTCTTTAATTATAAGAGCTACATGAAAATAGTCCCGCCATTTAATTACATGTTATTTCTTATTCTTTTTACGGCCGCATATTATTAATATTTCATTGTCTGCGGCCACTTATAATGGATGAATTTTATCATTAAGCCCCAGGCGGTATCCCAAGATGCTGTCGGAAGTATAGCAGAGATGTTTGCCGTTGGGAGCTACTGTTGACTGTTTACCTAAGTGCTACCTGGGCCTACTTGGCAGGCAAGGGTGCTACATGAGAACTCTGCCTGCACGTCGGCTCAAGGCGGAACCTGCAGGGTTGCAAGAGAGGGCTGCCAACAGCGGAATCGGTCCCCACATCGCAGAGGGCGCAAACATTTCAGCCACCTGTAGGGAGTAACAACCTTGGAAGACTGCATATCCTAACGCTTAACGATCCGTAAGGAGTGGCAATACCGCCACCCTTGCGGGCTTATAGCAGTAAAGCCAGCGTCCAACCGGACGTGGCGGACTCGACTGGTCGAGTGGAAGGCCTTGGCTTCAAGAACACCTGACTCAGAGACAGGGACACGAATCGCCTTCGGACAGTCTTCAGAATCAAGCCCCTGCAGCGGCTCATTGTTTTCTAAACACCGAAAGCACTCGTGCACAATTAGGCAGAAATGATTGGTATTCCAAAGTTCTTCCTGCGCAGAATCTTGAAGCGCCCTGCGAATCCGCATTGAGCAGGGTGAGTTCACATCCAAACGTTTCGATGGGACTGATGCATGGCAGGTGCTCGACCAGTGGTAAGGTTCAATCGAAGGAAGCTGTCTTCTTTCCAGTCAGCCTGCTGAGCATGCCGCATGGTTCTGCCGGGATGTGTGGAGTTCGGTGTTCGAGCATTTGCTGAGTGCTGTGCGTTAGAGAGCGTGGGCAACATTGTCGACGGAGGCTGCCATCTTGCAATAGGCGCCTTATCAGTCAATATGCCTTCGAGGAATGTGCTAAGCTAGCCCACCTATCTCTACCTCATGTACGAGCAGTAGTTGATTGTCGCACACTCACATCCCCGCAGGCAGGACTACCTCAAGGGTGCTTTTTCGCAAGTGGCATCCAGCAAGTTGAACTCGGAGAGGACACATTCCACATAGGCCAGAGAGCTCCAGAAAATTGCAAAATGCTTACCCGAGTCGACCTTTTCAATGCGGGCATTCACATCCTTCATATGCACACTTTTGCGCAGTGCCACAGCCTTGTTACACTTTGGCTGCCGAACTGCCTGAGTGAAATTAGAGCTGAAGTGTTTGTAGGTTGCACCGTCTTGGAAGGTTGACTCTTCCGGACAGCATTCGCCATCTAGGACGAAAAACTCCGGGTAGCAACCTTACACGGTAGACTACCTACCTCCCCTGGATCTTTAGCTCACAACAGGCTCTCTCACACTCGTCCGGTACGGTACGAAACCTTTCTCTCAAACCTCCGAATACTTCGGAAAACTTCAAACGCTGCACTAGCTGCTCTCAGACACTCGCACCCTTTTCTCACACTAGCCAAACGAATTGGCCTTGAGCCAAAACATATCCCGTAGCACTAAACTATACAAAGAATACACGAAAACATATTAAAAGTCTCTTAAAGCATCTCCACACACAAAGAACTCTTTCAAAACTTCCGACTACGCTACAAGTCGCTTTCAAACAATTAAGAAACAAAATGTTGTACTACCGCCAGGTTCCAAATCTTTCACAAACAAACTTAAACGAAATTTATGCATCGCAAACTGAAAGCATCGAGCGAGGTGGACATCCCGACATGGAATTTCTTCACCCCCTCTTGGACACAAAGCTCGAAACGAACTGGCTGGCTTTAAGCCTTCTTATTCTTCTTCAATGAGGACAGACATTTGGCACAAATATCTTTCGACATAGGTACGTTCATGCCCGAGCAAGTTGGATTCAAATGAACCTTGCTCCCACTCACTGAAAAATATACTTTTGAGCATTGCTCAATGCCTTTTGGAACTGGATAGCTCTTCGGCATATCGACTTTAAAAGTCACTTGGCTCTCAGGCTCAGCATGCTTCCGACACCGCAGGCAGCAGCAGGTCAGCAGGCATCCCAAAAGAAAACCGGCTGCAAAGACCAAAGCGGTCGCTGCTTCCAGGCTCAGCATCGCAAGCGCCGTTTCCGCATCCGGCATCATACCTCGGATGGTATAAGCTTCATTCCAAGAAAAGCTGTATCTCACAGTCTGCAAAAAACCAAGATTCTTTCGAAATGTGCAATCGAAAGTGCTCCCAAAAACGTGCCATTCGGCTCAGACAACGTGCAAGACTTACTTGGCTATTATGATTCTAATTCGGCTTTAAATCCTTTAAGGATTAGCTCGCAAAATCTCCTGGGGTAGTGTTGCGTTTCCTTCCAATTGACTTCCTTGGATGGCAAATGATCATGACGACCGTCACAAACGCAAACCTTCAGGCTTTCCAACAACCGAGTACTATCTGTCTCAATCCTCCAGGTCTTTCTGACCAACTGACCTTTCTGGTTCAACTTGACTGAACAAGCATCCACAAATGTTGAAAACGTCTTTCGTTTCCTCAGAAAATCTTTAGTCTGATTCCATCCCCAATAAGCACATCTCTTTGGCCATTCAATCGCTACGAAATCGGCTACTTCCGACATCCGTAAGAAACCTTTCCATAGCTTCTTCTGTATCTGGTACAACTCTCGAAGATGACCCATATAGTCCTGACCAAACTTCTTGATACAAATGTACTGAAACGGACATCCTCCTGTACACGGAATCGACGACCACAAGACAACAAGCTTTCCTCTCTTCCGATGGCTTATCATCTGCTCCCGAATTGACTCCATTGTGTCCGATCGGGTTCCGTCATCCGCCTCAGTGACAGTCAAGACTTCAACACCTTCCGTACGGCTTCCGACTTCTTTCATCTCGGACTCCGGTGATGTGCAAAACTCAACAATCAGGATTTCGGTACATGTGACCTTATCCATAACCCACAACCATCTCCCGATCCAGTCATATGGCACTTCAAATGAAATGAGAAATGCTCTGACAACTCCGATCGTCTCCATATGTTGTAAAGTCACAGCTCTCGACAATGCCTTGGTCATCAAGTCGGCACAATTCTCGGTACCTCGGACAAAGCTGATAGAAATCACACCCTTGTAGACTGCATCTTGCAAAAAACAGATCCGAATGTCTATGTGTCTCAATCTTCTCAACAACCCTGACATCTCTGTGACATTTCGGGCTGCCATCGAATCCGTAAGCAAACCTGGAATGGGCAATTCCTCAGCTTCACATCCATAGACATGTGCCACGGCATGTTGAATACCTATAGTCTCTTTCGCTCCTTCGAACAAAGCATATAGCTCTGCCTCGGCTGAACTACAGGCTACACTCTGCTGCAACCTACTGAATGCTTTGACACAACAGTCACTAACGAAGATGGCTGCTCCTGAAGTACTCTTCCTATTGGTGGACTTTTCGGCTGCCCAACTGGCATCGACATAGGTCGTAATCCTTGGTGGTCCTGAGTACTCATAGCTTCTGAACTTCAACTTTCGATCGGCTACTGATCGGATGTAACGGATACTCGCACGCATCGCAGTCTCGTGTACAGCTAGCGGCTGAGATTGACCTCGGGCAAGCATCGAACACAACCAACAAAGATCAGGTCTCGACTGAGCTACCCAACCTAGCTTACCTAGTGCGGTTCGAAAGGTTGCTGCTGCCTCGGGTGACAACGGTTTCCGATCTTCTTCTCGATCACGATCATAAAGCTGAAACAAATTGGGGGTCGCTTGACTTTCCTTTCCTCCTGGATACAAGTTCATCATGCCTTCATAGTACTCTTTCTCCATGTACAAGGCAATCGTTCCATCTTCTTCCTTTTCGATCACCTTTCCCAGAAAACGAATTCTGTCTTCTTCAAGCTTTCCGGTGACTTTCAGTCTAAGCTTCTTTGATAATTCATCAACGAGCTTCTGAATATTTCGATCGTCTCCGACAACCAGCAAATCATCAACATACATCAGAACGATCAAGTGATTCTCCTCCTCCGTCTCTGCAACTCCTTTTCTGTATCTTCCGGCGAAGATTGTCTTTTCCGTCACACATGCTGTCAAACCTTCTTGATCTAACAAATCGGCTAGGTGACGATACCATGACATTCCTGGAGAACGAAGTCCGTTCATCGCTTTCTCAAGAATGACGAACAAAGGCTCTCCGTCTTCATCTTCCATCCCAGTCGGCAACGAAACAACTGCTGGGTGAATCACGGGGGCATGCAAGAATGCTGTACTTACATCTAAAACCCATGCTGTCTTTCCTACTCCTCCTTTCTTTGATTTCTTTCGAAAACTTGATTTCTGAGCAAGATAAGACAACACAACTTTCAACGCCTCTGATGACGCTGTAGGGCTTGAAACGCCCAACTCGGCTGCTGACGGACCTGTGGCGAAATCACGGACAACAAGTCTCGATCGAACGATGTCTCCTTTGATAGCATCATGCTTATTTACAACTACCCATCGGGTTGAGATGATTCGGATACCATGCATCTGGCAATACTCTTGCGCTTCATTTTTATTCACGACCTGACCTGTCCTGTGCTTCTCTAGGGCAATGACCTCTGTGTGCATTCCCTCGAACGTGGCATCCACATCTAATGGACCTTCACCTATGTCTGAAGTCGCTCTTGATGGCTTTCGGAGTACAATCCATCTACCTCCAAACCACACTTTGCACGAATCGGCCTTCGCGTCGAACTTGGACTCCTCGGTTTCCTTTGGAACCTTCCTGCTATACTCAAGTACCCCCCTCTTGAACTGATGACAAGAACCTTTCAACCTCATCATCCGAACATCTTGACAAGGGGTCTTTCACCTTTTCCCACGACTCTTTACCTAGATCTGATAAGCTCGCAATGGCATTACCTTGATGATCATACATGTAGAGCTGCTTGATTGGCAATTCGGTAAACCCTTTCCAATGACGCCTCAATGGCGCGGTCTGGGTTCCGAACTCGCTGACATGGACCTTGAACTGGTCCCTTGGAATCTCATCGACTGGCCTTTCATCAACAGCATCGACGTAGTACGTCCTCTGAATACCTACCAGCTGATCCTCAGGCATCGGCAATGGCAGTGATGATGCTGCAAAAACACATTTTCGACTTCTGTGGTGAACTCTTCTCAACACAAGCTTGTCAAGGTCAACTTCCCAAGCGTCATGATTTCGGTTCTTTCCTCTTCTTGGGATTTTCTGGAACAAATCAATGTCCATGGGACTCTCCCCGGGTGATTCGGGTGCTCTGTACCCTTCCGGTACTTCTGTTGGCTCATAGCCTTCACTCATCCGATCATCCTCGATAGGTTCCGGATTCTTTCCGATCTCATATGGATTCGTTGGATCCTCTTGCATTGGCGTCGGTTCGGTATCCGCTTCCTGTCCCTTTGGCGCATGGAACGGAACATCATCAAACTCTGGAAATCTCTCTCCAGTCTCTTTCTCTTCATGCTCGCGATGAAATCTATCCCACTCATCATCGATAGACTTTCTTTTCCTCTTCTCTCGTTCTGACTCTGATTCTGGAACTCTTTCTCCCGACTCTTGCTGAGATTCAGGCTTTCCTTCGGTATCTAAGCCTTCTTCCAATCCTTCAGGCACGACGGGCACAGACGACTCGTCTTCGATCGGTACTATCCGTTTGTACTCTTCTTCCAGATACTTCTTGTAACGGTTCCGACACTTCACTGAATGAGCTGTTTCACTCCCGTTCGAACAAGCTGGGCATCTCGAAGTCTTATTCACTTCCAATACCAAGGTGGTTCCCCTTCATGGATGGGCAAATCAACCAATTTCTGGGGTTTCGAAAGATCATTCGGTAGTCTTTCAATCCTGTCTGGCTTCACTCCACTCTTGGAATTTGGAATTTCACACAACATCCCAAGTCCAGCGACAAAACGAATCGGTGAGGCAATCTTCAAGTCTCGAACAGGCACAACCACAGTCTCATCCTGTGAACCTTTGAAGGCAACGAAGTGACCTAACGAAGATAACTTTGGGGTCAAGTAAATGCCTGGAACAAAGTGACGAGCGTTTGCTTCTCTGACCTTTTCCAAGTACCCATCAGTCGGCCTGGCAAAAACCAAACATCCAAATGGCGTCACACGATTGGTGTTTGGGACTTCTCCTGAACTAGTTACACTGATGCGCATACGTTGATACGGTGTCAGCGAACTGTTGGCTTGCAGCTGAAATGCATTGTGGACATGACAAGCGTTTGCTGCAGCGTATCGAAGGCTTTCACTACCTAGCATCAACCCGTGCTGGTACAACACTGTACGAATACATCCTAGTTGAGTCTTGAGGGTCCTAACTGCTCTCTCGGCTCCAGTTGCGTGTCTTCCTGGACGACTGGTCTCATGCCTTGAGACTACCTTCAATCGAATGAGTTCCGAAATGAGCGCAGTCAAGTCACGGCCTTCATCACTGAGAACCATCGCACCTGTGGACGAACAGTGGTTGATGGCAGCTGTCAAAACACGAATCGTCGAAGCTTGGTCTACATAGACTGCAGCTGTTGCTATCATACCATGCGTCCGACTCCAAATCACGACATACCTGTATATATTTGGAGACTTTGGATGGGTGCATAGATTGGCAATATCCATCTGGATCTCGTTGGTGACTTGATCGGTTCGTTTTGGCGCTCGTTTCAAACCCTTGCTCATGAGACAGACTGCACAGCTTGGATCATAAGGTGTGTGACTCTGCAAAATGTGCTTAGCTAGTCTGTTACCTCGTAGCTCGATGGGATATTCGAACTCGAACTCAGGCTCTGACTCAACGGTGCAAACGATTTCCTTTTTGCGCACGACGTCGAATGCTGGATTCGAAAAATGCGCTCTGGCTCTTATCGGCGGCTCTACTCCCCTTTTGGGAGGAACCTGGACGCTTCGGACATCGCGTCCTACTTCGCGTCTTCCCTCTTGTCCGAAAACTTGGACAGATGCTCCTGCAGTTGCTTGCGGTACGCAATCTCTTCCTCGGACAATGGCGCTTGAAGAAGCGCTTCTGGCGGCGTAGCGGGACTCTCCTCCGACATCACCGTCGGTTCCGATATTGCCTTTGGCGCCGGTGTCAGAACTACTCCTCCCGCTTTCGGTGGCACTGCGGGTTGCTCGAGAGAAATTCGTCTTGCCTTTCTCAAATTCTCTCGATCTTCTTCTTCTGCCCTCCATTGCAGGAGATCTTGTTTTCCTTTCTCGAACTCTTCCTGCCGGCGACGCTGAACCTCCTTTCCATGTTCTAAGGCTTGCGCCATCCTCTCTGAACGGTACAGCGCCTTCGCCTTTCGGCGTTCTTCCTCTTCTTTCGCTTGGCGATTGAGTTCCTTCTCCCATTCGATCGCTCCTGCCTGTCTCTCGGATGCCAGCTCTGATCGAAAAAGCTTCTCGCGCTCCTCGTCGGTCAGATGTGCCAAGTACTTCGGTACTCTCTTGGCACCTGATCCTGATGCCGTGGACGGCTTCTCTTCTTCGAGGGTCCCGGTACCCCTCTTGAGGTCTGCTGCCTTGAGGAGGTCTCTGGCTTTTTGAGCTAACACCTCGTCATGCCACCGCTTTTTGCTCTTCGGTGAGCGGTCGCGATTTCGCTTTGGGTCTCGTCGTTGGTGTCGGTGGCGTTTTTGGGCCCGGAATCGGTGGAGTTTTCGGCTCCGGAATTCCCGTCTGGGCAATCACTGCCAACATTTTCTCCGGATCGACGCTTACCGGACTCGCTGGCTCCTTCGGCTTGGCAACTGCCGGACCTGCCGTCTCCTCCGGTCTGTCGCCCACTGGATCCTGCCACCCCGGGGGTGGACCCGGTGGGGGTTGGGGTCCCACCGGTCTGGCCTTCGCCTTCATTGGCAGCAAGGATGGGGTTTGCCTCGGGGTCCTTCTGGCTGTTTCGTGAAGCCGTAAATTCTCTTCGGTCAAGGTCAGGACTGGAGGATCGGCTGCTTCCGATCCAGAAATGGAGGCATCCGTGACCGACAACGCGGCGTTGCTCGAAGGTCGCCACAACGCTCGGACCTGGGACGTGTACTTCACGTTCCCCGGCTCCTCGGGCTTTCTCTTCATGTAATAAGCAGTTCCAGGCTTTATGTCCTGTCGTCGCGCCGATACTTGTCCCTGTGCATCCGCGCTTATACGCACCACTGTTTCGGATGTTATCCGCTCGTGGCCGGTTAAGCCGGACGAAATGCTCTTTGGACCTTTGGTCGGAGTCGGAGCACTCTCTGGAAGAGCTCCGTCAATCTCTTCCAGGTCTCCAACATCTGAGGCTTCCGAACCGGTCAGGCTCACCATCGTGACTCCCTTTTGGGGCTGGATCTCGATAAACTCCTTTTTCACACGAGATCCCGATGACTTCGGCTGCGGACGCGCTTTGGGAGCGACCCAAGCGCGGTGCTTGTTTTGGATCATGTACTCGCCCTTGGCTGTGACTCTGGAGGCCTGAACCTCTCTCTCGATCAATCTCAGCTTTACAATCCGCTCTCGCCGCGGGGCTTTGGTGTGTTGTTTCAACACCTTCTGGACTGACCCCTTCGGTAGTGGGTCGTCCACCGTCACGGTCCAAGACCGTCGCAGCGATGGTCCCTTTCGAACTGCTTGTCGAAGGCCTGCAGCCCGATCCGACCGGCGCTGCTGTCTCAGCGCTCGCTGCCTGGCGCGATTTCTGATCCGCTTCTCCTCGTCCTTCTGATCTTGTCGATGAAGCCAATTTGACCAGGCTTTCATTCGAAACGTCACTTCCTGCTCGGACGTTGCCTCCTGAGCTTTCTCTGTCTCGACAAAAGGCTTCTCGGGGATCTCGGGCTCTGGAAGATCCTTCGGAACTTCGGATTCGCGCTTCTCCATCTCCAGTTCCTTTTCCTTTTCTACTGGCTCTGATGGCTTCTCGGTAGCTTCTGTGCTCCCCTCGGGTTCCTGTTCTGGAGGTTTCACGATCACTTCGGTACTCTCCTCTGGTTCCATCGTGACAAGGACAACTCTCCGCGTCTCTTCTCTCGATTCCGATGGATCCTTTTCCACATCCGGTTGCCCGACTTGAGCGATCACAGTGCCTGGCGCTGGTTCGGTCGGTTCTTCCATGACCGTGTCCGGACTCTGTTCTTTCTTCTTCTCTCCGCTCAGCTCCGTGGTATCGACCCAAGCGTCCGAAGGCATGCTCCACTCGACGAAACCTGGGCTGGACGGGGTCCGCACAGTCAATGCGCTCGTGCACCGAACTTGAACCTTCACGCTCTGCAACACGCAAGACCGAATCTTGAACTGCTTCATGCATGGTTGAATAACGAACAACACGGTGCGAACTGGGTTCAACATCGGACGTGTAATGCAACGAATTCAATGACGATGACATGTCAATGTCAATGACTCCTGGGTGGACAATTGAAATCCAAGGCACGTTACACCAGAGAAAAATGTCAAGATGAGTTCTACTACTCTTAGTTCTGTTTGGAACCTGGTCGTGACCTCCAAAATGTGAGAGGGACAAACATGGTGGCTTCGCCGGTTTATCTACCTCTCTGGAGGTTCGGGAACAGCTCTTGCCAGGTGAACATGAAAACGTCCAACCTTTACTGGCAAGAAGTGCAACACTCAGCAAACTAACCTGTCCATATCCGATCAGACCTGTGACTCTGAGCTTCTGCGGCCTCTGCAGTTGGCTGCCAGCGCAAATGCTGCGCGACACTGGTGACAGGCTTGAGCTAGCAGGTGCTGCGGGCGACGGCGCGGCGGCTCTCGACGAAGCAGCAACAGGCGAAGCAGCATCAGGCGACGACGCGGCGGCTCCATCGCAATCTAAAAAGCTAACATGCCTACTTTTGAGAGCATGCGTGCTGAACTCTGCTTCGACACACCGATTTAAGATCATTTCCTGTCCATTGGCTGTGGTGCATCGTTCGTTGACGGCCCACTCCCTGCAAATCTGCAGGTATCCCTCATCCACTAGACTTTGACTGATCAAGTGGATGCTCGCTCCACTATCCACCAAGAAATGTGGATCAGTGGCGTCAGTGTCCGCGACACTGGACGTCGTCAGTCGGTTGCCATAGCTGTGAAGCTGGTTCAGTAGGACATCGGGTGGTACTGTCATGTCTAGCGCACAACCCATTCCGAGAATGTCTTCTTCATCCTCCTCTCCTACACTGGCACGTGCTCCTTTCGGTTTCCCGCCTTTCGGTCCTTTTCCGCCCTTGGGTTCCCCTTTGCCTCCTTTAGGCTTGCCACCTTTTGGGTTTCCCTTCTTCTTTGGGTCGCAAGGCGAATGTGAACGATCCTTTCCACCTTTTGGTTTTCCACCTTTCTCACTGCCTTTGCCCTTTCCTTTGTCCTTATCGGTACGCTTTGGTGACTTTGACCAACAATCTTTCTCAACATGTCCTGGCTTCCCACATCGACGACATCGAATCTCCTTGCCTTTGCCTTCACCCTTTGGTGTGCGATCTTTCCCCCCTCTGGGGCTTCCCTTGGGTGGTCGGTCATACCCAACAGGATTTCCTTTGTGACTGTCTCTGGAAGAGTCGAGTGCTTTCGATTGCTGTTCATAGAACTCCAGTGACTCCATCAACTCTCGTAAAGTCGAAGACTTCCCGTGGAACGCAAGGTGTCGGTGAATTTCTTGCGGTAAGCACCTCATCATGACCATGATCTGGTCCACCTCCATCATTTGGAGATCTGCGAATGCTGCACACTGATCTCGCAAGCGTGCAAACTCCTGTGTAAGGAACAAACATGTGTCCAACGGGTTCTTGATACTCCCTGCTGATGGACATCCAAGTTGCTTCAATCCATTCACATCAAGTCTCATCACTGCTTCCCGCAGTGACAGTGCTTCCGCTCGAGTCGTAACTCCAAGCAAATTGTTGATTCTCCTGAACAACTCATATCCGCAAGTGAGTCCTCCCTGCTCTCGTTCCTGCAGGACTGCGAGGTCCAATCCCCTCTTGTATCCTGACATTGCTTGTTTCATCCAGTGATACAGTTTACTACTCCTCACTGCGGCTTCTGGGGCAAGTTTCCCTTGCTCAATGGTATTTGTTTGTTTCACTGCCTCTTGCAATTCCGCTGCGTAGCACTCATCCAAAAGACACAACCACGATCCAAATCGCTCTCTGAAGGATAACCAGGTGTTGATCTCATGTCTTCTTCCTGAATCTTTGATCTCAAGTTGTGGACAGTTCGGTATGTAACTCTCCATCTTTCCTCCACTGCTTCCAGAATATTTTGAGTCAGATTTCTTGGGTGCTGAGGTGAACAGTGATCCTGCTCTCGGTGTACTGGACGTAGCAGCTTCCTCTGCAGCTTTTCTCTCCTCTTCTGCCTTTCTCTCACGCTCATCCGCTTCGCGTTGAGATTGGTCTTTCAAGACATCAGTCTGCATCTGAACCAAACCTGAAACTAGCTTGGTCAGTTCTGAAATTTGTGCTCCTTGTCCAGCGATCAAGTTCTGCTGTTGAACTATATACTGATGCTGGTTTCTCAATACTTCGATCAACGCTTCCTGTGTCAATCCCTGTCCTCCGGTAGGACTCGCAGGCAT
>CAXAMN010008779.1:326991-347990 GCA_963970005.1 Durusdinium trenchii
AGGTAGCAGTACCGCGACGCGTCTTGTAGCGTACACGTAGCTTCGCAAAATGCACGGTTGCCTATATCCCTGAGCTCCGTCGGGATGACAACTTCTTGCAGTGCCACACAATTCAGAAAAACTTCTTTGCCAATTAGCGTGAGTCGTGGTGGGAGCCAGATGCTGTTTAAAGCGACACAGTGGGCAAATGTGGAAGAAGGGAGGGCTGTGATCTCTGTGTCCATGAGGTTGACCTCCACAAGGCTTTTACAATTTTCACAGGCACGCGGCCCGATATTGTGGAAGTCACTCGGCAGGCAGAGCTGTTCAATGCATGCGCCGCAGAACGCCCCTTCAGGCAGTCCTCGAGGTTTACTAGTATGATCCATGTCAAAGGTGATGGTGGTAAGTGTGAGGCAACTCTCGAAGGCATACTTACCTAGTTGTGCCCCTGGTGCAAGGACACTGTTGTCCTCTGTCCCATGACTGGCCCCAACTCGACTTAGGGAGCAGCGCTCTGCAAACACCCTTGGACCGTATCGGATACACCCCGGGGCGACGACCTCTCGCAGCACATAGCACCCTAGGAAAGCCCCTTCTGCCAGACTTATGACCGAGGGCGGGAGTTTGACAATTTGTAGTTTCTGACACGCCTGCCAAGCCGCAGCTCCGACATGTCGAATGCCAGTTGTCACTTCTACATGCCGAAGTGAAGGTGCAGCATGAAATGCTCTGTCGGCAACAGCTCCCCTCGGGTTGGGCGGGACGCGAACAGCCTTGGGGTAGCTCTCCTTGCCGTCATCCTGGAACTGCCAGATGGAATGCCCATCTACCATGCAGGGACGGACGACAATTTGGAGCTGCGGTCGTTGCAGGAGCACAGTGCGGAATGCCTCTGGCAGGGGTTGCTGATTTTGGAGGTTGAGCAACTCCAGTTCACAGCCGAAGACATCTAAATCAGAGACTGTCGGCAGAAAGCAGAGAATGTCATCTTCAAGCTCTGCTACGTCTTCATAGTGGGAGAGGTCTGTCTGCGTTGCATATACCGTACCTGCGATGGTAACCAACTCGAGGTTGATCTCATAACGGTCTTGGGGAGTCGGCATTGTCGCGTAGGCGGTAGCTCGCACGTGCTCGCTATGTTTGCTTGAGCCAAATCACAGAGACACCGAAGAGATAATCTTTGCGAACCCTGTTATGACAATTAGGCCACAAGTAGGAGGGTGGCTAAGGCCACCCACCCCCTGGAAAGGATCAAGCAACTCGAAGACGTTTGTTGATCGGGATGAGTCCTACTGCCAACTACCTTACTGCCACCAACCATAGGACCACCCATAGGGCGAGGGCGATGGGGAGGCAGGAAGGCCACGCTGCCGACGAGGAGCTTCCCGATTCTGGCGGGGGGACAGTTCGGCGAGCTTTATGACCTGGGTCAGTGGCTTCTTGACTATAGCCCATGTGGTCTCGAAGCGCCTGCTTGTGGTCAAAGAGTTGTAGCCTGAAATTGGGGTTCCCAGTGAGCCACACACAGAGCTGGTCCCATCGTTCTTTGGTATAGAATTGTGTGCCATATTGATTGTATGGGCGATCTGCCATTTTCGGAGTGAGAGGATATCCATTGTGGTAGTAGTCGCTGAGGACGCTACCAGGGACTTTGGTCAGCATCAGGCGGGGACAGCAGGTGCCATCCTGTGCGGGCCATGGCAACACGTAGCCCGGAGGTCAGCCACTGAGCCACGACAGCACTTTCTGCGTCAATGCTCCCTTGTTCAAAATTGCCAAGCGCCGTTGCTAATCGGGTATAGCCTATGCCGAAGCGTCCATATCCCTTGGCAAAGGTGTAGTTGGGTTCAGCCATCATGTCCTCGTCCTCCGTGGCCTCTTCAGTGCCAACCTCTGGTGGTTCAGCAAGCCCCACTGGCACAGGGAGAGCAAGCTTAGGCGACCGTTCAGCTGACCCTGTAGCGTCAGAGTCAGAGTCTTCTTCTGCAGGCAGGTCTGCGTTGGGGTGTTTGGCAGTAGTCAGGTCTCGCCACAATGGGACTTCGATGCGCAGCCTCAACTGTAGAAGGGAGGGAAACGAGAAAGCTTGTCCCAAAGACGGGTCAAGGGCACCACTAAAGTGGGCTCTTTCTGCCCAGGACGTGTCCGGCGTTCGGGGGTACCGGTCATAAACAATATCTTTGGCGTGCACTCCCACCACGAGCAAGGGGTTGTCCTCAGCATCCTCTTCTTTTGGCCGATATCCATAACCCCCTTTCACTTCCGCAGGCGTGTAGCCCTGCAAAAAAAAAGATGATGCAGTATTCCATACTCTGTTGCAGTTTGTCCCAAATCGGGTCCTCTAGACAGGTCTGTGTGGCCAGATGCAAAAATTCAATTGAACACCCGAACACTTTGAGGTCAGTCACTGAGACAAGGTAATCCATGACATGATCCTCAAGGTCCTCAAATCGGTCGAACTTTGCAATGCTGAGAGAGACATTTGTTGTCACGTCCGACAGGGTGGTTAGTTCATCACCGGCTCCCTGTCAGGGGGGGCTGGTTCCGGATTCGGCAAACTCCACAGGGGTGACCCACCTACAGTCGCCATTTGAGCCGATAACTGCCGACTGTGTGTGATCAGGTTAGTTTTGCCCCTCCGGACTGCTGCTAAGGCATGGGTCCTGACACTTCGAGCCAGTACGACAGCACAAGGGATGGTATGCTCACCCAGGACAGGTGCCAAGGCACCCGCCGTGGTTCCTCAACGCCCTGTCTTGGGGTCAGGGGAATCGCCATGTATTGAGTGAGGGTGGTGTGGCAAGTTCTGGCATGGCCGCACAGTTCATGAAGGCCTTGACTCTAATGGTGTGGAGAGTCATCGGGAGACCACTAATCGGCCCAGAAGCATGGCAATCGTGCCGACAGCTCCGAATTGTCAAGCCGGCAACAGTCGTTGGCATTTCTGACAACGCATTTGGAAGTTGTAAACTGCTCAGCAGTGTCACTGCCCGAGAAGTTTGGCTACAAAGCCTTTGATGAGTGCTGTTCACTGCAGTGGGTGTAAACCGCTGAAGGAGTTGCCAACCAGCAGCACCACCAAGTTTGGGCATCACCTCTTTCGAGGCTGCATCAACCTTGCTGAATTTACCCTGCGAGAGACTCCTCAAGCGGGCTGCCGTCTCAAAACACTGCCAGCGACTTGGCTCTAGGTTGCCTCAGCTCTGCAGGGATAACCACACTGACACTCACAGGGTTTGCAGTCATCGGAGCACACGCTTGTGACAATTGCCACCTGCTCAAGAAAGTTGACCTTTCCAACACACAAATAGAAGAAATACAAGAATTCACCTTTGTGCACTGCACGAGCCTCACTGATGCCTGACTCAATGCTGACATGACGTAGGCGTGGCTAGAGCTTTCTTGGACTGCACTGCGTTCAGGAGACTTGTCAAGTTGCCAGGCCGGCACAAATGGCGTGGGGTTTACGCGGAAGAAAATGCTTTCGCTTAATGGCCAGACATGAGATGGCCGCCATGGCTGCGCATGATTCCGGACACGGGATATGTCTCTGGTTTAGCCTGATGTCATCCTGTCTGCAGTTTGTCTGCCGCACATGGAGCTCGACGATTCATCCATTTAGCACTCCCCCTGAAATGGAGCCGGTCATGGAATGCTCCTGGTGCTGACCACGCTTTCGGGGGTGACTTTTGAGGTCTCTCTCAGTGTTGCAAAGTTTGACCGATTTGAGGATCTAGAGGACCAGGTTATGGACTATCTGGCCTCAGTTACTGATCTCAAAGTGTTTGGGTGCTCCATCGACTTTCTGCCAAACTGCCACACAGACATACCTTGAGGACCCAATCTGGGACAAGCTACAGCAAGGCATGGCATACACCATTGTCTTCAAGAACTGCAGTGTTGTCCTGCCATCACAAGAACAACTCGAAGGTTGCCCTATCCATCATGTTCCGCTAGCCGTTCATGTCCCCATGAACCCAGAAGAAATCGTCCCAGAAGGGGCCTTTGCAGGGGGTTCCACGTCTGCGACACGTCAGTGTAGAGTCAGGCATCAGGCTTATTGGAGCAGAGGCTTGGCAAAATTGCCGACAGCTCCGCATTGTCAAACTGCCGGCCACTGTTGTAGGCATTGCCGATAACGCCTTCCGTGACTGCAAACTACTAAACAGTGTCTTGGCTCCTGGTTGTCGAGATTTTGAATACAAAGCCTTTGCGGAATGCTGTTCCTTGCAATGGGTGTATGCATCGGAAGGGGTTGCAAATATGTTCAACAGCGAAGCCAAGTTCGGGCAATACCTCTTCCAAGGGTGTATTAACCTTGCTGAGTTCACCTTGAGTGAGCTTCCATCCCCCCGAGGGTCAACACTGCAAGCTAGGACCAGTGAGCTAGCACCGGGCTGTCTTAGCTCTACGGGAATCACCGCACTCGCTCTCACAAAGCATTTTGTAGCTATTGGAGCGCATGCGTGCGACGGTTGCCGACTGCTTAAGAGTGTAGACCTTTGCAACACCGATGTTGAAGAAATTCCGGAATTCACCTTTGTGCACTGCGCTAGCCTCAGAGAAGTTCTCCTTCCAACTACTCTCCATACAATCCTCCGTAGCCATTTTGGTTCAAGAGCGTGGCCTTGCGTTCAGACCCAGGTCAGTTTGCGTGGCCAGCCAACCGAGCATTTAGGTATCATGGCAGCGGCAAGAACAGCAGCCAACGCCTTGACATCCTTGGTGCGCCAAAGTCCTTTGGTTCAAGATGATCAAATTTACGATCCTTGGCTCATTCAAGAGGTTCAGGATGAGTATCGTGCTTTGGCTCAAGAGGCTTTGTATTGGCCTTTGTCAGCAGCTTCGCACCTAGCCCACCTCAATGAGGTCTGTGCTACTACAAATGCTACCACCACAATACAAAAGCATGTCGCTGTTCGCCCTGGCAAGGAGGTTCTTGACCTGCTATTGTGGGCCAGCCGTGAGTCTTTGTTGGAGAAGCTCCGTGATGCAGCTGCTTTCCACACAACTTCGCTGATTGTGGGCCCGGCACCAGCTTCTACATTGAAGCTGATTGATGAGCTAATCATGGTTGCTTCACCCACACCAAAGAGTGTACACGTTGTGATATGCCCAAGGCCCAGCGCGGTGCCAGTCTGGAGAGCGCTCTCCAACTCGATCACCGCAGCTTGTGGCCCTGGCTGGGCTCAGTTTCAGGCCATGAGCGATCAGATAGCAACCATGAGTGCCATGAACAGCACAAATCCCTCGTTCAGTAACACTTTTGTGTTTGGCAACAACGTAACTGTGGTTGTGGCATTCACTAGCAGAGGTGCTGACAGTTTGGACCAGGATTTGGATGCGCTCAACATGGGCAATCCGCCCTATACCCTTGTCCTTTCTGATTCAGGCTTTGAGCAATTTGATGCCGACTTCCCAATGCTGCTTGCAAAGCATGCAGCAGGCGCAGTTGTGTTCGCCATTACATATCTGCCTGTGCCATTGCTGAGAATGCTTGTGAAAGCAGTGGACCTGGCAAAAACCAACTACTTTGAGTCACCTTTTGCGGCGCATGCCGTAATGGATCAATCGGATGTGGCCACAAAATTGCTTGTGAACCTGACTTACATTGACTCAGATCACAGGCGAGATGCGGAATTGCTGAAAGACCGACCAAGCTTTCTGCGCTTGCCAAGAGCCCATGTTGTGAACAGGAATGGCAAATTGCAGAACCTGAAAGGTTACGGACTGGCATACGAGATTTCAGCTGATGCTACTGCCGGATGTTTTACGGATGCTGGTGAGACTTTTTACGTCCGGCCTCTCTTAGACATGCTGCATGCATCGGCAGTCGGATGGACTTGCGCAGGCCGAGAAGTCATAGGTGCATCACCAGTGTCCTTTCTGGAAATGAGATTGGCAAATGGCATGGGCGTTGTGGCTGACATCCGAGCGGCATCTGACGATTGTTTCATTGCTGGCTATTTCCTTCATTCGCCATCAGCTGCTGTTTTCACGGCCATGCAGCGCAAGGCACTTGAAACCCCTGTAGACATGGCATTGTTCAAAAAGTACATGGTTCAACTTGGCACCAATGATGGCGAGAAGCTCAAAGAAGCTTTACGCACGGGTAGGGGTTGGTTTGAATTGTTGGAGTCAAAAGTGATTGCAGTGGACAACCGAAAATCCGGAATAAACCTCGGTGATTCAGGGGCTTATGTTGCGGACTTGAGCCTACACTCAGCAGACAGGCTTGCCATGACATACGGCATAGCACGATTGACATTAGCAAACCATTCGGAAGCGCTTAATTCTAGTGCCGATTTGGTGCGCGACGCGATACGCAAGCGAATGCGTGCCATGCGCAGGCTTGAGAGGCAAAGCGCCATTGAGAGGCTCAGCAGAGATTGTGGATGTTTTGCTCCAGCCCAGTATCTGAGAGATGTGTTGTTGCGAAAGGAACCACACATAACAGACGCATGGAATGGGCCTCATGAGTTGCGTGCTACGCGCACAGAACTTCGTGAATATCTGCTGGGCGACACCTTCCCTGTGCTAAACAATGGTGCTGGAGGTGGGGTGGCACCTGGTGGTAATTTGCCACAAACTACGTCAATGCTTGGCGACGGCTTTGATATGCCATCGCCGACTGCCCCTCCGATGGATGTGCATGAGCTCAGTATGCCTGCCGTTGTGGCTTGCAGGATGCAAGCCCTACGAGAAGTCATCCGCACTGAAGTGAGTAAAGCCTCAACAAATTTGCGAGCACTGTCTTTAGCTCAAGGGCAACACATCATGGTTGCAAATGATATTGCAAAACAGTCCGCGATCATGGGCAACTTTGCGAGTACCTCCAACGACTCCATGCAGCAGCGCGCTGACTTTGATGGAGTTGAGCAGACAAGACAGCAAGCTATCGCACAACACTTGCTGCGACGTGTGACTGCTGACCGATTTTCCTGCTCGCTAAGATCATTGAAGTGTTTGGCAATCGGTGCTGGCAAGAATTATGTGACGTTGCGTCGCTTGAGCAGAGTGAATGGCAGCCTGCCAGCCGAATTTGTGGAATTGCTTCATGTGCGTGACATGGTGTTTTCAAATGGCAACTTGCCGCTTGACCTTGCATCAGCCAGCGAAAGGTATTCGGCTGGTGCCTTTGAGACTCTGATGACCCGATGGGCTGAAACATTTGAGGCAGATGGTGTGCGCAAATTTCATGCGCTTTGCATTGCCATTTTGATGCTTACAGACTCATCTGCTGTAGTGCGCAGATACCGTCGCAAGGCAAAGTATGTCATCTCCCAGGCTTCGCGCATGTCAGCTGTGGCGTACCAGTCATACATCAAATTGATGATTGCTGAGATGGCTGGCTGGTTGGTGCACAAAGGTTTCCTCAGAGTAAATCGCCAAGGGCTGATGTGTTGCATGCAGGTGGTGTTGCTTCTTGTTGGTGCTCCTAGCAGTGCAACCGCCAGGCATAACTCATTTGCTGAACTGGGCAACGTGTCAGATGATAGACGTGGCACCATGATTGCTTCTGGCAAGAAGCACTCCGAAGAATTGTGTCGGATGTTGCTCTCTTTGCCATCACCGTCACCCAAACTGCTGCAACTTGCGAGGGAGCATCTCTTAGAGATGATTGGTCTCTTGCAAGTTGCGACAAATGCGAAACAGTTTTGGAATTGCGCGAGCACCATCCTGCGCCTGTCACGATATCTTGGTGGTGACGTGATTGCTGGCGGCGATGATCAGCTGCTTCGCACCTTACGCAACAAATTGGTAGCCGCATTTGAGCGCTGCCCCTTCTTGCGTGAGGTCATCTCAGCAACAAATCAAAACGAGGCTTCGTCTGAAGTTACTTTGCTGCGACTTGGCACACCAGTTTCTTCCCTCCTTCCTGTGGATGTGGCGGTTTCTGCGAAGGAAGCTGACTTTGATAAGCTTTACTCCAGTCGCTGCAGAAGAAAATTGGACAGCTTGCAGGACGCAGGCTCTTATGACTTCTTCATGGTGCACACGCTCACTTGGGCTAGTTCATTGACCACCCGTGCTGTGGAAGCTCTTGCAGTGGACGGTGCGGCGTTTTGCGCGAAGCTTGAACTTTCTGGTGATGCCAATGGCAGAGTGTTGCGTGAAGCACAATTTGCACACGCACCAAATTTCCTGCTTTCTGACTCACCATCTGGAGACTGCAATCTCCAAGTAGTCAAACTCATGCGAAGGTATGCCGGGTTGACGACCACTACATTGGATAATTTGTCCATATATGATGAGATAAAGCAGCCAGGCTACAAAGAAGGTCCTCTGATTGTGGTCAGCATAACTTCGGGTGACCAGACCACAGTTCATTTCCTTGGCAGAGGGATTGGCAATAGCATTTCAGCTTTGACAAAAGTGCCAGGAGCAAACCAATTTCTGCATGTCGCAGTATTGGAGGGGTCTGCAAAAGCGAAGAATGATCGAGAGCAGGCCTATCTTGAAGCAGCTCAAGCTGCAAATGCGTTACGTGCAGAAAAGAAGGGCGACGCAAAGTCCAAAGACCTTCCACATTTCATCAGGCCCAGAGACACATTGCTAGAGAGACGCGGTATAGTGCACCATGTGACAGCATCTTTGGTGTTGGCTGCAAGGTTCCAGACTCAGCCTGAAATTCAACATGGCAAGCTTGATGTGACCATAGGTCCTGCGTATGAGGATACCGCTCGACGAGCCAAGGCAGCACTGGAGGCTGCAGGTTTGATTACTAGTTCTGACTTGCTCATCGGCCAAAGTGCCAAGCAACAGTTTCACAGTGCTGAGCTGCAACGCAAACCACAACCAGCACTTTTGCGTGCAATCGCTTCCGAGGATGCCGCCTGCGGTGAGCAATCTGAACTTGTGACCGTGGCAGCTCTGCAGGTACTTGACAGTACTGAAGAAGTGTGCAAACTATTTGGCGCAAACCGTCGCAGTGCAAAGCTGGAATTGGACATGCAGGCTCCTTGCGTTATCATCACACCGGATGACGAGAGCGCAATGGCTGCAATGTCCAACCTGCCTGCGTCAGCAAAGGTCAACGTGCTGAGTTACAGTAGCATACAGGCACAATTGCTTACCTATGCAAGCGCATCAACAACAGAGGCCATGCAACTTTTTGTGGACAACGCCTTTACCGCGCCCGCGATACCAGATCCAGCAAATGCCAGCGCGAGCTTGCTGCAGCAGATAGCCTCAATGTCGGTGCATCTTGATGATGTGGAAGCTTTTCAAGTTTTGCGTGGTTGGCATTACACAACGTCACTGCCGCCACGCAACCATTACCTAGCATTGGCAAATCACGCGAAAATACCAATGATAGTCAGACATGTGACCAGCTGCTGCTTACGCTTCAATCGCAACATGCGACACGGGCGTGCATTATATGGTGGCATTGCGGCAACCGCTGGCACTTTGTTTGAGGCACTTGTGGCTGTGTTCACCTGGTATGTGTCGGAAGCAGTGCCAAACAATGTTGTCTTCTCGTCACAACGTGACGCGAAGAACCATCACAACACAAATGCCTTTGGGAACACCATCACCAGCCAGCTAACAACTGCGATTCGCGGCAAGCTGGATGACAAGGTTGATGCCATAGAAAACGCCGCTACGGAAACCACTTTGATCACTGCGATTGACACTCTCCTGCGTGAGTTCAACTTCTGGGACCATGGCTCAAGCAATTTTGGATCAATCGCAATCCTGCGTGAGACAGCTGCTACTCGTCTCATAGAGTCATATGTAGCCATGCACAAGAAATGTGTTGTTTGGCTAGATCAACGAGATTCTGCCCAAATGCTGACACCACTGCCAATGAGATCCTGGCCAACAGGGCCAAGCAATCGCAGCGTGCTCACCAAAGATGGTGGGCTCGCACGCCATGGCAGAGTGATCATCTTCGATGAGGGTTTTGGTGACAGCAATGCGAAGTTGAATGACGCTGATGTGACGCAACTCGTAGAAGCTTTCTCTAAGCAAGGGGACAACGGCTCAAGGGCATTCTCAAAGATATCATTTCCAGCGCTACGTGCGATGGAGGGTATGATTTTGCGAGGTGGCTTGCAAGTGGAACCATTACTATGCGCTGCTGGCTATGCAATGGTAACTGCGGATGTTGAACAGCCAAGAGGCTTCGACATGTATTCACGTGCAACAGTAGCTGAATTGGTAACATCATGGTCACCATACATGCTGAGAGCGACTGCAACAGATGTGCCATTGGCCGCCGAACTTTTTGGAGCTAAAGCCACGAAGATCACTAAGTCTGTTGAAGACCACACTGACAACTTGAGCGAGCGCCTCATGACGCTTCAGAATGATGTTGTGAGTGACAACCTCACTCCTGCCATGTGTGCTCTCACCACATTGCAGAACCAGTCGTTGCAGGAAATAGAAGATGTTGATCAAAGCAGCGCCATGTGCATTGATCGCGTTGCCGCACAAGCACGTGTTGAAGCTGCAAGTGACAGATGGGATAACGCAAAAGAGTACACAGCGGCGAGGCCTTTTGATGACTTTGTGAAAGAGGTAATGATCTCTTACACCTCAGATCCCATTTTCAAACATGGGCACACTTCAGATTCGAGGCCATCAACAGTGGAGATCGTGCTCACCAATGAGGTGCAGAAGTACTTCAAAATCCAGCGGAATCACTGGCGAGGAATTGCCACGAAAAACGTTGTGGCACAAAACCCTGGTGTTGCAGCAAAGGATGTCACTGAGGCCATGATGAATGACCTCACAGGAGAAGCTGCTGGGTCTGGAAAAGCAGCTGTTGGTTGGGGCAAGGTGTGTCAGTTTGTGGAGAAACTCAGAGCTAGGGCAACAAGCTCAACACAGCAGATCAAGATACCATTGAAGTTCATCTTTGCGCTTGGCAATGCTGGAAGCGGTAAGTCAACAAAGGTGCTTGAAAATTTGCCGTACATCTTGAGAAATGCTTCTGGGGCACGAGATCGCAACTGCCAGATAAAGGCGCAGGAAGAATTCTTGATTGTGTCGCCAACAAGGCCACTCAAGTTTGGTCACAGGGAAGCTGCCTTTGAGCAGATAGTAGCTGTGGCAGAGAAAACAGGGCTACCTCGCGGCAATTTGCAGTACTTCGGTGCTTCAGAGACCAAAGACAAAGCGGTGCATTATGCAAGCCAGCGGCCTCTGAAAGGAATCATGTATGATGAGGCACCAAAAGGCGGTTTGCCTGACTTGCTGGCCATAGCCATTGCGCAGATGTCCTTCAGAAATGACTCGACAAGCTACACCGAAGAGAGCATCATGGAGCCCCTAACTGTGTTTGCATTGGGTGATCATGAACAAGTCAAACACATCGAGTACAGTCGAGACCAGCAAGACGACGAAGATGCCTTGCTTTCTGGACTTGCGGTGCGACAGGGCAAAAGAATGCGAAACTTGCAACAATCATCAGTTGTAATGGAAGAACAAAACGACACTATGGCTGCCAACTTGCGCCAGTTGTGGCATCCTGATCTACTCAAAGGCTTCGTGGTCTTCAGAGCGGATGGCACCCACAGGTATGCACGTGATCTTTGGGACCAATGTTTATCAGGCATTGTGCAGGAGCCTGCTCGGTTTACAAACATCAACAAGACCAAGATCACTTTTGTGCAGGATCAGGTGAACTGGACGAATTGGAGCCGTGAGGCATTGAATGTCTTCCGTGACTTCCATTTTGTGGCTGACAGAAGGCCAGACATTGATGCAGTACAAGGCCTGGGACTGAAGTGCCTCTTCATGTCGATTGGGTCAGCTGACACAACGCAGGGCAGGACATTCGCAAAATATCTCTACCACGCAAATGGCGATGAGATGGTCAAACAGCTGACACCACGAACTGCCGATTTTTCCGATAAGGGCGAGAAAATGCATTGCCATTGGCTGACTGCTATCACAAGAATGAAAAGTTCACCAAATTCGCATCTGATTGTGTTGATCACTGGGCCTTCCACTTCGAGCAATGTCATGCGGAGTTGGATGTCAAAGGTGGGCAAAGAACCACCTGAAGTCATCAATTTCGCTGAGTTGCTTGCGAGGCTGAAACAGGATGCCCCACGGCCGGCTGGGCAGCAAGGTGACTCTTTCGAAGCGATTGCGCCCGAAAGCAAGGTGGCATTGAGCCAAAGTGAGATGGACACAGCAGTACAATACTTGCTTGAGCGCCTACAGACATTGGAGACGCAGGGCAATATGGTTGACAGGTCTGAAAGATTGACAAAATTCGCGCTGTCAATTAGTGACTTGCCAATGTACAACCAGCTGTTCAACACAGCAAGGTTTGCGACACGACATTTGACTGCCTCCCAGGACACTTCCTTGCTGCGGGAGGTACACGCATCACATGCTCACACAAGAGAGGTCAGCATGTTGATAGCACCCACTCCAAATCGCAACAGGCTGCTACCTACTCTGACGGAAGCATGCCTGATGTACGAAATGCTGCTAACAATGCACAGATCCGGACATCTCAACGTGCGAGTGGCAACCGCAATTGCAAACTGGTGCTCAAACGATGGCTATGTGCCAGCTGGTCGACCAGTAGTGGAGCCCTGCAACCTCGCCTCACACACGTATGACAGAGTGTACCCTGAGGCACATCCTGGTCTGCGCAGTGGCTACGCGCAAGTGAACGACATCGTCGACAGCTTGCCATTGGAGCCAGTTTTTCCGTGGGTCCCCACCAGCGTGGCGCAGCGCTAGCCTCCATCACTGTGGAGACAGCTGCGGGTGGGGACCAACCACGCCGACGCATAATTTTTGAAGACATCAGGGGCAGAGTGGCAATAGCGTTCAGAGATTTTGCCTACAGCCTGCGAAATTTGGCCAATGGCTCAGGTTTTCTGCGCATGTTCAATGTGACGCAGAATTTCTTTGCTGCAAAATCGGAGCCAGAGATAAAAGCACCTTCATTGGACAAAGGCATGATAGAATCCACAGAAAACATATTGGCACGATACTTCGGTACAGCAAGTTGGCAGCGAGGGATTGTAGTGGTGAATTCGCTGCAGCAGTACGGTGAGCTGGCCAAACAACTTATAGGTGTTGAACAACTGCGTGTGCCATACAAACCAGGCCCAACATTGAGAAGATCCTTGAGCTCAAGTGTGTTTGCAAGGCATGACCGGGCTTCAAATCAAAATTCAACGTTGCGGACCATAGTGGGACGTGCTGCATACAAGAATTTTGACCAAATGCGCAGGATGGAAGAAAACCCAATGCGCAAGGACGCTCTAGAGCAAAAAGAAGTGGCTCTGGCACACGAAGCTTACAGAAGACTTGCACCAAAGCTCACAGCAATAGAAAGCGCTGCGCAAGATGCTATGGCGCACAATTTTCGAGGCTGGCTAAGTCGGGCTGCAAAGACCTTTCAGATGCCAACTGCAGCAAACAAAACAGACCAAGACAAGATGGATGTGCTGCTTAGAGTCATGCAGCAAACCGGTAGCACCGAATTGAAAGCCAAAGACGCAGTTGCTGGTGCCGTGCAGGAGGAAAACATGGTCCACTACCCTGTCCTCAAGGAGGTCGACAAGACACCGCAAAAACTGAAGATAGACAATGTCACCAGAAAAATGCTCGACGAGGCAGCAAGCAAAACAGTGGATGAGGCATTGTACACCTTGCGCAGTAAAGGCAACCAGCCAGTGCAAAGTGTAGATCCAGCTGTCTCTTTGATGCTACAGGAAATGGTGCGTCTTGTGGCTGAGATCATACAACAAGCACTATTGCCACATGTGGTCTTCGCATCAATGCCAGGAATGAAGCCTGAAGACATCTTTGAGAGGGTGTTCGGCGTCTTTGAAAAGAAGGACAGGCCAAACGTTGCATTCACAGAGGGTGATGTCAAAGAATGCGATGCATCGCACTTCCGTGGCTTGCGCATCTTTGTGGGCCTGATCTTAAAACATGTCGCCCCTAGATGCAGATTGCTGCGGAAAGCGTTCTTGATTTGGGTGGGATCACTGGCAGCCCACTGGAGGTCAAAAACAATCCATATGAGACAAGTGGTGAACCTTTTCAGAGCACTCGCTTCAGGAGTGCCCCACACTTTCTTGTGGAACTCATTGCTCATCTTGATGAGCTTGGCATCTTGCGAGCAAGAATGGAATGTCGCAGTGCTCGGAGGAGATGATCTTGCAGTGGGACAATTGCTGTACAGCAAATTGAATTTTGGCAAGATGGCTCCTTTCAAGGTGAACTTTGAAGTACCTGCACCAACCATAGGCGTGTTTGCATTTCACTCAAGATTACATACACCCATGGGATCATTTCCACATATGATCAAAGTCGCAGGCAAAGCTCTTGATCGACGATTCTCACCACAGATTCAGACTGCCCGACAAGAGATAAAAGATTTCAGGCAGTCACTTTATGATCAGATGCGAGTTCTGGCCCAGCGCAACCAAACACAAATTGCGACGGGAGTGACTGCCAAATATGAGGGAGTGCACTATGATGTCGTGGAACAATGCACAAACTTCATTGAACAGTATGTCAACACGAGTGTTGACAAAATTTTGAACATGACACACCTCCAAACATGTATCATTCTGGATACGGAAGTGTACGGGCCGCGCTCTGGGGTATATGTTCCCCCAGAATAGGCGCGTCAAGATAAGACAGCTACCACGGGCGGATTGTTCCTACGACCACTGTCCCACTAAGCAATATCTCATCCCAGTTGAGAGGGTCTGGACCTTAGTCCAGATCCTCACTGAGCGGAGCACAGAGTCAGCTGAACGTGCCCTACAAATGGAGATTGGGTCTGGGGGACTGGACCTCACTCCCTTTGCTCGCCTGGTCTATAAGCACCCTGATGGAGAAGTACATTTTGTCCAGATCAATGTGATGTTAGCCCAGAGGCAGCTTCCGCTGCGACTGGCTGTTGCTGGCTTCCCAAGGACTCCTTTGGATGATGGTACATGCCCTCGTATATCGGAGATGCAATTAGTTGCGGTGCCAAATGAGATGCGCCGATCTTCCCTGGTGCTTACTAGTGGGCAGGTCCTCTTTCCCTTCGAAGATTCACCGCGCATCACACATGATGGCGTTCTTCTGCATGGGAGGTGTGCCCCACAAAGGGCAATAGTTTATCGCATCCTCCAGCAAGCGGACTGTCTCTCTCCCCATGGATGGGCGGTAGGGCGAGGACAGGCCAGACCTCCAGAACCGGGGGAAGCCTTAGCTTCCTTCCCTTTTTCACAGATGTATACTCTACCGGCGGTACCTGTTGCCCCAGCCCGTCCAGCACCACCAATCCCGCCCTGGCTGTTGCCACAAAGTCGCCCTATTCCCATCCACGAGCAATCAGTCAGAACTGGTGGAGACGCGAGTTCGCCCCAAGCCGATACAGTGCGCCCCCCTGCCCAGCTAGGTGTGTATGCATTGCAGGCTCTTACAGACCAGGACGTAATTGCTGGCCATGATGCACCGCACGCACGGCTTAGTCGAGAACTCATCACTCGTGCTAGCACAGTGCGTGCCCTAGCGTATGATATCCAACGCACCTTCCAAGATATACATAAACATCGTCAGCACTGCAATGTTCAACCAGGGGCCAATGCGTGCTGGGCGCTAGCTAGCGAAATGGACACGATACTTACCGCCCTGCGAGAGACGCAGAGTGCTACCATATGAGTGGTTTCCAGTGGTGAATAGGTCGAGCCTGGCTATCGTCTTTCTTGGCTGATCAAGTAACGAGCATGCTGACTCGCATCACTGGTTCCATTACTTACCTCACAAGCTATAGACCTATGTTACCTTTCTGGTAGTTGTGTTTCTCTTGCTCAACATTGCATGAGACTCAGAGCCTGCTGCTGTTAAGGCTCGAAGTTGAGTAGTGATCGCACGCCTCTGCCCAACCTGGATAGGACAACCAGTAGCGGCTTTTGCTCATGGCCCTCCCTTTCATTGTTGGCCCTCATCAGTGTTCTCTCACTCAGGGCCCAGATGGTCGCCCACAAGTTGAGGTGGTCTTGCGCATACGACTACCACTGGCGGAATTTTTTGATGCTCTCCTCCTCTCACTTGCAGATCAACACCCGCTGTTTCAGCAGGTAGGGCAGGAGCCTGCTCCGACTCCTATAGCTCCAGTCAAAGCAGGCCTTCAGGCAACGGAACGCAGAAGCCCCCCTCTGAACGAGGAAGCCTCACCTAAACGGAAAACAACTGGTCGTACCCAACCAAAGAGGCCTGCGCATCCTCCCAAGCATGTTACGCCAGTTGATCCCACCCACGAAAAGTTGCTGGCGGTACTCTCGAATGCCGCACGACTCCCTGACACGGATGAGGGGGGAGCAGCTATGGCTGCTGCAGATTTCCCCCCTGTTAGCCCTGGGGGTATGGTGATGCCGCCAACTACGGAGCCGGCAAACGGCTGGCCTCCCCGACAGGCAACTAGCAGTGGACTTCCTGCGCAGCAGTGCATCACACATGGGCATGTTCAATATCGTGTTGCCGAAGACGGAACGCATGAGCACCTACCACCGTCGCGTGCATTTGCACACCCAAAGAAGTGCCCTGTGCAGTGAACCAGGGGAGAAACCCAATGCCCCTCCTCCCTTTGACACGGGCCCCCTACCAAATGTCTCTTTTTGACTCTGCAGACCTTTGGCTCAGAGCGAGAGAAACAGCTTGCCAGCCTGCCTTCTTTTGCATAGTACCTGCCGGGTTTCGCCTACACACACTATCGTGAAGCCTAACTGCACATCGAAATAGCCATGCAGACACATCCAGAACCTGTGTTTCTGGCCGATGATGGTACGTATGTCGATGTCACTGACTTTGTACGCTTTGAGCTCCACCACAAGGATATTCGGTATGGTGTTCTCGACCTCTTTGTAAATTGCGTCTATAGGGGGCGGAGGGCGCAGTGCTATCTACTGCATTTTTTCCAGTGGACGCAGTCAAAGAAAACGTAAATACCCCTTTCCCAGAATGGACGGAAGGGTTTGAATTTCCGCCAGCCCTGCTCAAGCTTCGGGCAACTGTGGAAGGGGCCATCATTCCGCTCTATCATCAGGGCTGTATTGCAATCAACACTAGGGGGGCCACAACTTATGGCGCAAAGCGAACTCGGCTCCGCAGGATGATTTTGCATATACAGCACCACGAAAGCCACCTCCTCACTGTGTTGGCTGAAGCGGTGAGCGCTAGGATCTTCACAGAGAGCGCAGACCCTCTTGATATTTTCCTGCAGACACGCCCCTTTTCAGCTTCCCTCCCTCGGCGCGTGGGCTTTTGGTCTACTGATGACAGACAAGAGCAGCAGGTCCTTCGAGTAGACACGCAACCTACGGAACAAGCGCCCCCTCAGCGTCATACAGAGCGCGCGCACCACCAGATCGAATCAGCCCTACATGCAAGAGTGCAAGGTCTGCATGCTTTGGTACATGAAATCGAACAAACAGTAGACTATATGCCTCAAGATGTGCAGGGTGCTCTCCTCACTCCCCTGACTGACCTGCACTCCCAACTGTGTGGCCTGGTGTACGTAGCCTGGTTACTCTCCCTTTTGCGCCCGCATGCTGATGATCACGACCAGTAGTGACAGGGTCCTGGTGACATGCCTCTGCAGTAACATGATGTCCCCTTTTTCTTCCTGTATATTTTCGAAAGGTGTCCCCTGCTAAAAGCTAGATGCAGTTGACTTTCTGCAAATGCATTTTGCTGTAACGTTTGGCTCACAGCAGGTCGTAGCGCCCTGCATGCAGGAGTGAGGTCAGCCTAGCTGACATCACCCTTGTTGCCTTTCGTTTGCTCGCGCCGCTCAGGGCAACTGCCAACCTTAGCTGGCGGGGGCTGCACTCGTTTTTTGTTTATTTTTGAGCAGAGCAACTCCGATGTCACATGACCCGTGGATGGAGGACAGTAATTCACTGGACCTCGCAGATAGTGTGGAGGATAGAGTCCATGTGCCCTTTGCATTCACACGTGATCATGCGGAGTGGCTGACAGCTGATGGCCAGGCCAACTTTGCCAGAGGTACGGAGGCTAGTGTGACGCAGTCCCAGGAGGATGCTTATGCAGCGATGGCTATGAAAGACACTCTCAGCAGTCCTTTCGGCCTTGATTCCGCTCGGCCTACGCTCGGTTTGTCTGATGTTCGTGCGCAACCATCCAAAAAGGATGAAGGGTATGCCGCTCTTGAAACAGAGGGAGACCTGCCCGATACCACTGCCATTATTCAGACGCTCATGTTACACCGAGACTTGATCATGAACAATCAAATGATCTACCTAATAGTGGACAATCGAATGCCGGCAGATGTCCCGCATTGGCCAGCTTTTGCAGCATGGTGGGCCTCACGTAGGTGCCTAGTGGGTCCTCAAGAAGAGACAACTGACATACTTTGGGTCTGTGCTGATGCTACTACTGGCCTTCACAAGGTTCCATACTATTGGGCAGGAGTCTTTGTTCTAGAGGCAGCGCGTTTCCTGTATCCTGCACAGCATTTTGCCCTCATTGACAATGACTGCGTACCAGTCACGCTTTTCGAAGTGCAAGACCTACTGCAGCTGGCGCATCAGCAGCACCAATGGGTTGACCTCATAGGGTGTGTGCGTTCAGAGTCTAGCTCCTGCGCAGGGATTGGCTTGCTACTCTTCACAGAGGCTCACTTAGAATATAATGCAGGTCTGGTCATTTCGATCGGCAATCGCAGCAAGCACAGTCCACTGGAGTATGACACGACTGCCGCGACCCTGGCGAAGCCTCCAGGCAGGTCGCCTTGCCCTAGTTTCGAGAGCTAGACCACCTGCCAATCCGAGCGACACAGCCATAAGTGGCACCTTGTTTACCCCCTTTGTTGGGACAGCAATGCAAACCGCCCTTGACCTATGTATGGTCTGGTCCCTATACGGACTCTACATGTGTAAGCATTTTTGGCCTAGTCCTGTTACCAGCCCGAATGAACTTGGTCCAGGCAATACAATCAAGTGGCCACGGCAATCCCATCCAAGGGCTCTCACCCCTGAAGGGAGAGAGCGAACTCCGTGGGTCACCAGCTGGGCTCGTGCTACCTTCGAACAGGGAATACTGTCAGTGCTCCCAATGCTTACAGGGCCATGCACAGTCGCGTCGTTGCCAGGTGAACATCTCTTCCAAGCCAGTGCGCTGCCGCGCAACCGAATGCGACCTGCCATATTTCATGCCTTTGGCAAGGCCAAAGTTGGAGCGCAGGCTGCTTTACGAGAATTGGAGCAGCAAGGTTGGGAAACGCTACCGATTGCGATACTCGGCATGCCCAACCTGCCCCCAGCATGGGTGGTTGAGACTTGGAAACCAGTAGGTGGGTGTAAATTTACAGGCTACTTCCCTGGTGTAGCTGGGAACAGTGCTCTGCGCTTCTGCCTGCTATTAAAGTGGCGGGCGATTCGTCCGCAAGCGACGGAACTCTTTCCAGCGCAACGGCAGGGGGACAGCCTTAGCTGTCTTCCGGCAGAGGACGGTGATGCAGACGTGGAGTCAGTCTCCACGCCCTCGTCTGACACTTCTGACAAAAGAGCAGATCGACTCGCCAAAGCAATCGAAAGCAACTCGACGCAGGGTAGTCAAGTACCTGACCCTCGTCCATGCACTCCCTGTCCGCAACGGCTGTCTCCTCCTCTCTTTGCGCCCTGGAGTCACGTCGCCAAGCTACGAGGGGTAGTTGCAGTCCACAAGGACATTGAAGCATGTCCGTATGAGCAGCTGCAATTTGCATTGGCTCATCCCAAGTGTCTTGTCCCAGGAGAAAAAGAGCAATTTCTTCAAGTCAACAGCGACTTGCTCTGTCAACTCCAAGGCTCGTTCATGCCCCTAGAAGGCATCGCACCACAAGTGTTCGAAGCCATTTACCAACGTCAGCAGGGTGAAATACTATGGGTCACTGTCCTATGGACGATTGCCCAACTCAATGAGTATTGGATTGGACATAACTCCCCACCATTACCATCAGTATTTCAGATCAACTGTGGTGGTCTTGGGGGAGGAGCCCTTGAAGGGGAGGTCCCCCCGCACTTCCATTGCATGTGTCCGCCTGTGGGAGAAAGTCAAGTCTACGGGCCGTCACTCTCCCCCGCAGATGTCCTTAACGATCAGGAATGGGGTGTTGCCTATGGCTGGTCGACCGGAGTGCATGAAGTCGCCGCCCTCTTTGCGCTCACACAGAACCCGTGCCAGAAATGGGAAGACACAGGGTATGGCAAGGCAGCCCTCCTGTACCAACGTACACAGCATGTGCTGCAAGCAGCAAGGCTACTCCCTGCTCACCGGCGGCTGCCGCACCAGGCCTTTCTCAGTGGTCTTTGGTGGAAGCTACTTTCGTTACAGCCGCTACGACTTCTTGCCTACTTGCCAGTTCTTGGGTGTCTTCGGCCGGCTGAACAAGAAGATCCCACCCACTTTACGGTAAATGGTTTTAGTGCAGGCAGCTACACCGGAGCAGTGATTGCCTTAGCAATTCGTTGCCTCTGGCCAGCTAGTCAGATCACAGCGCGCCTAGGCGCCATTGCAATGCCGAAGAGCGTCTTAGCGGCACTCGTCGCCACTGCAGAGCCCGACAGGCACAACTACTACCTTGTCCATGCTGCTGAAGATTGCTTGTGTGACTGGAAGCCAACAGAGAACGAGTTTGACATGTTGCAACGATCCCTGCGCATCACGTATGTAACAGACTCTGCAAGGTGGATGGGCAAGCACAAACACTGTTACTGGCACTGGCTCCAGTGTCAGCTCCCTACAGGCAAAGTCAGTCTCACTACGCTAAAACTCACACACCCTGATGTTGTACCTCGCCGAGATCGAATCGCTGCCCCTATGCGGTTGGCCTCCTGGATTCGCTTTGAAACGGTGATGACAAGTGACGATTGGGAAGGTGCTATCAGCTTGTTGGTGTCCAACCTCCACCGACCCGACCAAGAACTGCTTGTGCTGCTACAAAGCTGTGTGGCAGGACAGCAAATTGCCTCCATGGAAGAAGCGCAGGCATTGCTGCTCAAAAACTTTCGGGTTGGCAAAGGTAATCCGAG
>CAXAMN010008779.1:372990-426389 GCA_963970005.1 Durusdinium trenchii
GATCGGATGCCCCCACCTTTGATTGTACTAATCCGAGAGTGGATGGCACGTGCGTCTATGGTCCCTCGCTCGCGCCTGTTGACCGGCCGGGGGAGAAAATCACTGGGGTAGCAGCGGGAGCCACTGTACCTGTCTCCACGAACTAGCTATGCTCATGTCGCTCACTGTGCAGCCATGCATGCGATGGCAAGAGCTTGGTTTTGGGCGGGCATCAATCGTCTATAGGAGAACCCAAATCATGTTAGAGGCAGCGAGGCTATTGCCGGCGCACAGAAGGTTACCTCATGTGACGTTCCTCAATGGACTCTGGTGGAAACTCTTAGCTCTACAGCCGGAGCGTATTGTTGCGTGCCTCCCGAATCTGCAGCCACATAGCCGTAGCATCAGCGCGACTGAGCTGTATTGTCCTGCAGAATTTCGCCTCAAAGGCTTTAGCGCGGGCAGCTACACAGGAGCTGTCATACTCCTAGCCCTTCGCCGGCTCTTTCCTACATGCCGACTCTCTGCCAAGCTTGGAGCCGTGGCGATGCCAAAAGGAGTGTTTGCCCTGTTGCAAACTATGGCATTTCCGGGCCGATGCAGAATACATCTCATTCATGCAGAAGAGGACCTACTATGTGATTGGCAACCCAATCAATTCGAGCGACATGTTGTCTCGCACAGGCTAGACTACACAGTGGTTAGTGGATCAGACAAATGGATGGGGACTTCCAAACACCAATACCTCCATTGGTTACGGTGTCAACTCCCGTTGGGACGCCATGACCTAGCTGACCTCAAACTCAGACACCCGGAAGTCATACCTGTCAGAGATAGGATGGCTGCGCCACTGAGGCTCGCTTCCTGGGTCCGCTTTGAAACTGTCATGGATAGACACAAGTGGAGCACGGCGATTGCCTTGCTCGTACCTGCCATCCACCTCCCTGACGATGCGCTGTTGGCACTGCTCAACCAGTGTGTGCCGGACCAAGCAATCACATCGATGGAAGAGGCGCAAGCCCTCCTCCTGCGCAACTTCAGAGTAGGGGGTGCTCAGGAAAGTGAATGTACCAAGTGGCTCACTGCAGTCGCTAGAGATCTCCTGCGGCCCGTCCCCTTTCGGGAAGTCTTCGTGATCCTTGCCCTGTTCCTGCCGCAGCTCCCCTTTGTCGAGGGAGCCCAACTGGCCACGCACCTTTGGACCAGTCCCGTCGTCCGTCGCCAGGATACGATAGTTCAAGTGACTCCAGTCGCCCAAGGACTGCGAGACATGGACGAATACCGGATGCCTTCCCAGCCCACTCAGGGGCGTCCATCTTCTGTGCGCAAGAGCCCACCGAACAGCAGTATCGCCAGTTGTTCAGCATGCTGCCAGACAAAGTCCATGTCGGTTGCCAAGTGGGTAATGTCTATCGCATCGTGGTGCGAGAAAATGCAGAGGCGTTCGCCCTATTGGGAGTCCTGCTAGAGTACACGGCGCAACCTAAAAAGAAGTCTAAACAAGGAGGAGAAGAGACCCTAGAAGAGTCAACGGCCCGGCATAGTAGTCTGAAAGCATGGGTCATAGCCGTGATTCCAGTCCCAGACGCGTTTGCTCCACTACCAACACAAGGTGAGCTTGGCATGAACATTGACGCCAAGTGGGGCCTCCCCTCTTGTATGAGGAGGCTTACTCCCCAAACCACGTCGCTGCAAATCCTCAACCTAGCTGAAGTAGGCAACACGGCCTCAGCGGACCACCTCTTGCAAATGGCAGCCATGCCGCTAGAACACAAAACCACTGCACTGGGGATACCCTACTCGCGTCGAGTTGCCTATCATTTTGATGGTGCTGAGGCACTTCAGCAGAGCCTTTTCTCTTTGTTTGCGCTGCTGATCACGGGTGATGCCCCAAGGCATTGTCCATCAGCCATTGGGCTAAGTATGAAGCTGTGCAGAGCTGCCCGCACTGACAGTGCCCATATCATGTCGGTAGCATTTTCCTTGGCAGCTGCCCTACAAACGGGAAGATCCACGCTGGCGGTTGCCGGTGTCTTCGGTGCGGGGAAAACGAGATCCCTCACATTCCTTTTGGTTTGGTTAGCCTTAACGACCAACCTCAAAATTGGAGTGGTCCATAAAGAAAACACGGCCGGTCGTGCCATCACTAAGCTCCTCGGGTCGCTAGCCTTGGACAATGAACAAGCAAAACTCTTTGTAAGGGCTGTAAGTCGAGAAGAAAACACGGCCAATGCAGCTAGCACGAGGTATGACATCGCCATGCAGTACTGCTCAGGGGCTATCCCCAAGGCCAAAGTTGTCATTGCAACCACTGGCTTAGTGTGGGAACAAAAGGCGCATATGCGCTCGGCGCTGAGGGTACACATGGAACAAGTTGACATTCTGGTAGGGGAAGAAGCGCAGCAGGACATGGACCTTAAGTCCGCTTTCGTCCCGGCCATCCCACGGCAGCCTTTCCTTCGACTGCTCTTTGGTGACCCAAAACAGAGTCCCGGAGGGGTGGCAGATAACCTAAGAGAACATAGAGCGCTCCTGCTTAAAGCCCCCATCGGCCTCCTAGCGGCGCATCGCTGGTATATGCCACACGACTTGCCGGCAGTCCTATGCAACCCCTTACATAGCAGCACAGAGGTTCCCCTCGACAAGCTGGCTGAAGCCGCAGATGAAGCAAGCCGTGGCTGTCTGGGATGCCAATGGCACACAGAAGAGCACTGCCCCAGCTCCTCTCCGGTCGGAGCAGCACTGCAAGCAGCCCACAAAGATCTCGGAAAAGTCGACTTCCGCACACCAGAAGGCCTCCTTGCAGGCCTTGGATATGCCATCACGAGACGAACCCCTCATTTAGGCATCCAATATCCAATGCTCTGTAGCTGCAAAAATGGGCGGTGGCAAATAGGAACAGGCTCCATACGGCTTAACGAGCAGAAGCCCACTAAGCTGAGGTTTGTGCAATGGATCCATCATGACCCTCGCGAAGCAACCGGGCCGATCCCCCGCCAGAATCCACGAGGGCGGTTTACCTCCAGATTGAATCATGGCTACCAGTCCAGGCCGAGGAACCAGACAACATTCTAGTTCTGACCACTAGAAAGGAAAGTGCCACTAGCCTTCGTAGCTTCTGTCACCAATCCCGCCGCAATACCAACGTCGAGACAGCGGTCAAGGTTGCAGGAGCCACGGCAAAGCATTGTATTGTCCTTCATGGCCAATCCAGCTTTCTCAGTGGCCACTCCAACAGGTCTGACTTCGACAAAGGATGTTACACCAGATGTTGCCCTTAGCAGAGCCACGGACCTAACGGTGCTAGCGTGCCCGCTCAACATGCATGGTCTTGAGGGCGCCGCACAAGTGATTGCCGCACTTCTGCATGGTGCCTGCGCCCTGCACACTATAGCGACACTGTGCCTGGCGCTGCCCAAGTTGCGGGGTCCTTTGAAATTGGCGATTTAGATGTTCAAGCTGAGACTGCCGCCTTTCTCAAGGCCACCGAGCCACACCCCCTGTGGGAGGGGCCAGCCCCCCTGTGCCTTGCTGAACACTATGAAGGGAAGGTGAGACGCCTCAGGCTGGTTCTCACAAAGCAAGGTTGCCTCTCGCAAGGCGAACAAAACCAGTTCCTGAATCATACCCACCCACTCCATGGCAGCGGGCTTTTGTTTGGCTATGCAGCAGATGGACTTGCCAACCCTGATTGGCTCATCGTCTCAGACACCAGTCATCCCGGAGCTTGGCGCCTGCTTCATACGGTCAGCAAAGCAGGTGGCTCACGTTTCACGGTCGGTAGCACTGTCCGCTACCCGCCTGGCAAATGTGATGTAGCCAACAAGGCAAGGCTGTACCAGTTTGAAGCCCTGCATAAAAACTACTTTTATGATGCATGGCGGAGTGAACCGATACTAGATCGAGAGGACTCCTCCCTGCTGCTGCCCCCGGCGCCAGGGATGCTACAGGAAGGATGCTACTGGCGTCCTGCAGCCGCTGCTTCGGCCGATACGCAGCCCCCGGCCACTGGCGAGCCTGCTGGCAGCTTCTGATGACCTCGACCTGCTCAGTTCCGGTGGTCAGCCAAGTCTTCTTCCATCGCCTGACGGCACGCAGAGCGTACAAAACTTTCATGACCAACCAGTCTCGGGCAGCAGCCTGTCGAAACTCAACTCCTCTGAAGCTTAATTCCGCAAGTCTTCTATTGAGCGTAACACGTAGGAGGACACTAATGTGGCGCGTATAGACACTGATACGCGCTAGGGGCCATTCAGTGGGCAGATTGGCGTACAATGCAACAGGGGGCGCCAAGGGTGGCTGGTCTAGCTCAACAGCTTGTGCAGCTTGTGCATCTTGTGCAGCTTGTGCAGCTTTTGCGGCTGTCGGCTGGGTTTGCACCGATGCACTCTCGACACCCTCTGTTTGCGTTGTTGGCATCGAGTGCTTTTGAAAGCGGTACAACTCTTGCATCGCTCTCTGCTCGGATTGTACCGTAAGGTCGGCCTCCGCGAGCCCAGCATGGTTCCCTTCCTCGCCAAGGGCAATCTCAATAGGGCTGATTTGCTTGTCTGCGCCCTCTTTTCGGGGATCCTCATCCGGTGAGTGGGGATCTTCTTTAATGCCCATGGGGACGGGGGTTTCTGCCAGGCTGACTAGGCCAGTATGCCCGCAGAGCATGCTCTGTTGACTTGCGTCCTCTGTGCCGTGTTCAGGTGTGCTTTCGATACTCTCTGCAATGCACTGTAACACCGCCAGCGTTTTGACCGCCTTGGACTTAACCGCACTGTGTTTGGTGGCCGCGGCCTTTAGGGTCCCTCTACAAGTCTCAGTGGAGGTGGCCGGCCTTGTTGTGACGTGTCTGTCTCCCTGGGTTCACCTCTATCAGAGGGCGCTCCTGTTCGGGCCAGCGATGCTTGCTGCCATCTCCGCCTCATGCCTTTGAGCGCTTGTGCGCCTGGTTCACCTGCCTCTGCTTGCTCAGCTGGAGGACAACTGCTTGGGCAGTCGCCTTCCGCCATATTGTTGTTGTCTTGGATGTTGTCGCGGTGCCTTGGCAGACCGCTCGGGCAGGCTGTGATATCGGCGGGCTCAGTCATCACACTTGCGGCTCCGGTGGCTACTGCGGGGGGTGCATCTAGCTGTTCATTGGCCTGAGAGCAGGGAGAGGCCACAGAGGGAAGAGACTTTGCAGACTGGGAGCGGACCCCATCCACTGGCTCGTAATGTCCTTGAGAGGACACTGAAGAGGAGTCATTGACCTCCCATACACTGGCTATCTCATGCTCCTCTTGTTGTTCGACGACTGAGTCATCGGTTGCAGCTTCTTCTTCCCTATCCTCGGCACCCTCATTAATGGGTGAGTCACAGCTGCTGATTTCGTGCGCCCGTGTCTCATCCTCACCGACTGAGGAGGTGACCGTGCCAGCCGACGGTGCTGCAGGCTCAGATGCCTGGGCGGGGGAGCCTTCTTCTTCTTCTTCTTTTTGCCCCGTGAGGTGATTAGGCATACCAGGGAAGACTTCGACGCCATCTGTGGTGCCATGGCTGCCCAACTAGCCGCCCTGTTTGCGTTCCTCCAACCGAGCCAGGAGCAGCCGCAGAGGACAGATCAAGCTGAGTTAGCCCTCTATGCGGACCCAACTTACTGGCCTTTGCCAAGAGCTGCGAGGCGAAGACAGCAGAAGCAGGAGGAGAACCTGACTTCAGAACGAGCAAGGAAAGAAAACAAGACAGCTCGGCTCCAGCGTTAGAACCCACTCGCAACTCGGTGGCCCTGATGCAAACAGTCGTCATGTCCTTTGCGCGGGGCCTGTACCTTGGCAAACCTGAGCTCCCCATAGACCATGTGCATGTATATTTCCCTGTTCAAATAGTGCACAAGGTCATTGCGCAATGTGAAGCGCTAAAGCTTAAGGAAGGCTCGCTTGCCGCTTCTGAGCGATACAGGCATAATGTGGATAATGCTGCTAACAATCCTTATGTCATTGTGGGGGTCTTTGAAGGAAGATGCTCGTGCGAGCAATATCCACCCATCCCGAGGACCCCTATCCTAGCGAAGGCTTATGAAGAAGGAATTCTTGATGCAAGTTTTGGGCAGATCGTTTCCTTTGCCTCCTTTTATCAGACCAGCTTTCGCGTTGAGGTCCCACTGTGGCACAAACTCGAGGATGGGATAGCTGACCCTGCACTAGATAGTCAGACAGCACCGAGACGCGGGTCTGCCAGGGAGACCCCGGTAGACAAGGGACCCAGCCCGAGGAGTAGCGGCGATGCCACCGAACGCCCTGGTGCAAGGACAGACCGTGCTGAGGCGAATGCTGACGAGGAAACTACAGAAGAAGAGAGCTACGTCCCAGCCACGGGGCAAGGATGCTTCTCCTTTGAGATGAGCCTGCTACAAAGAGCGGCGCAAACCTTTGCAAAACGCTCGGTGGCTGACCACTATATGCAGGTTGCGAGATGGCTGCATACTGGGTTAGCTACGACCATCTCTAGGAAAAGTTGGCATCTTTTGTCCAAGCACCGCGCATACACCGTCACCCCCCTCGCCCTGCTTCGGGTACACTTCCAAATCGGATACCTCTCCACGGAAAAATCAGACAAAAAGAAACCCTATGCTGCGACCGACGTACAAGGCCAGACTGTGCGCAACTGGGAACGACACGTCAACCATCCCTGCGGGCTATCTTGCAATGACCTATCGCCTCCGTACAACGAGAGAGGCCGTGCGGAGATTGACTATTTTCGCCTAATAGATCGCACCGTCACGTATAGCAGCTCTTATCTTGACATCGGTCACACCAGCCACTGCTGTAGGACAGACTGCACAGACACCCTCTCAGGAGGTGTCACACTCCTGAGTGGTGTTGTTTCCACCACAGAAGGGTGCAAAAGCAGCTCAAAGGAGCCCCAGGCGGTATCCCAAGATGCTGTCGGAAGTATTGCAGGGTAGGTTGCCCGTAGGTAACTACTGTTTACCGTTTCAGGGAACCACTACAGGGCGCTGCCCGCCTCTCGGCTCAAGGCGCTGCCTGCGAGGACTGCAAGAGAGGGCTGCCAACGGCGGGACAGTCCCCCCATATGGCAGAAGACGCAAGCAGAACCGTGCGCCAAGCACAGCAGGCTGACTGGGAAGAAGACAGCTTACTTCGACTGTACCTCACCACACTTGCTGGTACGGTGATACAGCTACAGGTCCCTGTCAGCATCTACCACACGTGGGAAATGTTGGAGGAGTACCTAGTTGAGCACCTGCTGTGCATTAGTGCCATCGAAACGTTTGGGTGTGAACTCACCCTACTCAATGCGGATACTCAGGTGGCACTTCAAGACCCTGTACAAGAAGAACTATGGAATGCCAATCACTTCTGTCTCATCGCGCATGAGTGCTTTCGGAGTCTGGAGAACAACAAGCCCCTCCAGGGGCTTGATTATGAAGACTGCCCGAAGGCGATTCGAGTCCCTGTCTCTGAATCAGGTATCCTTGAAGCCAAGGCCTTCCACTCGACCACGCGAGTCCGCCACGCCTGCTTAGATGTTGGCTTTAGCACAATCAGCCCGCAAGCGTGGCGGTATTGCCACTCCCTGCGGATCGTCAAGCTGCCGGACACGGTTGTAACGTTAGGATATGCAGCTTTCCAGGGATGTTACTTCCTGCAGGCAGCCGAAATGCCGGGATGTGTAGAGTTTGGTGTTCGAGTATTCTCTGAATGTTGTGCACTAGAGAGTGTCGGTAACATCGTCGATGGAGGCAGCCATCTAGCGATTGGAGCCATCATCAGTCAATATGCTTTCGAAGAATGTGCTAAACTAGCCCACCTATCCCTACCTCATGTACGAGCAGTGGTGGATAGTAGCGCACTCACCTCCCCGCAGGCAGGATTACCTCAGGGGCTTTTTCGCAAGCGGCATCCACCAAGTGGAACTCGGAGAGGATACATACCACATAGGCCACAAAGCTCTTGAAAACTGCAAAGCGCTAACCCATGTCAACCTTGCCAATACGGGCATTCATACCCTACATATGCACACTTTTGCGCAGTGCCACAGCCTGGAAATAATAAGGCTGCCGAACTGCCTGCGGGAAATTAGAGCAGAAGTGTTTGTGGGTTGCAAGGCCTTGGAGAGGCTGACTCTTCCGGGCAGCGTTCGTTATCTAGGATACAGGGCTTTTGGGGACTGTACAGAGCTCTTCTCCCTTGAGTATGCATGGAGCAAGCAGGAAGCATGGCGGTATCCCTATGCAGCCGACAATGCCTTTGAAGGCTGTATCAAACTCACCATCCCTAAGTGGCTCCACCGCATCCCACCTAAGGACAGTGATTGGATTGCCCCTTGTAGCTGACAGAGTTGAATGAACGCCTAGCAACAACTAATAGAGTAGTGCCAGGCCTGAGTGAGCATGGACGGTTACCCAAGTAGCTGCCCCTCTGCACTGCGAGGCTCAAACCCCCAGTAGCTAGTACAGGCACAGGGAATAATACTGCCATGCACTGTGACATGGAGTCGCAAACGAGCTCACTAGTCAGCAATGAGCGCCAACTGGTGGTCCATCTCCAGTTAACTTCGCTCTCAGGAGAAGAATACCAAGTCATTGTCGACCTCCAAGAGTTTGATCGACTTGATGAGTTTGAAACCGCTGTCCTAGAGCAACTCCCGACCACAGGAGGAAACAGCGCATTTGGTTGCGAACTCACTTTCGTTCGACGGGATACCGGGCAGCTCCTGCGAAATCCGGTATGGGACACCCTCAGAGACTGCAACCGCTTCCATATTGTCGTCCGCCAATGCTGTTCTCGTGCAGAGCATAAAGGCCAGATGAGGAAGAACGCAAAAGCAATCCGAGTACCTGTCACCCGTTCAGGGCAGGTGCTCCCCCACGCTTTCACACATTCGAGTGATATCAGGCACCTACAAGTCGAAGCAGGCATACACACCATTGGGGAAGCGGCCTGGCAGCATTGCGCTAGGCTTCTCATAGTGCACCTGCCCAATTCACTACTATGCCTGAAAGATGGAGCCTTCCGATGTTGTTATGTGCTCCACACAGTCACTGCTCCGGGGTGCATAGACTTCGGATGCTGGGCTTTCGAGGAGTGCCATGCGCTGGCCTGGGTTGGAGACCCAGACCAAAGTAGCAACCAACTGGCAGTGCAGGCGAGGCTCAAGGTCCGCCTTCGAGAAAGGCCGTACCTTGACAATTGGCCTGGAAAGGGCTGAATATGACCCACGAGACCCGAATCGGGTCATTCCAGAAGGCTGCTTCCTTGGGACAGGGCTAGAAATGATTGCTCTCCCAGCTGATTTCTGGTGGATAGGACCAGCTGCCTTTGAACACTGTAGTAGGTTGCAGACGGTGGACATCTCCCGGACTGGCATTCAGGAAATCGTAGGGGGCACCTTTGCATGCTGCCCCCAACTACAGTGCCTCAAACTGACCAAGACCCTGAGACGCATTGGGCGAGAAGCCTTCCTGAAGTGTAGCTCGCTAGAAGTCATGCACATTCCACCTGCCTTTCTGTACATCAATAAGCGAGCCTTTGCTGGCTGTACACAGCTCTGCAAACTCGTCCGAATGGGCAAGAAAGGAACTTGGAGGGGGACCTATGTAGAGCACAACACTTTTGAGATGTGTACCAAATTAACACTCCCATCGTGGATTCGGTCTCTTCCCAAGCCCGATGCAGCAAAAGAAGAGTGGGAAGAATTCATGATAAGTTGTGCAGAAGCCACTCTGAGTGATACTGCACGCTCGTAACAAGCATGTGACAACCTGGGAAAGCTAACTGTGCTACAGTGCCATTGGCCCAGTGGTAGAGTAGCAGAGGGTCTCTGCCCTTCGACCCCACTGCCGACCTTACCCGCACCACTGAGTAGTTAGCCAGCTCCCCTGGCTGCCTTCCAAGAGGTGGTCAGGGATGATACAGTGTACAGTACACTAGCACTAGGAACAGCGGCGTTTCACCTTTTGTTTCACCTAGCAGCAGAACCTTCTTAGGCACAACTACCACACCACGCCTGCTCTCGCGCCTGAGCGACCTGCATGTTGGTCAAGGTTGTAAAGGCTGGTTCAGCTAAGCTGTGAGACCAGGTCCGTTCCGTGTCATACTCATCATCGGAGCTGCCACCTGGTCTCTCGTGCTCCTTACCTCCCCCGCAGACGGAGGTGGTGAATTGCTTGCTGCTGCTCTTACCCTCTCGTTGCCATCGCTTGCCTTATGCAAGTCTTCGTAGTGTCCTCGCCTTGGTTCTCCGTCTTGGGACTTAGCTGGCAATCCTTGCAAGCCTCAATTGCACGTAAAGTGGAATATTTGCAGGGACTGGTGTGAGAGGCCAGGCATCAATCCTGAACCTCCTGCCACTTCTCGCTTGTCCAGGGTCTTTGCTCCACATGGCTGCGAGGCTGCAATGCCCGCTGTCACTCCTTTACTGCCTCATGGACAGCAGAGACTGCGACGCAGATGATACTGCAGGAACCGGCCACTGCCCATTGAGGCTATACACCTTAGCAGGAAAAGAAATCGAAACTATAGTACCTATTAGCATTTACCATCATTGGGAAATGCTAGAAGACTATTTGGTAGAACTGCTAGCCAGAAACTTTGACCTTGACACCTTTGGTTGTGAGATACCCGGAGCCCCCTCAGTGACCCTATCCATGAGCAGCTCTGGGAGAACAAGGGGTTTCAATTGGTCACCCATAAAAGCTTCAGGCAAGTGCGCTCTAAAGAGCAGATACGCCGAGACGATTATGAAGACCGCCCCAAGGCTATCTGGGTCCCTGCCAATGAATCAGGCATTCTCCCAGCTAAAGCTTTCTTTGCCCTTGCCAGACTTCGGCACGTGCAAGTCGAAGTGGGCTATCACACCATAGAGCGACAGGTGTGGCGCTACTGCCACACCCTCACCATTGTCAAACTACCTAGCTCTGTGGTAACCATAGCGAATGCTGTATTCCAAGGGTGCTACGCGCTAACCACAGTGATGATGCCAGGGTGCTTATCCCTAGGAGCCAGACTCTTTGCAGAATGTTGTGCCCTCGAACAGGTAGGGGTACTCAAAGGAACTCCTGCCGACTAGTCAGGGGTGCTACCATCTCCCCCTATGCGTTTGAAGGCTGTGAAAGACTTAAGCAAATAGATCTCCCATGAGCCAAAGCCATCACTGATGTGCGGGCTGCAGCGTCCCCCCCAGAAGGTTTGCCAACGGGGTGCTTCTATTCGGCCGGCATCCAAATGATAAACATCACGCACTCAACCGAGTTCATCGGGCACAAGGCCTTTGCACAATGTCAGCAAGTGACTGCGATTGACCTGTCACATACACAAGTGGGCATCATAAATGTGCAAGTATTCTCTAATTGCCGATCTTTGACACAGATAATCTTACCAAAGCACCTCACTGAGATTCGTGCTGAGGCGTTTGAAGCCTGTATTTTGCTGTGTACGGTAGCGCTTCCACGACAGCTTCACAGCATTGGACACAGAGCTTTTGCAGGGTGTAGCAAACTAGTATGCCTCACCTATCGCGGCGCCGAGGCCGACAGACGCCGTCTACAAGTAGCAGCCAATGCCTTCGAAGGGTGTCAAGCACTAACCGTCCCCGGAGGAATCTGCTATTTATCGGTAAGGGGTAGTCAACGCACCCAAAAACACGCACATTGGGAGTCTCAAGAAGACGACATAGCACGGCAATGCTAGGAGAAAACATCCAGATGGCTGCCCGTGCAGTTGTCTTTCCCCAATCTGGTAAATAGTGACAGCTACTAGTAGCAACAGTCAAGGAATGGTGAAACAAGAACGACTGCGGCCTGCTACTTAGGCTCGAAGACGGGGACACAGTGCTGGTCAGTGGATTGTAGGCTATGCTCACTGACCACATTTCAGTGTCTAGCACGCAATGGAGTGAGGAAAGGTCATTGATCATACATCTGATTTTGACCACCCTGGCGGGAGAGGAAGCCCAACTGACTATCGAACTTCAAGAATTCGACCGCCTCCAGGAATTTGAATGTGCAGTCTTGGAGCAACTTCCTGAGATAGGCGAAAGTAGTACCTTCGGATGCGAGTTAGACTTTATCTGCCGCAACTCGCAACAGAAACTGGTAGATCCGATTTGGCACACCTTGCGAGACTGTAATTGTTTTACTGTCGTAGTGAGCCCTTGTTTAGAGGAAGCTGAACATAAGGGACAAATGCAAGGCGAAGCCAAAGCCCTGCGAGTCCCGTTCTACTTTATCGATAGAGTTTTCCCGCAAGCTTTTTCGCATGTTGCAAAGGTCCGGCATGTGCAGGTTGATGCAGGCTATCGTGTCATAGGGGAGGGTGCATGGCACCACTGTCAACACCTCCAAATCGTGCATCCAGCCAGCACAGTCACCAGCCTACAAACGCGAGCCTTCTGCCGCTGCTATGCACTTCGCAGGGTCCTTGCCCCAGGTTGTAAGGAGTTTGGGACACAGGTCTTTGCAGAATGCTGTTCCCTGTTGCAAGTCGGAATCAGGAATGACACCACCAATCAGCTTGCTCCACAGGCAGAGCTAAGGCCCCGTGCCTTTCACAAATGTACAGCATTGCGACAACTTGATCTAGAGCTGTCGGAGTACAACTCTAACAGCGTGATGCGGGTCTTGCCGGAGTGCTGCTTTCTGGAAGCTGGCTTAACCTCATTAACCTTGCCTTCAGATTTTACATGGATAGGACCGGCCGCATGTGAACGCTGCCTGCAGCTTCAACTGGTGGATCTCTCGCAAACAGAGATCACAGAAATTATGAACTGTGCCTTTGCGCATTGTCAGCACTTGCAAATCCTAAAGCTTCCAAACAAGCTGCGAAAGATCCAGCAGGAAGCCTTCCTCAAGTGTGTCTCCTTGACGGAAGTCAGCGTGCCACCCACCCTGCTCTATATTGCAAGGCGGGCCTTTTCCGGATGCACGCAGCTCAATCGATTCCAAAGAACTGGCAAAAGAATGACTTGGCGAGGCACATACTCTCGTGCCAATGCCTTTCTGAGATGCGATAATCTTGATATGCCAAAGTGGGTTCGATGGATACCACGCAATCCAAAAGACGAGGATCAATGGGCTGATGACTCCTTCGGAGTCCTCAACTAAGGGTACACGGAACTGCATGTGGCAACGCTACTGCTGCTATGCCTTTCAGCTGGCGCCCGTGTGCTGGCCCTGCCTACGTCAGAGGCCATCCTCGCTGAGTATCCAAACGAGCAATTTGCCCACCAAAGAAACATCCAGGAGTACCTTCGAGAAAGTGCTGATAACTAGGACCTGGAGCGTAATAGGAGCGTAATAGGACCAATTGCCACACACGGCCACAAATATACGTCAACACTTGCTTGCTAGCCTCTTAGACTAGCGCCCGTGTGTTGGTCCTAAGAGTGCCAATCAATTTCGTTTCGCTCTTCGCTTTCGTTGGCCTGAGTAGCTAGACAGCGCCCAGGCTGCTACCCGCGTAGTGGTTCTGGATGGGTACAGTGTACAGAATTAGGAAAACGTATTCGCCGTCCATGCAGCATGTCTCGCTTTGCTCTCGGTGATGAGCCGTTTCTGGAGTGGAGTGTCTGACGTGCTGCCTTTGATGCCTCCCCCTCGGGGGGAGGTACGGGAGAAGCAACTCCCTTGGCCTCTTTTTGAAAGCTCGCCAGTGGCATTACACGGTCTTCACTATCGCTATGTTGGACATTCCGAGCGTGGGGACTGTGGTCTTCCCAGGTAGTCACTCTTTGGCTTGCTCGTTGCTGCCAGCCGTCAAGCAGGTTATCTGACCTAAATCGAGTCCAAGATGAAATCTTGTGGACCATGCATGTAAGCGGACTTTGATGTCGGCATGGGACTCTTTCGTGCTCTGATGCAAAGCCTGTCCAAGCAAGGTCCTTGCAATAAATCAACCGCAGATGTTTGATGTTTACTTCTGTGGGCAGCAGATCTTGCATTGATGTGCCTGCTCTTGCTCACTTGCTTGCCAGTTCGTCGATGGACAAGAACTTCTGAGTGCTTTGCTGAATTCACTGCCCCTGTTTCACCTCTCTTCATGCCTTCATGGCACTTCGAGTTACTTTACAGGTTGCTCCCTTTCCGGTGGTTTTTGGGTGTTTGGTGGGTTTTGGGTTTTGGGGGGCTTGTTTGTGTTTCCTCCTTTCTCTGTTGGGTCGCAACCTGGCTGGTAGCTCTCTATTCACTCGACTAAGGTGACTTGTGCATAACCTGCACACACAGCGCCTCCACTCGTGCAAAAAAGGGCAAGAATCAGACCTGCTGACAATCAGAGCAGCTCCTGCAAAGCACCCAATTACCACGGTTTGCCACTCGACGCAGTGGCGGTTTGGTCACAGTTTTGAGGGTGGAGCGAAGCCCCTTTGATTGGCTTCGTTGCACACCGCTCGTGCGCTGACCCTCTTGACAGACTTTCGCAGCGAATTCAGGCCCATAGATAGCGTGCAGCCAACTTTTCTCACCTGTCTCACCTCCGTACAGAGGAAACACTGTTTGGATGATGGGGAATCGGCCTCCGGCCTTTGGTTGTGTTTTGGTTGGGGTTTTTGGTTTGGTTGGTTTTGGTTGGCTTTTGGGGTTTGCTTGTGTTCCTTTCCCCATCATCATGTTGTGTTTCCTTTCCTGTCACATGATGACCTGGGCACTCCGCCCACATGGCGTCCGCGCTCGTGGAAAAAATGTACATTGCAGAGTCTCCAAAGTGCTTGTTTTTCTGTTGTTGTTTGTTTTGTTTTGGGGCTTCGGTTTCGCTGTTTTCTGTTTTGCCCGCTGGAGACTCTACCTAGGAAAAATTGCGCAAGCTGACCTGTGCATCTTCTGCATGAATGGCGGTTCCACCCGTGCAAAAAAGTGTGAGCCGGATATGACGTGGTGAATTGACGTCCGCCTCGCGCACTGTCTGTTGTCAAAAAAACAAAATTTCAATTTTACCAGGACTCCATGCGATTAGGAAAGTTGCAGAATGTTTTTGGTTGTGGCTTGCCTGTGTGGTAGGTAGTTTCACTTTGCCCATCTCCTTCAAATTTTGTCAGCTAAGAGACCAATTTGGTGTTTCTTGAATTTTCACTCTGTTCAGGAACTTTTCTGTTGACGGTCTTACCATCGGCAAGGGCAGCGATACTGCAAAAACCCAACAGAAAACGGTGGATTCAAATTTAGGGTCACAGAAATGATTGCCAAAGCTCTTAGTTTTGAGCAGTGTTTTCGAACAACGGTTGCACACACCTTGTGAGTGGCAGTGCTTTGTGGTTTGGGTTAGAAAAGGTCGCTTTGACAATGTCATCGCCACGCTCACCGGGCCAAGGCCATCGCCAAAACCTATCTTTCGTTCACTCCTTCTCTGAAGTTGTAAAAAATACCGAACCAACCAGGGCAAAACTATTGAACACCGAAACAGTTCCCACCAGCCACAAGTGCGTGTCGAACAGACGCTCCAGAGGTGTGCCAAAACCCAACTTGTTACAAGTCAAAGGACGACCCAAAAGCAAACTGGACGAACGCGTGAACGATGCGGCAGCGGTGTTTGGGCTCAACTAAGCAACGAAAAGGTTTTCACAGGTAGTGACGGGGTCAGACTTTCGACGGAAGGAAAGTGCTGTTCAGCGCCTCTCCTTTCACAGAGGAGTTTAACATCTGGCGTCGAGACACAGGCCCACGGCTTCCGGGTACACGCTTGTTCTGTTTGACTCTGATGGTGCTCCACTCACTGGCCTGTAACACCCGGATGCATTGATTGCATGGATTTATTGGTGTGTTGTCCCTTGGCTGGATTTAACCAACGCGCGGCTTCCGCCTATTCTTCCTACTGTCCGTGGATTTTGTTCTGAGCTCGGCAAAGGGCCCGGGGTCACCAAACGCCATAGTCTACTCAGACAATCCAACCTTCCCTTTTCTTGGTTTTCGTGTTCTCTTCGGCTTGTTCCGGCAGGGTCCTGAAAAGGTGACGAAATTGCAACCTTGTGGGCGTCCCAATTGCACGTCCTGATTGGAATAAACTAGGCTAGAAAGCGCGCAAGGCATGCCAGAATGATGCTCCTCACCAAACACCAACGACAAATGAACCCGCAGCACTCCCGACGCATGTTTTTTTGACCGCAGTTTTTGTGTTCAGGTGTTGCGGTTTCCAACTTAATCGCCCGCGTGGCATTGATTAGGGGCGGGCCCTGAGGCATGAAGGCGCCAGCCAGCCTCACCCTGGCTGAGGGCCAGCAACCGAAGCTGCTGCAGTCTTTTGTCCAACCGTCCTGCCGCTTGCTCTTCTCTTACAAGCACTGAAGCTCCAAAATATTTCTACCCAAATAACTTCAGCCCAGCTTGCTCCATCGCGGGAGATTAGCGCAGCAAAGGCCGAGAGCGCAAACTCAAAGTCCAAGATCGCCTCTACAAGGGCGCCCCTCCAGGACACCCCGCCAGACTCACTGAACTGTGGGCACCGCTCCAGGACACCCTCCCAGGAGTCCACCCCCTGAACCTGGTTTTGATCCGTTTTGCCAAAAGTAACCATAAACATTCCAGGGGTTGTCCAAAGTATGACCACATTGGGGTGGAGGGGTGGTTCCTGTCAAAAGCACCTGTTCACTGGCACGACAAGAGTGTGATAGCGTAAGTCGAACTTCAATGTGCTGCACACCACACCACCACCACCACCACACCAGGCTGGGAAGGTTTCAGCAGATTGAGCCCTGTGAACATACAATCAATGCTGGAAGACTGTCGGGCCATATGGCCATGCAATGCCATGCACACACAGCCCCGTTCCACAGACTGCACTCAAACCTTGTGACGCTAAGTTGAGACAAAACATTTGTTCTACCAACTGCATGGAGTTGACTTGGTCCAAAAGGACAAGATAGTGAAAGGGCCCCGGGACACCACAAAACCATACCCTTAATCATTCCAGGGGCTGCTCCAGTCATATTGATGGTTTATGTAGAAAGGAAACAACACATGGGTGTTTACCAAGTTTACCATGTCCGTTTTAAAAACGTCGTTTGTGTATTGTGCCGCGCGGCCGTTAGAGTGCTTTGCCGGACTGATTGAGTGCACCCGTGCTGCCGTCTATGCCTTGCAGACCTGCGATTTATTGTTGTGGCGCGATACATTGCATTTAACAAACTTCGTTAAGCCGCTCGCATTGGATCTCGGCCAAATTCTTTTCCCACATTGCTGCTGAGATGGGGTCCAACACAACAATGGCAGATTATTGATTGACATGATAGAATTGTTAACCGAAGAACTCGCGCACGTCAAATTGACTCCTACGACGAAGGCAGGCACACTGAAATTGGATGCGTTGAGGCGACCGATGTTACGCAGAGCTGCGGGATGGGTTAGGCCCGACAACGAACATTGGAAGAAAGAAGGTGTCGCATGAATGCTGGATTGGGAAATGCCAGCCGGATCTGTCCATTGAAGGTGTCCACTCGAGATGACCGTTGATTGTATTTGGCCACCTCGTGACGCTACCCTGGCTTGTTTGGATGGGGAGTTCCCCCGCCCCAGCCGCTTTGGACCACGCTGAGCATCCCTGCGGTAAAAAGTAGAAGCGCTTGCGCGCTCCGCCCATTCGACTCGACGACTACAGTCAAAGTTGGAAAAACGCTTGCTCTGTGGCCAATCCTAGAGACCAAGCCACGCTTTCTGGTGCAGTGTTGCCGAAAATTTTGACAACGAATCACCCTATCTGATTGCAGGCCGGCCCTGCCGACGATGCAAACTGGTGGTTTTGGGGTTGGAAGTGGGAGGCAGGTGGAGTGAGGAGACAGCCTCCTTCATCAAACTACTGGCGCAGCACAAAGCACGCCAAGCCCCGGCACTCCTCCAACCTGCTAGCGCAACAGAATTGATAGCCAGGTGGTCAGGACTCCTGACACATGCTGCCCAGCAAGCCTTTGCGGCATCCTTGATCGAAACCTCACAAAGCCTCGCCAATCATACGAACACCGAAGGTAATGAACCCACATTCAGCCAACTTCTTGCCGAAGCCCCCCCCCAACCGCCACCCGGCTCCCCCCACACTAAACATCTAATTCCCCAAAGGCGTTTGGATTTTTGCCCCTCGCTAGCAGCGAACTCGACTTGGACCTCACGCGGAAAAAAGTTGCCCTAGGATCAAATCGTCCGCATATCGGATGTGGTTCAGCCCATCCGTTTGTAACCGGTGTTTTCACTTTCCCATGCCACCACGTTGAATAGCAAACCGCTTGCCGCCCCTGATCCATTCAGCCTGTCCTCGATAAGTGCCCAGCAAACATTGCGCTAAACAAAGTCCAGGCTTACACACCATAAGTCAAAATTCCACTCCAAGGACTTGCTGATAAGTGCGTCCACTGTGACAAGTCATCAACACCAGAATTCATCAGGTGTAAATCTTGTTTGTGCGTATGGTTCTGGAGAATGAACGTGCATGATTGTTGGTCTGCGGCAAAAGCGTGTGAGGAAAAAATGGTTTGACACCCCTGATTTTCCAAAGGCCTGTGGGGCTTCGGGGTTCAGTCACATTTTTTTTGGGCCGCCGATGGTTCATGGCCTAGCTGTACAGTTTTTTTTGCGATTTTTTTCGGTACCCTTTTGCTGTCACGCCGTCGTCACAGGTGGGACCAAAAGTTAGCTATTTTGTGCTGTTCGTATGTTGTCCAGGTGTCGACGGTTGAAGGGCGGCCAGCCAGCAAAAGTATGAACCCCATGTTTCGAAGGGCTGGCTGATCTCAAGTCCAGCATGTTTGGCTTTCAGATTGAACACTGATCATCGGTAAGGAGCGGGTCTATCCCGAGTTAGCGTGTGGAAACCGCGTCGCTTTGTTGATTTGGTAATTGAAACAGGCAGGCTACGTGGCTACTCTCATTCGGCCCCGCGCACAAAGGTCGAAGGTGAACCCCGACCCCTGGGCCAGCAACTCGCACAAGACCCCCTCACCGAACCACCCAAACCCAGCCGCCTCGCACCCCACCACCGGTCCTGCCGGCCTAATTTGGCCATTCGGCCCGCCTGACGCGGCACCCTTTTTGCGGAAAAAAGGAACAAAAAATAACAACATCTACTGAATGTAGCTTGGCATACGCCCGTGAGGCAGGTGAGCAATTCAGAATTCATAAATTATCTTGGCTGCATTAAAAAAAACGTGCAAAACATCGTCTCAGTGAACGACTTGACGCGATGCCGCTATGCTGCTGATGCTACGCCTGATCTTGGAGACCCCCGATGCCGGTGGGCGCCACGCTTGCACCAGAACCACTGGCTAATTGGGACTTGAACCAACCACCTGTTCCACGTAGTTTCCTTGGGATGTGCTTGGTAGGTCGTTTTGGAACACGGTCCCGAACAGTTGCTTGCAGCACGTTGGTCGCACTGGGCTGCTGGAGCCCGCCGGTGTTTACATGTCATCCGGCAAGCACAGCGCACAAGGAGGCAAACGCAGAAAAAACACAGGTTTTTGGTTCCCTTCACATTGGCTCCAACCACAAATTTCAAACCCGAGCAGGCCCTCAGGCTTTGAAATGGTATCCTTGCAGCCACCGGGCGCGTTAATGCATGTGTGGAGCATGTGACGTGCGTTGCATTATTGATTGGGCTGGCACCGCGGCCAGCTGACCGATGTAGACAGCTGCCCAGAAAATAGGCCTCCTGAATACATGATGAGCCGTGACGACTTTGGCCTGCTGGGCATGTGGCATGTGGAACTGAAACCAACCATAAACTTGACAGTGATTGATTTTTTGTGCCGTCACGACCCACACTCCTGACTTAGTGATTTTGTGGCCTCCCTGCCTACCAAGGGCAAACCTGGAAACCGTAGTGAAGACTGACCAATGCCGAATGATCCCAAACTGCCATGACCGTCGCCACCGCCACCACCACCACCACCGCCACCACCACCACCGCCGCCGCCTGCTGCTGCTGCTGCTGCTGCAACACTTGCATGCAATTTTCAGTCATGGTACATGCCCCTATAAACAAAGATTCGGGTGCATTTCCCCTGAAATCGGGGTTGTCCATAAGGGAGGATCCTTAAAGCACTGAAGTAAACCCACAGACATGCAGTGGACATGCAGGTTTCGTGGTTGACCTGCGACGACGACCACCACCACCACCATCACCACGGCTGCTACTACTGCTACTCCTTGTGCTACTCCTTGTGCTACTACTACTACTACTACTACCACTACTACCACCACTACTACTACTACTACTACTCCTACTACTCCTCCTCCTACTACTACTACTGCTACTACTATTACTATTATTACTACTACTACTACTACTACTACAACTACAACTACAACAACAACTACTGCTACTACTACTGATACTACTGCTACTGCTACTACTACTACTACTTCCACTGCAACAACAACAACAACAACTACTACTACTACTACGACTACTACTACGACGACGACGACTACTACTACTAGTACTACTAGTACTCCTAGTACTACTACTACTACTACTACTGCTAGTAGTACTAGTAGTAGTAGTACTACTACTACTACTACTACTAGGGCTACGACTACGACTGCGACTGCGACTGTGACTGCGACGACGACGACAACTACGACTACGACTTGGGCTACGCCTCCTCCTCCTCCTCCTCATCCTCATCCTCATCCTCATCCTACTACTACTACTACTATTACTACTACTACTACCACCACCACCACCACCACAACCACTACTACTACTACTACTACCACCACTACCGCTACCGCTACCGCTACCACTACCGCTACCACTACCACTACCACTACCACTACCACTACCACTACTCCTGCTACGACTCCTACTCCTACTCCTACTCCTACTCCTATTTCTACTCCCACTCCTACTTCTACTCCTACTCCTACTACTACTACTACTACTACCACCCCTACCACCACCACGACGATGACGACGACGACGACGACGACGACTACTACTACCCCTACCCCTACCCCTACTCCTACTCCTACTCCTACTCCTACTGCTGCTACTACTACTACTACTACGACTACGACTACTACTACTACTACTCCTACTACGACGACTACGACTACCACGACCACCACCACCACCACCACAACCACTACTACTACTACTACTACTACTCCTACTCCTCCTCCTCCTCCTGCTGCTGCTGCTGCTGCTGCTACTTGTACTACTACCACTACTACTACTGCTACTACTACTACTACGACTACCACGACCACTACTACTACTACTACTCCTCCTACTACAACTACTACTATTACTACTACTACTACTCCTCCTCCTGCTGCTGCTGCTGCTTCTATTACCACTACTACTACCACCACCACTAACTACTACTTCTACTTCTACTACTACTACTACTACTACGACTAGGACTACGCCTCCTCCTCCTCCTCCCCCTCCTCCCCCACCGCTGAAAAAACCCTTTTCCTTTTAAAGAAATCATGTTGGAACGCCATAGATACAGTCTATTTTTGTTTTTATATTATCACCAACTGCTACTAAGCCATTCGTATTAGTGGTGCGATTGCGATCATTCCCACGGAGAGGTTGCATTTTTGTTGTTTATTTGTTTTGTTTTTGCGCAAACACACCCCAATGGTTGCTATTGCCCGTGGCAGCCATGTCAGCTACTGTAGGGAATTCTGGTTGGCGGATTTTTAAAGGGTCACTGAGTGGGTGATGATGAGAGCAAGTGACGCTATCAACGATGGGTGGTGTGGATTGATGCAGAATATAGTGCATACTAACCTTTGGCGGCCTAGCATGTTTGCGTCCAACTTGCGAGTTGGTGCTTGACATTTGCATTGACATCGTCAAATCCTCATTTTGGGCTTAAGAGTTGGAGGGCGCATAACATGTATTGAACATGCACGTGTGCATAATGTGTTGTGTGTGTGTTTGCGGAACACACCCAACAGTGCAACATTGATGAAGGCACACAGAGGCATTGCACGGAGGATTGCAGACATCGAACGCTGCAACTATCCAATGGCTGGCGCCGGCTATCCCACAGGCACTTTTCTCTGCCCGTGGTCGGTAAGTAAGCCAAACATCAAGGAGCAAAAGGGCGCAAAACCCGTGCTGTTTGTGTTACACTTCGACGACAATGGTGTATGCCAGGCACCGTGGAGAGCGTCAAAGCTCCTGCTGGATGTCCGCAGCTAGTTCCTGATGAGCCGCCCAGTGCTGTGCTCAGAGTTGCCCCCAACAGTGTGTTGTGATGATCGTAGCCCACACTAGGTCACCAGGGCCGGGAAATTGATTAAGGCAAGGACCTCGCAGCAGGTGTGGCTGATTGCGTGGCATGATGCCCAGCTGTTTGGGAAGAATGCTTGTTGAACAAGGCCGTGGGTCCTACTTTTTCCGGCCGTGAAATTCTATTCACTTGATCTTCAGTTCCTGTGTGTTTGAGCCCCTCCATGTTCTGAAATGAGTCAGGTTCGGCCCAGTTGGCTGAGGTGAACCCTTTGCAAGCTCAGTACACCTGGGATTCGCTGACCACCCTGATCGAGTCCTGCCGGCGTTTGCGGAAGAACAATTGGGAGGAGCCGAACGTTGAGGGGTAACTGGGCCACGCCCGTGGCCGGTGGCAGTCCCAGCATTTGATTCAGAAAACCCATGAGGTCCTCGTGCTACGAGATCTGTTTTGCAACGCAACGATGGCATCCAATTCGTGCGAAGAAAATGAACGGTTGCATCGCCTTTTTGCCGCTCAAACATGTGCAGGCCATGGCAGAGTTCCCAAAACGTGGGCCGTTCTTCGAGGCGCCGACTGGGGCCAGGTGGCAGAGAAAACTCCGCGAACGAGATGAACGGCTGGGATCATTTCCCAAACCTTGTGGGATTGCGAATAACTGGAAGTGGATAAATATCACAATCAACCAACCAGGTCATTTTTTAAAGATATTATTAAGCTGTTATCAATAGTATCAAGCAGTGGACCCGGAGCCGCTCCGACCGCTGCGCGTCTTACGCTGTGAACCGGCCGAAAGCCGTCGCCGTTGCCGGAGCGGAGGACATGCCGAAGAATGGGCCCAGCACCAGCGAGATGATCACAGGAGGGCCTTGTTCTTTCACTGAAGAGGTTGAACATAGTGGACGATGATCAATTTACGTTTTAAAAAGAGAGGTGCTGAAACTCAGCTGATTTTCCCCATAGTCCATACCATGTCGATTTTCGGCCACACTCCCCGAAGTTTTGGTCAAAGGATCTTGCACCCGGGCACTGCACTTTCGACAGGTGCATGAGAGCCCGCTTCGAGCCTGGAGGGGCCTCGTTGGCCTCAGGTGAGGCCCTCTTCGAACCTGGAAGTCGCGACAAAAGATGGGCCTCAGAGTGGATGCTGAAGCACCGGATTTGGATCCCTCTCCGAAGCAAGATCTATTTTGGGTGACGTCACTGCAAGAGAAGTGTGCAACTTTATATACAAATATATATATATATGTGTATATATATATACATACTTTGGCAAAAACAGGTTAATTGACATGGAAAGACGATACTGGTTCCGCAGCTATGCTTTATAGAAAAGTATTTGGATGCCTCGAACAGATCCGTTTCATCCGTCCATCGGCATTCCACCTGGAGAGTTGTGGTCGAGAAGGTCCCTGGAGTGACTGGCATGAAATAGGAGCTGTGGCAATGACCTCGGAAACCAGGCGGGACTTGGGACCAAAGACAGGGTGGTTCTCCCTGGTTCTCCGGGTTTGTTGGCTTCAGTGGACATCAGCGACATAAGGGAGACGGGTGGTAAATCCAGGTGTCTTCAGCTCGGGCCGCTCTCTTGAGCTCTCTTGAGCTCGGGCCATCCCCGCGCCGGATCGCAGCGTTGTTCTCCTGTCCGCCTGCACAATCCTCAGACGATCCACAGGAAACAAGAAGAATTGAACCAAGGCAGTGTGATGTAGAGCTGTAGTGGATGTGGCCCGTGGTCCAACGATCTGCCAAACCGGACTTCAGAAGCGCCATGGCTGTGGGCACCCTTGAGGAGGCCAAGGTGAAGGACGTGGGGGAGGGACGTTGTCAAGACCACCAGCACTCGGGGGAGGCGTCTCGGGACCCTCGTAGCACCAGCCGCACCATGGTTTGGTGGACCTTCTGCGCTCCGCCCTCCAAGCCCCGACCGACCACGAGCTCCCACCAGAACAACGCACTGTGGGACCTGATCCGAACGGCGATGGAACTCATGTGGCGCAGATGGGGCACCTGAGAGCCGCATCATCCGTCGCCGGCACGGTTCGTGAATGCAGGAGGTGAATGGTTCCAGGCGTGATTGGGGACGCCGGGACGGGGGCGTTTGCGAACACGGCGAGACGGTGAGACGCGACTCTTCCACAGGAGCCGAGAGAACCGTCTTCCAACCAATCCCAAACAGCGAGAGGACCTACAAGGACATGGACAGTTCAAAGTACAAAATAGCAAAACACGGCGAAACAATGTGTGTTTTTGTTCACGTTCAAGCTCTTCAAGCTCTTCGGATGTGCTCAGCACCGTCCATTGAACCCCACCCCCTTGGGTTTAGAGCCCTGAAACATGAGTGTTTTTACGCAAGGATCAGTTTCGATTGGGTGTCTTGCATCTACCTGAACCTGCCTGTCATGTCACCTGTCTTCGAACAGTTTCATGGCTATAGGATGCTTTCCTTTGGTGCTCCCTCCTCGTCCTTCCACGCCCTTTGTCGATCTCGTTTCACTTCAGTCGGAGCAACCGCTTTCGCCGTGGCGAGGCCCGAGGCCACCAAGCGGCCCTCCGTGCGCACGGCCGAGGGTGGGGCGCTGGCACATCCATTGTTTAAGACCTGGCCTCAGATGGGTTTCAGACGGGTGGCGTCTTTTCTGAGCGTTTTCCCATGCACCAAGCGATGCTGGCTCTGACACGTCACCGTCTCGCTGCCGCGGTTCTCTTCGTCGTTGCCTCTCGTTCAAGCACGGGGGCAGCAACCCTCGGGCTGCGAGGCGCGCGGCGGAGCGTGCGGCCTCGTCGGTCTTCGAGAGTTGCCCTGAAGCAAGTCGGGGCCCCCAGGCTCGCCAGGAGATCCTCCTGAAGCAGAGAGGAGGTGACCCCGAAGGTATCCGAGGAATGTATCCATGTGACGAACCACAGCAACACCGGTGGAACTTGGAGGGTGCCCTGAAAAAGAACTTCCAGAATCTTCTCAAGTTCGTGTCTGTTTGTTTGGCAGGTCCAGGTTTGACGACCTGGTTGTGTTTCTTCAAAGGCAAAGATGCCCTGTGCCAGTTTCGACGACCTGGCCTTTAGATTCTCAGTCGATTCTCTCTTCGATCTTCCGGCCTCGCGTGACCGCGACCGACCTGAACCGCGACCGCGCGAGACCCGCGACCGGTCGCCCGCGGGAGTCCAGACGCCCGCAGCCGTTGTACGATGTAGACCATCACCTCCCCCAATGGCGCCCGGACCCGTCGGGACAGCACCGTCTGGCGATGGGGAGGGCCCGCGGCGGGTGCCGGTGCCGAGCCCTGAGATACAGGAGCTCATGATGGCGGCGGCGCAGTGCCCGGTGGTGTAGTGACTACGCGATGTAGTGTGGGGGTTGAGGAGTTGAAATTAGTTATGTCTGCAAACTTTGACGCCCTAGCTTCGCAGCCCCTCGCCCACACATCCCCAGCCCCCATCCCAAGCATGTGCCTGCTCTTTTGGGACCTCAGATGCCCATCCTGGACCGCGCGTCGGTCCAGGTACACCGAGATGGCCGCCAGCCTGCGGCAGAAGGGAGAGCTCGACCGTGCGATCCGCACCATGGAACGTGCGGTGGGAATGGCCTCCAAGGCGCGGTGCTTCTTCCGCAGCTTCGGCGCGGAGTCTCTCATGTGCATCGCTACGAATGTAACCGGGGCATGGCCATGGCCGCGGCTCGTGTGCCACCAGTAACAAGAAGCTACTAGTCTCCCGTGCAGTTTTTGCTTTTTGAGGGCGTTTTTGAGGGAACCCGCGAGCTCAAACCACAAGGGAGTGCCTAACTGATCGCTCTTTCGTATTCATTCCACGTGTTTGCCTTGCTTGGACTGGCATTGCTTGGAGAATCAACGGAGACCGCGTCAGGCGGAGTACCACCACCCAGCCATGGCGGTGGAGACCGCCCGCGCGCGGATCAACTTGGCCGCCACCCTCTCGGAGGCCGTCGGTGTCGAGCACATCCGCTGTAAGCTGTAGAGCACCATGATCTACAGAGGCCTCAGCTGGAAGAGGCAAGTCTGCCCAGGTGACAGCGGGTGGATGGAGTGCGGAAATCCTGAGAAGCCACGTGAAGCCACGTGAACCCTTCCCAACTGTTTTCCTCCATTTCTTGTGGTCCACAGGCGAAGCGGCACCGCGCCGCGTTAATGGCGATCAAAAAGGCACAGAACACCCTGAGCCGCGTGATCGCATGGGCCCAGCCCTGCAGTGACGACCCCGCGGAGCCTTGGAGAGTTTGGGGGTTCTTGGGAAGAGGACGAGATACAGTATGTTTTCACTGAATTGCCCTCAAGCGAAGCATACATAGCAGCACGGGTTCCTTGCGGACTCGGTGTCAACATTCGTGCGGTTTCCAATCTCATTCGTGACTTCGGTGTCAACTCCCCGCAGCCACCGGGATTTCTTTTTTGAGGCCCACAGCATCCTGGAGGAAGCGCGCACGCTGCGCTGCGCTGGGCTGGTGGCGGAGTCGATCCAGATGGAGCTTTGCCCAGGCCGGGGCAGAGCGGGGGTTGACGAAGCTCTGAGGGGCCGGTGATGGTTGAGATGTTCTTCTTCCAGATGGGAGTTGGTTTGTTTTGAGGTGGCAGACCAGCTTCTTGGCGTTTCAAACCCAGGATGTGGGAACATGAGACAAGAGGGTGGGTGTTGTAATGATGGATGATAGTGGACTCTGCAACCAAAGGGGTTTTGGTCAATGTTCTCTTCCACAGAGTCTTTTGGGGGGGGTTCCGTGTTCTACTGCAAACGATGCAAGCCCAACTTGTACCTGGAAAATGGGGCCCTGGGAAGACCCACTCATCATTCTACGCCATGCATCCTTGCACCGAGTCTGCTGGCTCCGCCGATTCGCCGGAATCCTTGTTCCCACTTCACCCCGCCACCGCCGGGGCGCCGCTCCGCCGCTCCGCCCTGGCAGGCCCCAGCGTGGAGCCCGCCGGCAGCGGGTACGATGCGCACATGGCGCCCAGCTCGCTGCCCGGGCAGACGGCGCGCTGGGGCGGTCGGGCACGGGGCGCATGAAGGACTCATGGCCGTCGGAGCTCCGATGAACCAGTTGTGGAAGTCGGATGCAGTTGGCACAGATGCAGTTGGAAGTAAATGGAGTTTGCTTCTGTCAAGATGCTTGTGCCACATGCACCGCCCTTCCAGGTCTCGCTGCCACCGCTCGTGCCTCCCCGCGCCGAGACGAAGGCCGCCAAGGCGGATGCCGCCGCCACGGCGCCCGTCGCGGGACGGGCCCGGCCTCGCGCAGGCGCGCGGGGGCGACGACGGACGTGAGCAGATCTGCTGGGGGGGGGAGCGTGGCTGGCTGACCTGGCTGTTCTTTCTGGAACCCGCAGGCGGGAACGGGGATTCTTTGAGGCAAAGGGAGGCTGAGGGTTTCGAACTTGACGCAGCTTGGGTGATTGCCACGCTTCCCAGGACCTACTGAGCAGCGCCAGGCAGTGGTGAAGGTTCCTATGCGGCCGCGCGTGGTCGAGGAATCTCAGGGGATGGCCTACTGCGGCTTTCCAAAAGACATGGAAGGGAGTTGTCGAGTTGTGGACCATCCTGGAGTGTGGTTACTGCTTTTTTGGCGGAACTTTCCGAAACCGAAGCGATCGTCCTCGCGCCACAGACGTCGTCCGTCGTCTCGTCGTCGTCGCCAGGAGCGCACCGACGTCTTCTCGGAGTTCCTCCGCGGCCGCGAGGCCGAGCGCGTGGCGCGCCTCGGCTCCTTGAACGCGCCTCGGCGGGATGGAATTCGGCGGGGTCTGGGGGGCGAGGTCTGGCAGAGAAGATGTGGGGGGAATGCTGCGGGACGGGACCGGAGTTGGGGCTCACAGGGTGGTGGGAACAGGACAGAGCGGCGGTCTGGGGTGGGATGCTAAGAAAAGGTGGGGTGGGTGTTTGGAGAGTCTTTCCGTTTGATGGTTGGGCGGTGCTGAAATGATGAACATGGGTGCCTCATTTGGCTTCATGCTTAGACTTTAGGCTTGCTGTCCTGCTTCTTGCTTGGAGTCCTCCGCTTCCTTGTCCCTTTAGTGCTCCGCCCCGCGTCGCCAAACTTCGCTCCGTCGCGCGCGCCGCATGGCGCTGAGGACAACTGGGAAGACCAGGCGAAGAGGCGCTTGGGCCAGGTGCATCGCAGCACGCAGCTGGCGCTGGACTTGATGGGTGACGAGGAGCTGAAGGAGATCCTTGGCAGCCTTTCATGCATCTGATGCCGAGTTTGTTTGTTTGTTTGTTTTTTTCTTCGCGTGCGGGGATATATAGTTAATTATAGTTATATAATGTTATAGTTTATATATATATAGTTATATTTTTCTTGAGATGGAGAAGAGATGGTTTCAAAGTGCATGACGAAGAGCTGGAGAGAAAGCGTTCTCAGGGATAGTTTGTGTTTTCACGTGTGCGAGCAACTTGAGGAGCAGTATATACATCTATACTAGCATTTGAAGTTCTGCCATCCCTGCGGCGGGCACCGGCTGAGGAAGAGATACACCCACACGGGGCATCAGGTCTTTATGAAGGCGGCGGTTGAGCGATGCATTGTCGGCTGACTTTGGGATTTTCCTAGGGAAGGATCATCAGCAGAACCATGAACACACATTATAAACCACTTTTGGGGGATTGTGCCATCATTTACTCTGAGACCACAATAATTTGTGTGTTGTGATGCTTTGAACTCCCAATCGTTTGGCAGTGATTCTATACACTATACTCTATACCAAGCGCTTCCAGGAAGTAGAAACGGGGATCATAGGTCTTGGGACACCAAGCCCCCCTTGCCAATGCCAGGACACGTCCCAGTCCCTCAGCGACGGTCAGCCCGACCCCATGTCCTCAAAGTGACCTCCGCAGCTGACACTGGACCTCTTTATGTTGGACCGATGTGAGGCCATGAAGAAGGCCAACCGATGTTGGAGCGATCCTGTCTTGGTTCAAGAAGCTGCCAAGGAGAAGGCGGTCGTTCTTCTTTTTCCTGGGGCCTCGAGGGCGAGGGCTCGTGGTTGGTGTTTTTAGCCGTTTCGGGTGGCAGGGCCCAACGGCCAGAAGCCACGTCGGCAGGCATACCTCTTCGTGCCGTCGCACCACCGGTGCCAACGGGATGTTTCACAGCCTCCGGGGAGCTGGACGTTTTTGGTGGAGCCAGTGGCGCCGGTGCCTTATACATCTTCCATCATCCTGTCATAGGAAGTGGTCCAGAAAAGGAAGGATAGGGTGTGAATTATGAGAGGTGTTCACCAGCCACCCCCACACGAGGGGCTAGTACTTAAATATATATACTTACAGTACATAAGACTAACCCCTGCAAGTCCAAAGTGCAAGTTAAACGAGTATTTTCGACAAGAACAAGTTTTACGAGTACCTTTTGTTTGTCGGCACCCAAGCCCTTTTATCCAAGCGAGTTCAACATCACCACTAACGGCACATAGAACCTCCAAAAATGCACCCAATCTGTCAATTCATGCAAACAAAACAACCGTCAAAAAACATCAAACGTTGCAACATTTAAAGATCCTGGTCACGATTTCCTTATATATTGCAAACATATTGCAAACATTAAGGGGACTAAAGACCTGTTACGCTTCAGTTACGCTCCTGTTACGGTTTTGGAAGATCATTTGGAGTTTAGAAGTCTCCTGGAGGGCTTTGTTACGGAATTGTTACGCTCCTGTTACGCTAAACATTTGGCCAGACCTCTTTGCTCTGAATGTCGAATAATTAGCCTCAAAACCACCAAGAAAACCTGGAAACATATCACTCCAAATCGCCTTTGATTCCCTTCCAAACCACCTGAAGAGATCCTGAATACTAGTTTTGGCTTTAACGGAACTTTAGCGGGACCAAGTAAAACTAGGTTCTAATAAAGTACATGGTGGTCATTGTCTCCAATTCTATATGAACAAGTTTAACGAGGTCATTGACTTGGAGGGAATTACAGAGAAACTCATCCATTGTTCTTTTCTGTTGGCTTGTGACCAGAGGGTGTGGGAGAACTCCTGTACCACCCAAAACAAGATGACAGTACTACAGTATTTCGGTGATGTTTTAGGGAGGAGATCCCGACGTATGGTTTCCAACACCTGGCGCTCTCCTCCCGGGCCAGCCAGGCAACCCCGGAGATTTGCCAGATCCGGAAACTCAACCGGCAGCTCTACGTGAAGCCGCCGACGCCCCCGCCCGTGCAGCCGCCCAAACCCAAGGCGGAGCCGTTGGGATCGTGGATGGGCCTTCTGAGCATCCAAAGAAGACCTGTTGGATGGTGTTGGCACAGATGGCACATGTGTTTTTTCTTTTTCCATCTCCTTCACTCCCCCGGATGCTCGGCAAGAGTGCATCTTAATTAGGGGTGGTTTTAGAGAAAATTGAAACCACGAAGCAATTACACGGCGGTTTGGCGGCATAGGGCTGGGACGGAGTGGATGTTGGCGTGCGACTGCCAGATGGACGCGGGCTTAGCGAGCAACCTCCGCTCCAACCATGTGAGGCAGGGGAACCGGTAGACCGGGGAATTGGGACTCAGGGCGGAAACCGAGGGATGGAAGACCTCTTGCTGTTTTGTTTGAAGAGGTCAGGTCAGCGACTCTGGACACGTGCCACGAGGATGTTCTGAAACTCTACTGTGCCAAGCGCCCAAACAGTGGGCTCCGGTTCGAGCGTGACCATGTGGTCACTAACTGTTCGTGGCCTTTTGAGGTCAAGTCTGAAAACCGATGGCTGAGACCGTGGATGGCTGAGACTGAGACTGGTGGTGTTTTTGGTGCCACCGCTTTCGAGGTTTGTTTCACTCAGAGTTCCATAGCCCTGCAGATCCAGTGGGCACACTCGCTCGGTTTTTCCACATGCTCAGTTTGGGTCATTAGAATTGGTCATCTCCCCACTGTGTCTCCACGTTTGGGGCTTTGATGTTAGCGGATCTGTGGGGACCGGATCGGTGGCCGGGTGGAGAACCCAAGAATTCCTGGTGTCACCAGCGACCTGTGGCGCCGGACCAGTCGAAACCCGATCCCCGTATCCGCACCGGAGCTTTGCAAAGCAAGAGGCCGGTGACAGGTAGTTCGCACGTGGCTGGTAGATGGGGAAAAAGGCACTCCTTCATTGGGGCACGCCGCACGCCCAACTGATGTGCCGTTCAGTTCTTGAACCAGTGACTGATGACTGGTTTTGGAAGTGCTTTGCTTTTGAGCACGGTTGAACTCTCAGCTCGCAGTTCTGCTTGGGGCGCCTCTTCGAGGCACCGCGCCGCTCGCCTCGCACCGTCCCCCGCTGCGGTGTCGCTTCGCTTCGCCTCGAGGCACTGCGGAGTACAAGTCCGGAGAGGCGTCGAGCCCGGAGGCGCACCCGGACGTCGTGGGGACGGCGACCCTGGTGGGGCCTTGTGGAATAGAGAGAGCATCCACTTTTGGCCATGTGGATGGGCGTTTGGCGTTGGGCGGCGGGGCTATTGAATTTGCTCAAGGCGTGTCAAGGCCATGGGCCATGAGCAGCTGGTCCAACAAAACCACAGGCGGCGTCGCTCTGCGTCTTTGAGAGCACCCCGAGCACTTCCAGAGCTGCTCGGGCGCTCAGAGCTGTTCGAACTCACCCTGAGAGAGTCGACTCCGAGGGGGTCGAGGACATCTGCGCCATTTGGCATTCATGTTCCGTTCTCGTCTGCGATCTGCTGCCGATGCTTGGTCCACTTGTTGACATCCAGATGGGGGTAGCAGGTAGCAGTCTAGAGATGACCTATCCCAGACACTCCATGGGACTGGCATATTTACATACATTGACCCCTTTTCATGATCCCCCAAGTGATCGGTACATATGCGGAGTCCCAGACCGAGTCGGACGGGGTTTGCATCGTCGCAGGTCCACGGTCCGTCACGCACCTTCTCAGCGCGGTCCGTCTGTCGTGTCGGGTCGGCCCAGGACGCCGTGTCCGGGTACGCACCTCACACTGAAAGTGCGAGGACCCCGCTGGTAGCGAGAGAGTGGGAGGCGAGAGTGTTCTGAGGGCATGGGGAATGATGCACTTAGCAAAGGTGGAATTGTGGAATTGCCATGTGTATGAAGTGTATCCATGTGTTTTGGGCAGCGTATTTAGAGAGATGGGGTGCATCGGGTTCCCTCTCCCATACCGAACCCACCTCTGGCTGCATTTTCTGACTCCAGGTCTTTCATCATTCCATGTTTTGCGGCCATTGTGTTCGCCCCTGCAGGAAGCTCATCGAGGAGGCTGCGAAGGAAGCGGAGCAGAACCAGTTGCGGGGCGAGGCGGGATGACACCGCGGAGGCGTCCAGAGCCGACTGAACCTAAAGTTCTAAACACTGAACGCCTGACCGGCAAACTACTTTTTTCGATTTCGGTTGTGACGAGCGTTGTTCAGATCCGGTTGCCGGGTTTCCACGAGGCGACACCGTGCCAGCGGGCACAATTTGACGTTTCGGGACGCCGAACGACGCCGAACGACTCGGTCCGCTGGTCCATGATTCGGGTCGGCCCCAAAAGGGATGGCGGAAACCGGACCGATTTCCTGCGGGTTGGAAACATAGATGGAAGCCTCCTGTGCTGGTTCCTGCGTGGGACAAGCTGTGCCAGTGATCGGCCATGGCTCCTTGTTGCAGGCGTCCGGCCTGTGAATTGGAAGGCGGCGGGGCCCCCCCCCCGTCACGCGGGCTCACCCCGTGGCTCGGCAGGAGGGCGCTGGGAGCTTGGCTCGCGAGGCGGAGGAGCTGATCCAGAAGGCCCGTGACGTGGATCGGCGGATCCGCAGGCTCCGTGGCGGAACCCCTCGCGTGCATCGGGCGCGTGAAGGCTACAAGCGGTTTGGTGGAAGCGTCGGTGCCTTTGGGTTTAAGTTAAGGCTTTTTGGGAGGCCCTTGGCGCTTCAAGGGTCTAGGATTCTCAGGCAAGACCCACCAAAAAACTGCACTGACGCACTGGGCGTGCATTGGAAGGGCTTTAGCAGGTTTTTGCAGCGAACAGCCGATTCTTGCCGTTTACTCTGTTTACTCTGGAAATCTTTTGGGCCTCCCCCCTCTAGTAGAGAACATGTCTCCTAGTTAGTGAGCTCGATCCCGAGTGTTCCCCAGTGAGCTCGTGTCAGGCCGTGGAGCAATCAGATGGGGGTGCAGGTGGGCCCACAGTGGCGGGGGAACGCTACGACGTCGCCGATACCGGTGTTGTAAGGGAGCGCCGCGCCCGGCCTTTGGTGTCGACCTATGACCCAGAAAGCTCTCAGTTCTGCAATTTAGACCGCTGTTCGGCAGTATTGGTGAGTTGTGACGAGCCTCAGGGACCTAGGAGTAGAAGATGTTTCTTCAGTGGGCCCTGGCCAAAGCAACAAAAGTTTTGACCACCCGGATGGCGGACCCGTTTTTTCAGGATCCTCCAAGGCATCGCTCCTGAGAGCCTGGGAGGATCAACCGGGGCCCCGTCAGCACCGCCCTGCGTCACCCGCCCGGAACTCGCCGTCTGCGCCGGTTCGCCGCAGCCGCCGTGGTCTTTGAGAGCGTGCCCCTCGAGAGCGTCGCCCACGCACGGCACGACACGGAGAGCGTGTGCAGCGAGGAGGAGCACCGGTGCGGCGCGGCAGCACGGCGCACGGAGCACGGAGCACGGAGCACGGAGCACGGGCGGTTCAGCTTCAGGAAAGTGAATGGGGCCGCTGAGGGAGCGAGGGTTTTGAAGACATGAGAGACCATTGTCCCGTCGCCTCAAACTCATATGACGCATGACTCATGAGTGCATCTTTGTGGTATCAAATAGGAAGAATTCTTTGGGTTCGCCTCATCGTACTTGGCTGAAATTTGCGAGTGCTCTGTAACCTTACTCAGAGCTTTGAAGGCCAGAGAAGAGATCTTCATTTCCCTACCATTTCATCCCATTTCTTAAGGTTCATGGTGAAATGACGTGAAATGCCTATATCAAACACTTAAGGCCTAGCCTAACGTAGAAACTCGCCCCCAAACCGCAGGCTTTTCCTTATCCACCCGATCCGACCAGGAGGTGACCGATGACGAGGCCTAGGCAGTGTGTGTCGGGCTTGCACTTCATCGCATCCCAAAGACACCGGGAAGACACCGGGACACGTGGGACCCGGGACACTGGACTTCTTCTCTGAGCCGGCGAAACTGGAGAAGCCGCCTGCCGAACCGCCTGCCGAACGTGGGCCGACCGGTGCGGGTGCCCCGAACGGTTCGAGGTTCAGTAGGTGTTAGAGTCTTCAATGTTCTTCATGAAAGCCTCACGCAATGTAATATATATATATATATGGTATGTAAGTAACAGGAAGCGTTTTGAAGACCAAAGTTAGAGGTAAAGAAGACATTGGACTGTAGAGGTGTCGAGCCTCTGCCCAGGGAGACGACAACTGATGGGCTACAGCTGACCTTTGCTCAGCAAGCGGCTGTGGGGTGTGTCCCGCTAATGCGAGGGGAAAATCAAAGGGTTGTGATCCGCAACCATGATTTGTATGGCTAGTCAACATAGCAAGCCGGAAGATACCAGGCGGGAGATGGATTTGGGAGAAGGTCGATTCAGGAGGAATTCAGGAAGCAGTGATGGTAGCTGGTAGCAAGTCCTTTCTTGTCGTCCACCAGCCAACCAGTTCGTCAGAAACGAGCTGTGCGCAGCGCAGCGCGCAGCACGCTCAAGGTGCCTTTGTTGTGCCCTTTGTTCTTTAGGCAGGTCAATGAGGCAGTTCCATTGCCATGCTTTTGGCCCCCCACGCGTGTCACAGTTGGAGACCAGTCTCATCATCAATCTTTGCACGGCAGTTCTAGGACAGCCTTTCCTCTTCACCATCATCCAGTGACATGTTTTGGAGTGTCCACATTTCGACCACGTGAGATGATGTCAGTGACAGTAGGGGACATACCTCTTCAGCTGCCAGCGAGAAAATAGCTCGAAGAGAGCGACTTCCGCCAAGCCGCTGCTTTTATCTGCGGCCGACTTGCGTCCTGCCACCGGCAGATCAGTGTTTTGCGTTTCAGTGGTTTGGTCCTGAGCAATTGAAGCGGAGCCCGCATCATAGCATGTGAAAGCAACAGTCAACCATGGAGATTTGTGGTCCTCAATAGTCAGTCAACGTCAAGGTTATTTCCTCGGCCCAGTGTCTGAGAGTATGGTGTGAGGGTGAGGTGCGTTGAAGCACTTCAAAGCATTTTGTCACCACTTAGCCCAGCCAAGTAAAACCCCCAAGGCACATGCGTACTCTTTGAACACCCTGCCTCATCGGCTTCACCATCAAACACCAACCAAAGATACTAGCAGCTGGCCTTCGCACCCGGGTCACCTGGGTCTGTAGCTGCCTTCCATGCTTCCATGATTTGGCCTTCTACCCATTGGGGGCGAGGTGTGTTGCCCTCGTGGTGTGGTGTGGCGGTGTGGCCGTGTTTTTCGTGCCATGCGGGGGCGACCGGAACACATCCTCATGGGGAATCAGATCCTTGCAACGACCCCTCTGGGTGGATATGTGAGAGGAGCAGGGACCAAGGCGAATCGGACTCGTAGGAACTCCCGGTTTTGGGTGCGGCCCCGGACGATGCGGCGTCTTTGTGAGTCTTGGATGTGCCAGGCTCTTGCGCGAAGGGTGTGAGTTCAAGTGCAGATGTTTCATGACTGTTAGAGGAGACTTGTTTGAGGTTGACGTTCTTATTGGGACTCCAGTACCCTGCTGTACACGGCACCCTGTTCAAAACGGTTGAGAACATGGTCCAGGGAGTTCAGAATTCAGACAGTTGGATCAACCTGCCCGCGAAACCAGGCAGAATTGTGAAAGGAAAGCATGTTTTGAGGGTCCCGTTTTGGTGGTTGAGTGATCTAGTAACCTAGTAGCTTCCCAGATCTAAAGTCACCAATGACGCGTGTCGAACACCTGCTGCATGTCTGCGGGCCGTCCTGGGGTACAGAACAGTTCGCCGAAGGATTCGCTGAGGAAGAGACTGCCGAGCGGTTTGCCGAGGGGTTGCACTTTTGGGGGTCATCTTGCACTTCAGTGACGTGATAGTGACCGGACATGTTCTTCTTCTCACTTGTTGCCACCCCAACACTTGAAGAGCAAGCAAAATGGCTCATGTCACTTTCCAGCAGTCACAAAGGGGTGCCTATTGGAGGATAGGGGTGCCCATTATCCACTGACTTAGGGACTAAAAACCACTCCTTTGTGACTGCTGGTTGAAGGTCTTTGATTTCTGTGTGGGGGTTCCTCGTTTTCTTGATGATCGAATCGGGTCTCCCCACCGCTCCGAACACGCGGAAACCGCTTCCGGGGTCGACTCGCTCAGCGGCCATTCAGGGGCGGTTTTCAAAGCCCAACCTAGGAACTCGGGGCGGGCAGGATCCAACTGGATGGAGGAGCCATTGGGGATGAACACCCTCCTCCAATGGGGCAATGTATGATCAATTCACAGAAGGACAGACAGGCCTTGAAAAACTGCTCTCATGTGTAGGATTTTTGTAGGGGGGTGCGTGAAAGCCCACCGGAAGTGGGTCTTCATCACTTCTGCCGGTGCAATTCTGGCAAGGACATGGCCCACGCGTCAGCCAGCTTGTAGGATCTTGCAGGGGAATTTTCCGTTTATACAATTTTGGGGCGCCACAAGACCATCTCCTCATCTCCTTTCCTTGATGCTTTGGCTCCTCTCCCTGAGCTGCCGCCCTCGGTAGGTTTTTCGTTGGCGGCCCGGGCCACGGCCCGGGCCATGGCCTGACTCGAGTCGATTCAAAAAGGGCATCCGCTGGAGGGTTCGGAGGACGACGATCTCTTTCCTCTTGTGGGTGAGGTCCAAAGAGACCTGGTCGGACGCCGTGACGTTGTCCAATCAGATGGGCACTCGGCTGGCCCAGGTCTCAACCGCAAGTCGGTACCAAAACCAGTTGGTCCCTTTTCGTTGGACTCTCTCTCGCTCTCTCGCTCTCTCTCGCTCGTGCCAAGAGCAGGGTCCATCTCCATTTCGGCTCCGGGTGGAATGGTCCACCAGCGCCTGGCTGAAGAGCAGCCGGCGAAGCGACACTCCTCGGCGCCGGAGAAGAGCAGGGCGCTGTGGGAGACGGCCGTGTGCGGGGCCTCGTCTGGCGCTGCAATCGCACGCTCGTTTGGGGCGCCGGAAGCGCCCAACTAGTGAAGAAATACCAAGAGTTTGGGGTTGAGAGGCGGCCCGCAGTTCGGGATGTCCATCCCAGCTCCGGCCCCTTTTCGCCTCATGCACCCAAACTGCTTGGGGCAGTACATGGGGCCCCAGATTCTTCTGCAACAAGCGAAGCAGAACATCGGTGCCAGCATCAGGTTCACCACCTGGTTAATTCAGAACAGCGTGTTGCAAGGGTCTTCGGGGGTACAACAGTATGACATACGACGCACATAGAGTATCTTCACTAAGCAAATGGATTTCATCCAGATCCCAAAGCTTCCAAGTTCAATCGACGCCCCAACCATCACTTTTTTCCGATCTTCCTCGTGTTTTGGAGACTCCTCGAGGCCCCCCCAGAGGTGCCCAGATGGACTGGAAGACGAGGAAAGACCGTTCAGGACCAATCGACGACGCTCAATCTAGAGTCTTACCTGGGCCCCCGGTTCGGGATATCTAATACTGCAACAGCTCCGGTTCGAGGTGCATGGGGGTGTCCCCCAAACCCCCCCAAAGCGGGGGCCCCGTTCGACCAGTTCTTCCGCTGCGCTGGCGCTTTGTTGGCGCGTCTGGCTGAGGCTATGGCGCGGCCCATGGAGGCGGAGAACGGTAGTGCCAAGTGCAAAGCCAAAAACTGGGGGGACCTATGTCATTTCTGGAGGAAAGTTCTTGAAGGGCAGATGAACCTGGTCCTAGCTTTGCATAGGTTTGATTGGGGAAAGCTTCAGCAACAACCCCGTCAGCCCTCGGAAAGTTGGATCTAACAGCCCAATTGACAAACCCCTGCACCTATGTTTCACATGTCCAAACACTTGTGACATCCCACAGGCAGCTTGGTTTTCTTCTGCTCTTGGGGGGACCTTCCCTTTTTCCTCCCGTCCCTGGCGTCCCTTACCGGTCCCCTCCCCTCTCTCCGCATACCGCGCCGCAGTTCACCTCCATGGCGCGAGCGCCCGCGCGGGTGCGGCTGACGCCGCGGGCGTCGCGCGTGCCGCGCGCCACGGAGGAGGAGCCGCTCGGCGGGGACCGTCCGTGGAACGGCGATGCGGCGGGGCGGGTGAAGGGGAGGGTTCCGGTGTGGTTTGTTTGCGGTCCAAGGTGTCAAACGCTTTGGTTCATTGAAGTCTGGAATTCCTTTTTGGGGGGGATTACGTGGTTAATCGTTGCTGTCAGGGACAAGTGAGGAAGAAGGACTCAGAGTGAAGTGTTCTTCATGGCACCACGACGTCCCATGAAGTGTGATGAAATCTGCGTGCAGTTGGACATCGAGATTTCCTGACGACTTCCGGCACACAGAGACTGTCAATGGCATTGGCTCTGAGCCCATTTGCTTTTGAAAGGCCCTGGCCTGTGGAACCTTAGAACCTTCAATTCCCAGAAATACCTATGGCCTATATAAGCCCTAAGCTTCCTATTGCATTTAGGCTCAGAAAGGGGTCTTTTTCGGATGATGAACTTGGACTTTGGGGTGGGCGGATCCCGGGTCGGTGCAGCCGAGGAATAGTTGGACCTTGAGACAGAAACACTGGAAGAACATCAAGGCACGAACCGTTTTCGGTCGTTTTTGTCTTCTTCTCCTCCTCCATCCTTTTTTTTTGTGTCTTCTTCTTCTTCTTCTTTTTCTTCTTCCTTCTTCTTCTTCTTCTTTTGGAGGGCGTGGATCGGCCCGTAGAATCTAGAAAAGAAGTAATGCCATTTCAATCTGTTGCATCATCATTTGAAGGGGGGTCCCCGATGTGTGCGCACAGCGTCGCGCTTAGATCCACACCCATGTGGATCTCATGTAGTCCAAGGGGTTGCCGGTTGCCTTTGGAAGTGCCTTCCAAGAGCGAACCTGAAGGAGAACTCATCAAAAGTGAGCCCTTGTTTTTTTTGAACCTCACTTGCTGTAAAGCTAATGTTTCACAAAGAGATGCACAGAGAATGGAGCCCCCCCCCCCCCGCTGGTCCTTTTTGTAGCCTCCCACCGTTTCGCGATCTGGGTCTTCACCGGATCTTGGGCCCTGACCGACCGCAGCGCGCACGTGAAGCGGGACGACCGGTCGTCACGAATGGGAAAGATCCAACCGGACCCCAACCGAAGAGGGAGATCCAGCTTCGGAGTTGGGCACCCCTTTTCACGGAGGATAGGATAGAGGGGTGCCCCCCCTTGAGGAAGCGGTCGCCAGAAGGCATTCGCCAAAGTGTGACCTGCTGCGTTTTTGGTGATTTTTCTTTCTTCATGGGTCTGCGCGACATCCTCGCCGCGATGTCAGGACCAGCTGGCGGCCCAAGCCGCGCAGAAGGTCGCGCAGCAACGGGAGAAGCCCCTCACGTGGCCTGGCAGGGAGACGCGTGCGACCGGGAGGGTACCTACCGTTTGTGGAGGTCGTCTTAGGTGGTGGAACGTGGTGGGTTCACGAGGAGTGTTGTTACGGGGGCCTTCCTCCCTAGTTGGTGGCTTTTGCGGGGCTTCCTCCTTGATATGTGGGATAGATTTTTTCAACTCAGCGTGTGAGCTTAGGAATGTGAGGCGTGGGCGGGGGGGGGGGGTAATCCAAAGTGAATCTCCTCATCGACGAGAATGGCACAGCGTGGCAACGTGCCATGTCCGTGGCGTCGCGACGCTCTTCGGGACACGGCGACGTCCGAGGCTCATCGGCGGGGGGGAGAAGCCGTTCCTGCCGCCGCTGCCGGCGTCGCTGGAGCGCGCGCAGCTGCCGGCCAAGGAGGGGGCCAAGCCGTGTGGAGAGGGCGCAGAGGTCCCCCTTGACCCGCTCTGCCCCGATGCCGGACCCGCTCCCGGATTTGACCGTGTAGGCCGTTGGGAGTCCATGACTGGCTCAACACGTGGGACGAGATGTTTCTTGGCAACATTTTATAGACTAGACTTACATATGAGTATGAGCTTATTTAGGCTTTTGCACACTTTCTCCCGTGCAACTTCTCCTAGTCTCAGATGGGTCTTGAGACCACAGGAGAAAAGAGTTCGGAGTCTGCCTGGGTGACATCTGTGCCAAAAAGACGTCCGCTTTTCCCGCCAGGAGGTCGAGCAGATCCAGTCCACGTACCATTGGAGGTGGCTCAGAGAAAAAGTAATGACCCCCTACAAGTCCAACGACATTTTTTTGCACCACCTGGAGCTAAGGAATTTCTGCGCCACTTGAAGACGTTTTCTTTTCTTTTTTCTCAAGTTGTCGTTAGAAATGGCTTGGTCCAGCATCGAGTGCCATAGTGCTCTCATCGCTGAGCCGCTGAGCCGCTCATCGAGTGCTTGGTCCAGCTGAGCCGCTCGTAAGCTCGGAAGCGGCTCCCCCCAGGCCCTGCCAGATCCGGGAGCATTGCTACGCGGCGGATTTGCCCGGGCACACCTTAGGGACCTACGTGGGGGGCGCCGAAGTGGGATCGGATCGGAGAAGCGCGGAAGGCAGCGAGGAGGGCGGGAGAAGTGCTGCGTGGGTCGTGTCCGAGTCCATGAGCAGTGTCGGTTTTTTGCTGTAGGGGGGGCTCATGTTGCAGAAGTATGTGCTCCTCAAAGGTTTGCCAAACGGCAGGCCATGTTATACAGTTATACTTTTGGTCCCAAGAACTCAGCACATGAAGAGATTTTAATGTTCTTGATGAGATCCGGACGAAAAAGAACATGTCTGTCAAACCGCCGACGGCCACGGCCACCGAGGTCAATACCATGAGCTTCACCCTGCCGAAGGAAACCTTACAGGCCCGGGGCCTGGCCCTGGAGCGTGTCGGGTTGCAGAAGGGGGCGGGCCTTAGGGGGCTGAGCCTGTCGTGGCCCATCCCGCTCGGGCTGGTGGCTTTGGGTTTTGGGCTTCGGTCGTTGAAAGGGGCGATTCCCGAGCCGTCATCGGTTTGCCAGACTGGAAGCCACATAGGTCTGGACAACCCATGTTCCCCGTGTACAGATGGAGATCCACATTATATGATTATATGAGATCATTTGGCTTGTGCCACTATCTCTAGTTCTCCAAGCTTTAAGGTTCTACCAGTTGTGAGGAAGAGGTGGTCACTGGCCCACATGTGGGGGAACCCCAAGAAAGAGAGAGAGAGAGAGAGCATCAACCCCCTTATCCTGAAAGGTGTTTCACGTTGAGGGTGAAGCACCCTGTCATTGAGCCATGAAGGATTAAAGGTTAACCCCCCGAAGGCTAGATAAAGGCTTCCCTGGACCTTCCAACAGCAAGAGCCAGAGCAAACTCCCGATCAACTGTTTGCCAGTCTTGGACACATCCACATTCTGGATCATTTTGGTGTGTTTTATTCCGGATTCTTTTCCCCATGTGCAGAGATGTTCATGCAGGGTCCGAGGGCCAACATTTTGTGCTGACTTCGCCGCAGCTGCTTTGTTGAAGGCAAAGGAATTCATGGGGTCTTCTATTAGGATATGAAGATTGGAGCAGTTCAGCCGGCTCAGCCTCAAGCAAAACATGGCATCGGGCATCAGGCTAGACGTATGCATCGCAAATGGCATTGGCCACCGAAAACGTACTGTACCTTTTCCAGGCAACAAAACGATTCTATATTCAGGTCCGACGCATGCAGGGTTACCATGACCGGCAAACCAAGCTTCGCATCAAGTCGAGCTGAATCGAGCTGACGCGGCGTTGGGCGCCTCGGCTTATAGGATGGATTTCTTTTGGGGTCGACCTTCATCCCTCATCCCGTCGTCCCAAGGACACCGGTCGAGGTCTTTAGAAGAAATTCCAGGGCTCCACCCGGTCCATGGCGAGCGCTCTGCTGCTGCTGACGCTCTTCGCGCTATTACAGCGCACTGCCGGGCTGGAGCGTGTGGTCGCTTGGCGGGAAGGACTCTGGGAAGGACTCGATACTTCAAACTGGAGAGGTTTTCTTTGGTTTTTCCTGTCCCAGCTGCTGCAGCCATTCTTTCATTGCTAATAAGGCCCAAGTTCTACGAAACCTTGCAGGATCATTGTCAAAGATAGCCGCGCTCGGGGGCAGGGCAGGGCCTTTGCAGGGCCTGTGCCTGACCAAACGTGTTGTTCCAACCGTTAGATCGGCGGTACGTGCGCTGAGGTCTTGGTGAGCAGGCATGGGGAGCGGGAGCGGTTGATCAAGGACCAGCTCACGCAGGAGGAGTCTGAGGCACCGAATCGCGGGTTTTCGTTTGGCCGATTTGGAACGCGCTTGGAGGTTTCGAACTCAATGGAATTCGTTCGGTTGGGGACAGGTTGGCGCATCGGACTGACCACCAGACACTCCTTTGTTTGGGTTGGCGGAGGGTTGAAAGATGTTGTAGTGGCATACTGCCCCTAACCCTAGTAACGGACTGACCTAGTTTCTACTTGCCTGTTGGACCTTTGTTCAGGCCGAGGATGGATCCACACGTTCTTTTTCGGACAGTTGGGGCCTGTACAAACTGGTGGGCCTCATGTCCCAGAGTGGAGCATACAGACATGCCAATGTGCTGGCACTTGCAGCTACAAAACGGCACCTGAACATAGACGCCTGCTTTGCGCGAAGTCTTTGAAATCCTCAACTTGAAACGATCCCAATCCCAACCACTAAGTCTGTGAGGAAATCCTCTGTCTGTTCCACCCAGGGCGGCGGCCCACCGCTGACGGCGCGGGGCGCCGCCGACGCGGCGGCCGTGGGCCGCGCGCTGCGGCAGCGGTACGTGCGGCCGGGCGGCTGCAGCCAACGGTGCCTGGGCGGAGAGGTCGGCGCCACCGGGAACTACCAGCCCGGAGAGGTGCCCAGAAAGCTGGTTTGGGCAAGTGAAGGAGTGGACGGATGGAGTGGACATATTTGTGTTGGAGGGGAAGTGGAGAATGGATTGTGCCCGTCCCTTGTTGCAGGTTCCTTTTTCAGGCCAACCGACGCCTTCCCAGCCCAGCGTCATCGAAAAAAGCCTCCTTGCTGAGAGACGCGTCAACCGTCACCGGTCGCCGGCCCTGGCCCTTTCTCGCCAGGTCCACTGCGAGAGCAGCGCCCTGGCGCGGACGCTGCAGAGCGCCTACGCCTTGCAGGAGGGGCTCTTCCCCGGCGGCTCCGTGGCAGAGGCTGCCCCGGCCGTGCCGCTGCCGGTGTACAGCCGGCCGACAGGCGCCGAAAAGAGAGGGGGGGGGGGGGGGGGGGGGGGGGGCCAGGCAGCCAATTGGGCATGTGGGGATGGGTCTTGCAAGTTAAGCCCTCCACTGGATCGATATCCACTTGGCCACGAAAACATGCACAGTATGATGCCACGCCCCAGGCGTCTGATAAGCACGAGGGCGCAACATGTGCGGGTGCCACATTAGGCATGACAGGAACAGTTTGGGGCCTGCAGTCAGGAGACCTACACCATGCGAAACACCGCAGGGACTGCAGGTTCCGCTTCTAGGTGTGATACATCATGATCAGAGCGCGGCCCATCCAGAGGTCGCTGACCAACCGGATGACGTTTCCGAACGCCCGAAGGAGTGGGCGGGGGAAGATTTACATGGAATCTAAAACACCACTGGTTTGTAGAGGAAAATTGTCTTCCAAAGGTTCATTTTCATGTAGGTAAGTGGTTGCCCATCCGGTGAGATACCTGAAGACCACGGGCAAGATACTGAGTCCATGCGGGCAGGAGAAGATTTCATCCTGCGTGGCTACACGAAATGCTCAGTGCAGGCTCAGAAGTTGAAAGATTGGTATTCCTCCCCAGAGTTCCAGGCCAAGGCAACGGCCGCTGGGTGGTCAGACGGCGGACATGGACGCGGACGCGAGCTTCGCGCGCGGGCGAACTCGGTGGACTTCTTCCATTCAGGTCGAAGAGGCGGAACTCTTCGGCTTCCGAAATCCGATTTGATTCCAACACATGTTCAAAATCATGTTTTCTTAAGACTTTCTTTCCATGCTACCCACCTCTCTAGACACATAGAGAATATGAATGAACATTATATATATACAAATGCGAAAACAAAGCATTCCATACACATACCGCAGGCCCTTAGGTGCAAAAGACCGCACTATCCATGCCCCCCCCCCTCTCTGATTCTCTCCCCCGCGTTGCGCCCCCCGAGTGCTGAGGACACCAAAGCGTTCCGAAGCCAAATGGCCGAAGCGCTAGGCCGGAGGAACCCAAGCGCCGAATGTTGCCCCTTCCCACGCGAAAAGAAAGCCCACCTGGAAGGCCTCCGGTGTCTTTGATGCGTCCAATATAAGAATAATATATATATATATATGGAATCATTCACATTGTGGATGATCCTTTCTCAGCAAGTCTAGGCTACCTAGGCCAAGCAAACGTGTTTTGATTGGCGAGTCTATATATATATATATATGTATACATTCAATATTAAACATAGACACAGCATGTCCAAGGACCATGTTCTCCTTTTTGGGTGCGGTGCCGCCGACCGATCCCGCGGCCTTTTTATTGGGCGCAGGCCGCGTGAATGTGACGGAGGATGGCACGGCAGCGCCCCTGGCGGATGCCGGGACCCAACGCGTTGGGCGTTGTGGGACCCTTTTTTCTGGTTGGGAGGTTGGGAAGAGCTTAAGTTTAAGCTTGTGGCATCCAAAATCAGTGGCATTTTGTTGTGCTTGCACTGATATGAATGTTTGAGGCCTTCTGCACAGCGGGAAGGCGCCAAATTTGCGCAAACCCCCACATTCAACCCAAGAGACGGACCAGAGGGAACATTGAAAGCTGCCTACGCACAAACAGTGAGTCCACACGCTTGTTTTATTCTTCTTGCAGCATGCACTGTGGATGTTTCATGGGAAGTCCAAGGGCCGTAGCTTGTTCAATAGCTTGTTCAAAGCCTCGGCTCCATGTTGAAAGAAGCACTCAAAGATGGGCATGTTGAGCAGCCCCCGCTGCTCAGGACTGGTGGAACGTCTATGACGAGCTCGCGGTGGCAGCACAGGCGCCGAGCGGCGGCCCGGTGAACGGCAGCCAGCTGCAGCAGGCCGAGCGCCTGGCGGCGTGGCTGGAAGCGAAGAAGTTTAGTCCGCAAATCGCAGGCCGCGTGGCGCGGCGCCTTTTTTGCCGAAGCGAACAAAAACCGCCGAACCGGAGGCGTTTTCGCTTTTTGGACGTGGCGGTGAGAAGGGGTGGCCGAAAAAGGGGCAGTGAAAGATGACAGGAGGCAAGGTGCATGGTGGAGTCGATGGCTTTCATGGATGAGAGAACATCTCCAGATTTGGATTTCATGGGTTGTCCAAGCCATCCACTACTCGGATGCTACTGGTGCCTTGGTGGGTCGTGCTCACTGTTGCTTTGGAACCCTCCTGCTTTTGCACGGTGCCGCAGGCACTAGCTGTGGTGGAGCCTTGCTCAGTGCCATTGGCGAGCAGCTGGACTTGTCAAAAGATCCGAAGCTACGGCTGGTGCACTACAGTGCCCACTATGCCACCATGCTGTGCCTGGGCACACCCCGTCGCCCTCGGTTCTTGTTCGCCCGCGGCGCGCGCCGAAGCGCGCGCCCCGATCCTCGGAGCGCCGACCGCCAACGGCACCGCCCGACGCGAAGCGTCATTGGTCGAAGCTGTGATGGTTGTGCTGTTGACCTGTGATTAGTTCAGCCCCTGTGATGGTTCTTATGGTCGTGTTCTCAATTTCGCTTCCAGGGCGTTCTCAGTAGATTCCTGGGCAGCCTTTTCCTCGTTCGAAGCATCCGGACCATGGGACTCAGCGCCGCCGTGTCGCGGTTCTCGCCAGGTGCCTCATGTCCGCCTTGGGGGTCCCAGCTTCCAGCAACGAGAGCTCCTGGACCCCTGGGGAGTGGACGGCATGGCGTTCTGACATTGTCGGACCAATCACGGATCCCTGGAGTTGGTTTTTGGGCAAGTGCGTGCGGGCTTGTTAGGTGGAGTGTCCAAAATGAACCAGCTGAGATTCAACCCAAATCCATACACACATATACAATCACTCACATAACACACACAGATATAAATTTTTTTAAAAAAAAAATATATTTCTCGCCTTTAGCCCTGCTAAACTCCTTGAGAAGGCGATGGAAAAAATATACACAGACATTTTGACTTCATTGGATTAGCTGTTCGATCCGACGCTGACGTTCCTTCCTCTTTCCAGTAAGGTTCTGTCCGATTCTGTCTCCGCGACCGGGAGACAGCCGAAAACTCCGTGGTGCGAACGTCAGCGTCGAAAAGGATCCTGCAGGTCTGCCCTGCTTGGTGGGTACACCATAGGAGGAGGAGGAGGAGGAGGAGGAGGAGGAGTGCCCAAGGTCGAATTGATATCACCTTTGAGCTGGGGGAGGGTTCAATGGTTTCTCATCGTGTTGCTACTGTTATGGTGGTGGTGACTTCTTTTTGATCGGTTCAGCGGCGCACTAGGAAGGTCATGCAGCTTTCCAGGCGTTTTTCTTCTCCTTTCTTTCCTCGGAATTCTCCGTCGCGCGCAGGATTTTCAGCGAGCTCTTGGGGCTCAGCAGTCTGTTGGCCTTCGAACTGGAGGAACTGCCAACGGGAGAGATGGTCATCGGACTCCACTACTGGCCAGGCAGGATGGGAGAAGTCCGGCGAAGCCGTCGGGGAAGAGCCATGGGATGCTGTAGCCGTGCGACGTCGGGCCTGCGCGGCTCTGGACATGCTTCATGTCTATGGCGTCTGGTGGTCTGAAATCTCGTCTTCATGTGCAGGTGGTGCATGGTCTGGAATGTTGACAGACGAAGAGCCGACAGGTCAGAGCATGAGAGCACTTCGGTGTGCAAATGTAAGACTAACTGTAGACTGTAGATCAATAAAATGCACCCACATGGAGGTGTTTGACCATCCATGGAGATGCTGGACCATCCAGCCAGGACTTCTGTTAAAAAGATTCAACCCAATTGTTTCCCAGAAACGGATCCGGCTTTTGTGGCAAGAATGTTCTCATGCCAAGGCAGCGATAGCTTCAGCAGTAGCTGGAGAACAGTCGAGCTTCCATGCGTCTCTGGCAAGTGCACCGAGAAGCAGTTGCCCGGCTGGGCTGAGAAAGAACCACATACAGCCTGTGACATCTTTGAAACAGTTCGCCAATGATCAATCCTGCACAGAGGCACAGATCAATACAGTCTTGTTTTTTTGTAAGCAGGCAGCATGAGATATATAGTAGAACTGGCACCTTGCAACACAAGGAAGTCGGCGCTTCTGGCAAGTTCGTCGGCCTTGGTTGTGTTTTCTCAGATTTTCCGTCCACTTCAGGATCGTCATGTCAACAAGAAAGAAGGCGGCAGACAGGATGTTGATCGGAGTCCAGGTCAGTTTCCCTTCTTTGCTTTTGAAGGGTGCATTTTTCTTTGAAGGGTCAAGTTCTTTGGTGGAAACCGACTGCGGTCGTTCCTGGCGTTGACCCCTTCCAGGGTCAACCTGGGGTGGGCATGCAAGGGGGCCATCAACTCATCAACTCATCAACCCCCAGGAAGTCCAGTTTGACTATTTTGGCGAAGTAAAATGAGTCAAGAAGATTTTTGGCAAGAGACCCTGCTGGACTTCCCGGGAGAAATAGGTAGAGGAGACCTATCACCTTCCAAGAGTTCATACTTTCTGCAGATGATCTGCGGATAGAGATGATGTGAGGCCCGATGTGAGGCAGCCTCTTTTCTGTCCAGCTCGTGTCACCTCTGAAAGGCATCGCTGATGATCCTACAAGGGCCGATCATTTGGTTCATACCTTCCAACATGTGGGTGCGCATTCACAAAGGAGACCCCCAGACTCCGTAGACAGGTCTATTTTCACTCTCTTACTTCTTCCAAGGGGAGACTCTATCTTTTTGAGGGTCTCTCCATTCTCATTGAGGGTCTCCGTAGTGGCGTCCTTGCTCCTAGTAGGGATGCACTTTGTTCCTCGTAGCGTTCTTGTTCCGTTCGTAGTAAGGCCAGGAGCCCCCGACTTCCGTCCGCGTTTGGTCTCCCCATGGCTTTTCGACGTTGCTTCGAGGAGATCAACATCCACCTGGGTCCACCTAGGTCCGCCTTCGACACCATCACACGACACCGCGACGACACTGAGGTTCCAGTCCCTGGTCTCTGTTGGGGGGGCAACCGAGTCGAACAGCTTGGTGCGAGGCCGGCGGGGATGGGTTCGGCATGTGATTCTCTGGGGGCCAGGGGGAGATGGGAGTCAGGTGGAAGATATTCTTTATCCACGGATTGACATGAGAAGGGGTAACATCTCAAAGGGAAAGAGATGACATTTTGTTGTTCATTGGAATCATGTTGAATCTTATGTTTGCCTCTGCTTTTTCATCCTAGCTTTGATGGCTTGGGGTGGGGCGATCTTGAAGCTCCATTTTGGCTCGGCTCAAGACTTCTTGTTCTTTTTTGCTGAAGCTGATGGGGGTGCTGATGTGGTTGAAGGTGTCCGTCGATTCATGATTCCTTTGTGGGGGTGTCATGGTAGGGGTGTCGAGATCCATACCGCGGGAGTGCCGGCTATGCCATAAATTTGCCGGCAAAGCACTTTTGAGATGCAATTGAGTTGGAAACACTTCGCAGCAGAGCAGTCAAGGCAGCCTTCGGCCTCGTAGCCCTTGGTTCGATAAATGCCACAGCAGCCGACTTGGCCAATAAACAATTGCATAGGAAGGGGCCGAAAACCGGACGGACTAAGCTTCACCGGACGGACTCGTGATCCGTAGTTCATGTTTTCTCAATGATATAGGCTCTTTTTCATGTATTAACTACGGTATTCTTCGGTTTTGAGGTCCTTTCTGGGCTTTTCTGAGACGACTGCCCCAATCTCCCTCATCGTCCAGGCCTGCCAGAGCTTCCAGCTCCCCCTCTGTGCGGCCCCGGCGCCGCGCGGCCGGCTGGCGCATCAGAGGCCTGGGAGATTCGGACTGCTTGGCATGTCAGGTGGCAATGCAGATGGTGGAGGAATCGCCCCCCCCCACTCCAACTACCAGCATGCATGTGCAATCTTGTACATCAAAACCCTTTGAAGGGTTGTGATGGGGTCTTGATTCATCAAGAGCCTACATCGACAACACAATGTCTGGAGGTGGGCCAAAGGCACGCCAGCACCCCCCCCCCCCCGGCACGAAGGGGTCCATCCGACCGCGTAAAGGCGCGACGTGAGGCGCGGAGAGGCAACTCAACGGGCGGTTTGTTCGACAGAAGAATCTAAATGCTGCCACCCGAAGTAGTTTGGGATGGAAGCGGAGAGATCCCCCGCCCAAAGCGGAAAGATCGTCCGGCCATGGGACGTGAAGCTACCCTTCGTTTCGACCCTCACCACGTAACAGCCTTCGCTGTTCTCTTCGCTCGCATCCCTTCAAAAGAGATGCTGGCGACAGCTTCGCGCGCGAGTGGCGTCCTGAGCGACTCGACGCAGAGGTGGGACCTACCGGCCTTTGCCTTTGTCTTCCTGGGCATCGGCCTAGCCGCCCTGGGCGCTGCCGGCTGCTACGCCTTCCGCCGCAGCTGGCGGAGCTGCTTCTTCTCCGAGGAGGTGGGTTGCTTGGTGGTGAGCAGGCTTGCAGGTGCAGATTAGCATGGATCCTGAAGCCACTGGGTGGTAGATGAGAAGAGTCAAACAGGAGCCCCTTCTTCGCCGGAAAGGGTGTACAGAAGTGAGGTTGTTGTATGCTGGCAGCCGAGGAGGGTCAGTCCGGACCGGTGTTGATCCCCTTCGCAGGAGTCCCGCAGCATGATGGCCGACCGCGGCACGGGCAACGCGATCGGTGCGTGCAGTCCAGCGCCTTCGCTCTGAGGCCGGAGTGGGTCCATCCTTGACGTCGAGAATCTTCTGGCACCCTCCAACAGGTCACCACCTGCGACTTTTAAGTCAGCAAAAGCCTCCAGAGAAAAACCTGTTGGAGGGTGCTGGTTTATGAATCATAAGGAAAGCCCACCTTTGAACCAACTGTTTAGGTCCGAAAGTAAAACCTAAGCAAGATGCGACCAACGGGTTGCGCCTTCGTGTCACCGACGCGATGTGTTGAGAGGTTGGAAGAGGTTAACCTGGTGCCAAGGCTCACCACATGAAGAGACACCTGGTGAGGCCAAACGCCGTTTCGGCCAAGGTGGGATGGTTTCGGCCATGTTTCCAATGGTCACTACACATTCGACACTCCCGGAAAATCCATCGGAAGTGGAGTTCCGCCTGGGTCTTCAGACCCCTCTTCTTTCACCTGTTTCGGGGATTGTGTCTTCTTCAAGCCAGCGACAAGAGTGAAGTATCAGATCCAGGTGATCCAACACTTATTGATCTTGATTCGGTGAGATCTCAAACTCGGCATCCCAGATCTACCTTTGCCGCTAGAAGGAGGTCCCTTTTTGTTTACACCAGGTTGGGGAAAAAAGACGAAAAAACGGTCACCAGTCAGTCAACTCCCCCTTGCTCAAGGCCCAGTGTGGGATAAAGGATCGTAAAATCGGAAAAACGTTCCACAAGTTGGCCACAAGCTCGCCCTTGGCTGCCTTTGCTCAGCCAGGCTGCTGCGCGACCGGCAGTGTGCTGAGCGGTTTGAGCGGTTTGAGCAGACGGGCAACCGGTGTTGAGACAATTTGCTTGAAAGAAGAGTCGTACTTCCTGTATTTGCCTGTGCTTGTTTGATTCGCAAGTCACAGAGAGTTGCCGACTGCAACAGCATATGGGGTGGGAACAGCCACTTTCTCTTGCACTTACTCTAGACATCCAGCAGTTCCCCGCGGCGAACCCGCCCGGTGCGCCAGGGGGAAGGCGCCAGAAAAGGTAGTGACCTGAAGCAGTGACTCATTTCTTGCAGGAGTTGGCATTCTATATATATATATATAATATAATTGGGTGCTGCCTAATAGCTGTAACAGTCAGTAAACACATTTTCCTTAAAACAGACCCTCCAAAAGTGCACCAAGTGTTGTCCCTTTTTGCTGCTACTCTTGCCCGGCCTTCTTGCTCACTGCTGCTATTTGTTGTTCATTGATTTTTTCAAGTTTCAATTGGCAGTTGGTTGCACAATTCAAATGTTCATTTTTTCAATTTTCAATTTGCAATTAGTGGGTGATGGGGCCATGGGATGACTGTTGAGGCCTGGATCTCAGAGTGGCAATCATCACCATGGACCATGGCAGCTTTTCACTTTATCCTTTTTCATCTTCTATGCTCAACTTTGTTTAGGTCCTAGTGTCCTAGTGTTGGTATTTTGGCACTTTGTTGAGGCCTGGTGTAGCGCCACGTCTACTACGATGATGACTGTTGCAGGGGCCTTGGGGTGTCTGGGGGGTGAAGGTCTTGCTTTTGTGGGCCTTTTGTGAGCTTGGTCTTGCAATATTGCTCATTGACACATTGCCTTCATGGTTGCAGCAGTTGGGCTTTGACAGCAACATTCACCCACATGATTCACATGATCAAGTGGCAGCAAATTTTCACATCACAGATCAATTGCCAAGCACTTCATCATTTCAATTGTCAATTGTCTCTTGCTTCATGGATGCCTCCATCCATCGCCCTCAATCTGATTGAGGAAGAGTTCAAGGACTTGTTCACATCACTGCCTATGTTGAGTTTGGAGCGCGAAGGGCTCTGCAGACGCTTGCCAAATTTGCTTGCCTTTCTTTAGGGATAGATCATGTATGGTTGATTTTGCATAGGCGCGCAGTGGGTGAGGGCATGTTGGAGTGATACTACTACTACAACAACTACTACTACTACTACTACCACTAGAATTACAACCTCCTACTACCACCACCACTGCCCCCACTACTACTAGTGCTGCTGCTGTCATTACAACAACTGCCATCTGCTTCTCAAAAAGCATCTTTGATTCAGCCCCCCCTGATCCATACCCCGAAACAATTTCTGTGAGTGGTATGTGCTATACTACTAGCGCAGAACCCGCGCGGAACCCGCGCGCCACACGCCCCACACGCGCGCGGAATCCGCGCGCCACACGCGCGCGGAACCCGCGCGCCGCACGCGCGCGGAACCCGCGCGCCACACACGAAGTGGTAGCAGCTGCTGTCTCTATTAACATTGGTAGTGGTAGTAGTGGTCGTGGTGGTGGTAGTGGTAGTGCAACGACTACTGCAACAACGACGACAACGACTACCGTGACTACTGCTACTACTAAGACTACTACTACCGAAACGTCCGCGCGCGGAACCCGCGCGATTGTGGGCGCGCGGGTTCCGCGCGCGTGTGGCGCGCGGGTTCCGCGCGCAGGTCCGACCGGTCCGACCTGTATGCGTATATGCTGTCTGAAATCTTTTTGGAGTAGAAACTGTTATGATCGTCGATAGGTCTATCACTGAGATCGTTCTAGGTCATACATCAGGTAGGGCTTAGATCTGGTATGTTTTGAAGGAAAACCCAATCTGCTCAAAAAAGTGATGTTTGAGTTATGTTTCTGCCTTGTCTCTGTGTCTTCCCTTGTGTAAACACCTTCCGCATGTAGCGGGGTGTCTATGCTTCTGGGGTGGGCTGATGCCTGTTACATGTCCTAAAATGATGTTCCTCTGTTGATGTTTAAGCTTGTCATTGTTTTTTGTAATGCTTCATCCTTGTGTCTTGGTAGCTGGACTCAAAAACAAAATTAAGCTACCTTTGCTGTTCCCAGAAACTTTGTCGCGCAGTAGAGACTGAATCTTGCAATCTTTGCTGCTCCCAGAAAAATTTTAGGCACAGTGAATCTTGCTACCTTTGCTGTTCCCAGAAGCTTTGTCGCACAGTAGAGACTGAATCTTGCAATCTTTGCTGCTCCCAGAATAATTTTTGGCACAGTGAATCTGGCTACCTTTGCTGTTCCCAGAAGCTTTGTCGCACAGTAAAGACTGAATCTTGCAATCTTTGCTGCTCCCAGAAAATATTTTGGCACAGTGAATCTTGCCACCTTTGCTGTTCCCAGAAGCTTTGTCGCACAGTAAAGACTGAATCTTGCAATCTTTGCTGCTCCCAGAAAATTTTTGGCACAGTGAATCTTGCTACCTTTGCTGTTCCCAGAAGCTTTGTCGCGCAGTAAAGATTGAATCTTGCAATCTTTGCTGCTCCCAGAAAATTTTTTGGCACAGTACATCTTGCTAGCTTTGCTGTTCCCAGAAGCTTTGTCACACAGTAAAGACTGAATCTTGCAATCTTTGCTGCTCCCAGAAAAATTTTGGCACAGTGAATCTTGCTACCTTTGCTGTTCCCAGAAACTTTGTCGCGCAGTAAAGACTGAATCTTGCAATCTTTGCTGCTCCCAGAAAAATTTTTGGCACAGTGAGTCTTGCTAGCTTTGCTGTTCCCAGAAGCTTTGTCGCACAGTAAAGAC